>OZ025292.1:178665127-179105127 GCA_964019185.1 Maratus speculifer | reverse complement strand
TATATATATATGTATGTATGTATATATATATATATATATGTATATTTACATATCCCATATTGATATAAATATTTATAAACACAAAGTTTCTTTTACTGGCACAGATTTTCGAAAACTTTTCCCAATAGTTCTTAAGTATAGTAATGAATTTTTTTTAATTCGAAAGTAAACTTTTCGGATACTATTTATTACAAATAAACATTTTCACGCTCAAAAAACATCTTTTACAGACAAACGTGATAAGTTAACAGCATTAATATTAATATTAAAATTAATGTTATTTTGTTACTACTTTTGTTAATACTTTTACATTAACAAAGCGATCATTCCCTTGTGTATAGAAAATTCAAGTTTGTAGCTGAAAATGTTTAATTGAAATTTCTGACTTACTAAAAAATCTTGAAAAAACTCATTAATGCACTATTAAAACTGCTCGGAAATGAATCCGAAATTCAGTGGCAACGAAGAAAATTGTTTTAAAAATCTCCCTTAAAATTTTAACTTAAAAAAATAATAGTTATAATGAGATTGGAAATTCTTTTAAGATGCTCCATATACTTATAGTGAAATGTAATTGCTTGGAAATGAATCCGAAAATCAGTGGCATCAAAATAAACTTTTTTAAAAATTTTAATTAAAAATTTTATTTTAAAAAAATCTTAAAATTATAATATGATTGGAATTTTTTTAAGGTTTTCAATCGACTTACGCATGATGAAATGTGGCAAAAATAAATAAATAAATAAAAGGCCATTGTACCATTATTTAGTACCTTCACTTTCAAGACTTTCCAACACTCATTACGTGTTGCATTATATATTATTTTTTTTATTTGTTTTATACAACAAAATATAAGAAATGACGAAAATTTTAAAATAAAAGTATGAACAGCTGTTTAAAGTATCTGTACGAAAAATAAATTTCTTGATTATTTTTATAAAGAAAACTTTGAAAAAATATTTTTTTAAATATCTTTTCATAACAAGCTTTCTTTAACAACAAAATATAATTTTATATGCTTAGGCTTACTTACTTCTTGGTTCTCTAGGCCCATCGACTGTTACTTTTATTGCTTTGACGTATGTTGCGACTTGTGGTGGAGATGTACTAAGTGTTATGGTTAATGCGAAGCTCTTTCCTGTAAATAAAAAGTAAAATTCCGTAAATAAACAATATAATAAAAGCAAGCAAGAAAACAAAACTCAATTATTCTTTCGTCATTTTAACCAATTTCTCGCAATATCAAAATTTAGGGTATGAAATAACCGAACTTTATTGTTTTAATAAATAAGAAAATAAGTAAAAGGTAAGCGATTTTTATATTATATATAATTATTGACTGAGAGATAATTTTATATTAATAAATTATGAACATTTGAAACAAAACCATTAGTCCTAATTAAGGTACAGTTTTATTTTTTATAGCTACTTTTACATCACATGTGTTTTTCAAGTTTAATTCTGTTTAAATAAAAATCATACTAACGATTTTTTTTTTTTATCCATTAAAAAAAAAAGCAAAATTTTTTCTCGTTACATCCGAATTTATTTGTAACAATTTTATAAATGCATTTACATATTTTGCTATATGTCTGTTTTGCTTTGCTCGATTGGATTAAGCTCGATACAAACAAGATCGACTGTACTTTAAAATTATAACAGAATAATAATGCAAGATGCAGAAATTAATAACTAACAAATATAGTAGAGATGTTTATAACAAATTTGAATTTTTTTTAAATGATTTTAAATAATTATTATATCTTCAAGAAAATAAAACCGTAATTAGTTTTTATGTATTTTAGCCAGTGTCTTTTAATTTGATTTCTGGTTTCTTTTATTATTAGAAATTAGAATCACGTTTAAAAAACATTTTTTCATTTAAACCATCATTATTATAGGATGAAATTAAGCATAATGTAGCATTAAAAGTAATCACATCCAATAACAACATCGTAAAAGTTACAAATTCCACAAACTTAAAAATACTTTAAAATTCTTTGCCTGGATTTAAAGAGAAATGATTATTAAAAATTTCAGATTTTTTTTAGCGAAAAAAAAAAAAAAAATACATAATGATTATTTTAAGGAGAATCAGAAATATTATAAATTAAAAGCTTTTAAAGACATTACATATTACTTTAATTTAGTTTCATAAACAATATTTTTCTCCTATGTCTTAGAAAAAAAACATACTTCTGTTTCCTTTTTAAAATTTTTGTCCATATTAAATTCAGCACTTTTATGTTTCATCTCCACTTGTTGCTTCCTCTTTGTGTTATGCGAGTTTTTCTTACGAATTCCCATAACTCCATTAAAAATTTAAATTAAAAGTCTTGTTTTCATAATGTAAGTACCATGGGTTCACACATTTGAGGAAACGAATTCAACCTATTTTAAAAACAGTTTTCATTTAATTTTTCTCATTTGAATATTCATAAAAACAGGTGAAAAAGAGAAGGGTAAAAAATAACGTATTGCGTTTCTCCATTTACCTTTATGATGGAAATACAGATTTTATTTTTTTTTTTTTCAATTTCATAACCACTGGGAGATACAAAAAACTCATTGAAAAAGTGAATATTCATATACACTCCCAGCCCTTTCTGATAAAACACTCTTATATTTGAATAATTAGCTAAAAGTAAGCAAATCGCTTGTTAACTAAGTAAAAAAAAAAAAGTTTATACACTTGCATTTTCTAATTTTTGACTCATTATGCTAATATAAAATTCAGCTTTGATTGAGCAAAAAGAAAGAAGAAAAAAAACAGGTATAAAAAGCAGGAAAAATTTATTTCAGTGCTAATAACTCCTTAAATGACATGGTTATATGAATTGAATGCAGTTCAGTTTTTATTTATTTATGCTATTTTTTGTTGAGATTTCTCCTCGTTAATTTAAAACATATGCACATATGCAGCCGTTAGGTTTCTTAAGTGTCGTACAAGCATAAAATTTGGCATTTTTTGGCGTGCAGCAAAAACAGCTTTTTTGAAGCTCCCAGAGGGTTTGAAATAATGATCTGGTAAGGATATCTTCCCCGCTTTTGTGTCTGCTCCGTATTAATGTTTTGCTACATAATTTTGGTGTATTGCAAATAGTTCAGTTCTCAGAATATACGTAGAACCATGAAATACTTGGAACGCAGTAGTTTTTCTTCAAGTTTTTTTTTTTTTTTTTCATTATATGGAAGTTTTGCCTTTGGAGTTGTTGCTTTTGCACCTTTCTTTTTTTCTATCCATGATTCCAAGTATTGTCCGTGACTCTATAAAGAAAAAATATTTTTTCTTTCATGCGAGTTTCAAAAACAAGCTCAAATACATTTTTTAAATGGTACGATATATTTGGAAATATTACTCTTCCTATTTTTATTTATAGTTATTTAGAGATCTGCAGCTCATTAGAGCAATTCATAGTCATTAGCATAAATGCATTTGTCGAAATACAAAATAGTAGTATGCTGCTAATGAATTATAACATGTTCGTATTCCTTATTTGAACATGCATATAGTGTGCGTGAAAAATAGTATCTTCAGGCAAAGGGCAAAAAATCTAAAAGACTTTTAGCTGATTTAATTTTTTATTTATATGTGTAAATCTAAATTGATTTTTTTTTTCTTATGATTTCAAGCTATTTTTAATAAATTAAGCTAGCAATTTATTTAGATTTTTGCTTCAAAGTGACACAAATTACGGAAATCACAATCCTAAAAAAGAGTCGATATAATCAGTTTAACAACAGACTGGTTGTATTTTGTTATTGCGAATTATAATATAAATGTTTCAAATGCATTTTATTAAAGGAAAATCAGAAAAAGAGGCTTGTTTTCAGGGAATCTTTTTTTTCCTTGAAGTTGAATAAAAAATCATTTCTGTGTCTTTTAAAGCATGTTTATTAAAATTTAGACAAACATTATATATATATTTTTTCAACTGGCAATATTTGAAACTTCTTTTCATATGATGGAGTACACATTCAAGAGTTATGCAGTTGGGCTGCACCTTTTATCAACATTTGGTAAATAATCGTAATAATAATAATAATTCTTTTTTCTAAACTATGCCAAAAATATATCTCGGAATGCTGAAAAATTTTAATCTAGAGTCGAAAAAATAGCAAAATTGTAATTTGACAAATTACAACGACTATTTGGAAAATTATATTTTCAAAGATTAAAATTTTGAAAACTTAAAAATTCTATATTTATATTAATAATAATAATAAACTCAATTTTATGATGATCATAATGAGTCATATATTACGAACGCTATGCATTAAACATTAATATTCCTAGGCCAATGAAAAAAAAAAAACAGTAGGTTATAGATATACAACTTTAACTGTTTAAAATTTGTATTTTTGCTTGATGGAGTTAATCAGATTGACTTCTTATCGCCTCATATTACGTACGACATGGATTAGATATTAATAGTCCTGGACCCAACATAAACAAATTTTAAATGAAATTTCAATTTTACAATTTTCGGAACTGCAATTTTTTAAACTTCAAAACATCGCACATTTTTAATTTGTGCACCGTTGTGTAGAGGAAAAAAATGCACTTTTAAAAGAAATTTGTTTGAAAACTTTATCACAATTTGTTTCTAAATTATTATTATTTTTTAAAGTTTTATTACTTTTTTGTCATCTTGGCAATAGAAGTATTGCATTTTTGGACATTAAATATGGACTAATCACTAAACGAATAAAATTAAATAAGTTGAAGAATTCAATCAATAAAAATTTTCAGATATGCTTCAGATTTTCCAGTTCTCTACCGAGGACAACAACTATTTTCCAAGTAGTTAATAATAATAATAATAGTTTAAAAAAAATTGCTATTACCACACTAGCAAACCTATGTAGATTTTATTTGTTTATTTATTTATTTACTTATTATTTTATATATATATATATATAAAATCTCAATACCATATTCAATAGAAATTCTTCCAATGAAATACCAATATTAATTAAACATTGGATTTACATTGAAAATATTTTATTAGAATTCCTATAACAGAAATAATTACATTATATTTTAAATATTTTCGATTGAATATCCAAATTAGAGAAACATTTGTTTTGCATTGGAAATATTTACAAAAAATTGTGAAATAGTTTTCTCGAATATTGGGGCTGTATTGGTATAATGTAAGCTCTCTGATGATAAATTAATATTTATTAATCAATATTAACCAAGATATAACTATGTTATCCCCAATAAAAACAGTAATGGGCCTATATCTTTTGTCATTAAGGAGTAAATAAAAACCTAGTAAATAAAAAAAAATATTCTGTATTTTTCTTTCCTCTAATGAATATATTTTTTAAAAATCTGAGAACAATTTAAATTAAATCGCATGATGCTGGTAAATCAATTTTATTTTGCATGAAATCCTTAGATTTATTTAAAATTTCCATATTTTTATTTCCGCTTATTTTTCGGTTCACGGGATACAGGCTAATTTCACATAGTCTTACGCAAAATGCTTTAAATTCAAATTAGTGGCGCAACCAAAAGGGTGGTTTTGGGGTTAAAACCCCTCCCAGAGCTAAGAAAGGTCTCTATAATAGCCGCTTATATGAATCAAAACCAAACTTAATATTTAAATGCTTTGGCGCAATTCGGTATCCGCCGATTTATTGAATCAGATTTTATTTAATAAAATGATTCAATTAAAGGGCGAAAATTCTACTTAAAACTGTGGAAGTGCATATTAGATATTACATAAACCAGTTAAGTAAAAATTGGTTATTTGAACTAAATCACTTTTCTGAGGCTCATTATGCTAAAAAATGATGATTTCCTGCCACACAGATGCTCTTTGAGTTTACGTATTATACGGTGATTATTTTAATTAGTACTGATTCTATTAACCGGCGATTCAAATAACCGGAAATCACCTTTATCAGAAACTCCCCCCCCCCCCCCTAGAACCGAATTCTGGCTGCGCCACTGATTCAAATGACATTTCATGTTAGCCACCATTTTTTATTTAAATCGCCTATAACGAAATACTTGTTGTTAACTAAGGATACCATACAAAAATAAAATAAAATAAAATAAAATAAAATAAAATAAAATAAAAATAATAAAAAAATAAACAAAAAGGAATTAAGGACTCTTACTTTTTACCTGGCGGTGCGATTTAACAACATGTCACATTTAATTTGTTTTTATCAGTCCCTATAAAACATAAGTTCATAAAATTTTTAACAAAGACAACTTAATATCTCTTCTATTTAAAATGTATACTTTTTTAATGATCTGTATTGAAATTTAACTTTATTTTATGTATGTTTAATTTTGATCAAATATTTAAAATTGTTTTTTGATTTGCACCTACTGCACGTAAGACTGTAACAAAACTATTGGTTCACGAGCCTCCCCCTCCCCCTCCATAAGATTGATAATGATGTAAAACTAATGTATCTTGAACGTATACTTAATTTATTACAAATTTTTTTATTTACTTGTTTTAAATTTAAATTTGAAAATTTTTCCTTTTTTAAAAGAATTGCCAATTTTAAGTATATAAATGAATTAAATGCTTAGTTTTACATCATTATCTCTTGAATCAATAATTTTACTGCAGTTTTACACTCAGTGGTCGCAAGTCAAAAAATAATTTACATTTTTTAAAATCAAAGTTAAACAGAAACGAAATAAAATAAAATTTCAATAAAAAATGTTAAAAAAATTATTTTAAGTACAAGTTGTATTAAGTGTCTTTATTAAAAATTTTATGCATTTATGATTTTTAGGAACTCAGGAAAAAAATGTAAAATGCTGCTAAATTGCACCTCCAGGTTAAAAGTAAGACTCCTGAGCCACTTTAAAGGAGACTAGACAGTATCTATTAGCTAAGAGATTCATATTCCAGATTCCATCACTCAAGTCTCATATTTAGTTTTTAGTTCCTTGATTTTGTTTTGAACTATACATATCACGTTCACATTAGGAATATTTACAATAGAATACTACTATTACAGGAATATTAATGCTTCGGATTGAAAGTATTGGTGGATATTTTTCTAACGTGATTTACATTTAACAAGATTTCCATAAAATCGGCCTAGCATTATTTTACTGCTAGTGAATAAATAAAAATAAAAAAACTAAGAAGGCCTAAGAGCAGTTTTTTTATGCATTTTTAAAAATTCTGAGAAAAACTTAAATTGAGTTGCATGATGCTGATAAATCAATTTTATGCTGTGGATAACATTACAATTATCTGAAATCTCCATATTTATATTCCCACTTATTTTGCGGTTCGCTGGATAGGTATTAAACTATACATGTTATGTTCAATTTGGAGTATTTGGAATGAAATACTAATATTACAGAAATATTCGAACTTCATTATAAAAGTGGCCTTTTTTTTTTTTTTTTTTTTTTTTTTTTTAACGTGATTTACATTTAATAAGAATTCTATAAAACTGACCCAACATTATTTTACTGCTAGTGAATGAATAAACATCAATGAATAGAAAAAACACACATGATTGAAAGCTACTTTCTTTTTCTATCCTTTTTTTAAGAATTCCGAGAGAAATTTAAATTGAGTTGTATGACGCTGATAAATCAACTTTCTTTTGCAGATAACTTCAACAATTATCTGAAACCTCCGTATTTATATTCCCACTTATTTTGCGGCTCGCTGGATAGGTACAGAACAATTTCAAGCAATCTTTCCGAAAATTGCTTAAAATTCAAATCACACGTAATGTTGCCCACCCATGTTTGCTGAAATCACCTATGACAAATGACTTGGTGACAGCCGAGAATGCCACAAAAACAAGCAAAAGGGGCTCAGAGCAGACCAGAAGGGCAACTACCCCGCCCCTTTGGCCCAGGGATTCATTAAGCAAGAGAGACGCATGTCTCATAATTAGTGCACTGATTGTCGAAAGATTATATGATAATTTATGTGATAATTGGTCAGTAATATGCTGGTAGGTTTTTGAGGAAATATTTGCTCCTTAATCATAGCTTGTGTCGTGCTGTTGGTTATGAAGTTGCTTTTAAAGTGTGTATTTATTTCTAATTACTATCGATATTCTGAACTGAGACTATGGGTCATCAAACAAGCAACTTTCAATCTGAGAATCTTTTATGCGGCTTATCAGTTATCGAAAAATGCAATGCATTTTATTCATGGAGTTTTTGTAGTTTTTCTTTAAATAATGTTGGATTAAATGAATATTTTTACAATTCTAAGTTTCTACTAATTTACTCGAAATATTGAAAAAAAATGGGTATTGTCAGGTTCTGAGACAGCATCTGCTACAGATTGGAATTTCTGTTATTTCTCTATCTTAATATTTTGTGTATTGTACTGGCTGTGTACTGGAATTTTCAAGGTGACATTCTTTCTCTGTAAAGTCAGAATTGACAGGTGATCATGTGCAGGTGGTGAAGTGAGAAAGAGAATATTGCTGAGAGGCGTGTTCATCCGTCAGCGATGTATGTGAATAATGAGCAAAAAAAGGAACATGCCACGAATCAAGAAAGCAATGTGGAATGCGTCCAATGCAGAAGCCCCACAGGGGGGGTTACATTGGGGAAAGCAGTGATTTGAGAAGGGAAGTCTTGTCTGAGATTTTCGCAGTTCGTATCTAGGCTCGTACCTAGAGAGTAGTGTAGGACAGAGGTCCTTGCATAGAGTTCGTATCTGGGCTCGTACCTAGACAGCAGTGTAGGACAGAGGTCCTTGCAGAGAGTGCACTGTGTCGGAAAGCGTAGGCTGAGTTCGATCTGGAGAGCAAGGGACACAGACGTCCTGGTGTGTAGTGCTCTGGGCCGGATAGCGTAGGCCGAGTATCCATGTGTTGGGAGATTCGAAGTTGATCTCCGATAAAGTTAATCTAACGGGCATTGAGTGTGAGGGAGAAGGTGTAATTTGAACAGTACACAGCCAACTTTTTACTGTATTTAATTTAATGTTGAACCGGATCATCTATATCCGAGTTCTAATTGTAAATAGTGTATTTATTGTGTACATATAGTATAAATAAACTGTTAATTCAGTTAATTGACAGAGTCGGCGTTCATTTACACAATCCTCTCAGGGGGTGACCGATATCACCTAATAACATCAGTGGTGGCAGCTATAACTGCTGCGGACTTTCTTCAAAGTTGTGTGGGCTGAGCGGAACGTCCGACAGGTATGAAAAAAAGAATAATAAAATTTATGAAAACGGAAGGTATCTATAAGGAAATCCCGCAAAAAAAATTCATTGTTTAGAGAAAATATTGCTCTATAGTTATTTTTGAGGAAATATTTGCTCCTTAATTATAGCTGGTGTCGTGTTGTTGGTTATGAAGTTGCTTTTAAAGTGTGTATTCATTTCTAATTACTATCGATATTCTGAACCGAGACTATGGTTCATCAAACAAGCAATTTTCAATCTCAGAAAATTTTATGTTGCTTATCAGTTATCAGTTATCGAAAAATGCAATGCATCTTATTCATGAAGTTTTTGTAGTTTTTTTTTTTTTTTTTTTTTTTTTTTTTTTTTTAATAATGTTGGATTAAATGAATATTTTAGTTTTATAATTTTAAGTTTCTACTAATTTGCGTGAAATATTGATACAAAAAATGGGTTTGAAAAAAATTATAAAATCTAAGAAAACGGAAGGTATCTATAAAGAAATCCTGCTAAAAATTTCATTGTCTCAGAGAAAATATTGTTGTATAGTTATTTTCGAGAAAATATTTGCTCCTTAATCATAACTTGTGTCGTGATGTTGATTATGAATTTGCTTTTAAAGTGTGTATTTACTTCTAATTACTATCGATATTTTGAACTGAAAGTTGCTTGTTTGATGACCCATAGTCTTAGTCTCAGGAAATTTTATGCTGTTTACCAATCATTAAGAAATGCAATGCATCTTTTTCATGGAGTTTGTTTTAACTGTTTAATAATGTTGGATTAGATAAATATTTCATTTTTTATAATTCTAAGTTCCTTATAATTTACCAAAATATTGAAAAGAAATTTTGGTATGGAAAAAATAAATAAATAAAAATAAAATACATGAAAACGAAAGTATATTTATAAAGATAATTGGTCAATAATGTGCTTGTAAGTTTTCTGAGGAAATATTTGCTCCTTAATCATAGCTTCTGTCGAACTGTTGGTTATGAAGTTGCTTTTAAAGTGCGTATTTACTTCTAATTATACTATCGATATTCTGAACTGAAAGTTGCTTGTTTGATGACCCATAGTCTCAGTCACAGAGAATTTTATGCTATTTATCAGTTAGCGAAAAATGCAATGCATCTTATTCTTGGAATTTTTGTATTTTTTTTGTAATTTTTTTTTTTTTTTTTTATAATGTTGCGATTTAATAAATATTTCAGTTTTTATAATTTTAAGTTTCTAAAAATTTATGCTAAATATTGAAAAGAAATTTGGATATGAATAAAACAATAAAATTCATAAAAAATGGTAGATATTGGTAAAGAAATTCTGCAGAAAATTTTGTTGTGTCAGAGAAAACATTACTGTATGATTATAACAGAGGACGTACTTGTTAAAAGAGGACATATCTGGTAGTAGGGGGGAAACCCGTGTTATTCTATTGTAAAAATACTTCTACTTTTTGTTCATACAAATTAGGAAAATTCAACATTTATTTATTTTTTGTTTATTTATTTATGTTTTTATCATAAAAATAGGACGGTTAATTATCCTTCTATAAGTTTAAAATATTTTCAAAATAATTATGAATATTTTAGAATTTGTGATAAAATTTCAAAAATTCCGAAACGCACCGTATTCCCCCGCATTACCCGGCATGCCGCAAAATTGGAGAGAGACCAGATTTTGGAATATTAATCCCTTCTCTGGTCTTTCCCGACATGACGGAAAAAGTGAGGATCTTCAAAAACGCAAAGGAATGAGGTCCATTAATTGTATTTAGTAGCAGCGATTTCTGTTGGGGTAGAGGGGTGTAATATAGTGTTAGTCCCCAATTTTCTATTTATTTCTTTCAATTTTTTTTTATATATTCAAGAGATTAGAAACGTGTTTCATACCGTTTCACAATAAGCTTTCTCCCCAGCACCTATCCCATATTCCCATTGTACAAATAGATTATTTCATAAATTATTACATGAACAGAAATATTCTTACTATATGTATAATAAGAAAAAAATAATAATTATCGAAGTATGTAAAGAGATAAATATTGTGCTTATTCTATGTCACAAAAGCTATTTTATATAATTTAATTAACTTGAAACGTCATCCATGAAAATTTTGCTTAATAATAAGATAAATAAAATCTAATAATAATTTAAATGTAAATAAATATACATATATATAGAGAGAGAGGAAGACAGAGAACTATAAGTATGTATGTTTTTTTAAACTAAATAATTTTGTTCTAAAGTTCAAAATAAATTTTCAACCCATCCTCCAGTAGTGAAACCTTATATTTTTCGGCATGCCGGTAAATACGAGTTTTTCCGGCACGCTTGTGTACCTCGATTTTTTCCGGCATGCCGGCTAATGCAGGGGAATACGGTATAAAAATAATTCTTTACTCGTTTCTAACTGAATACTGTAAAAAGACATAAAAAATTGGAGCTTAATAGGGAAGGAACCTTAATATCTACGTGTTGCTAAAAAATATTGTTAAAATTTCTAAATTAGAATGAACAAGAAAGATAAGTAATTTTCTCATAGGATAAGTCCTCTTAAAAGGCTACTTATTCAAATGAAAAGACCCGCTCGCTAATACTAATCCCGTGGAAGAAATTTTTAAAAATACCTCAGTTGCATTTTAGAATTTTTAATTTTTTTTTTCCATTGGATAGCGAAGATCGATTTGTTCGCAGTCCGTTTTTTATTTATTTTATTTTGTTTACAGATATTTTTTTACCAGGAAGCTTTTATTTCGAAACCGGTTAAGAAGACAAAACGCCCTCCTAAAAAATATCCGCAATCTAAATCAAAAAAGTGAAAAATGATTTGCATTCAGGTCAATCTGAGCTATCCAATGCAATAAATAAATAAATAAATAAATGAAATATTGAAATGCAACCGAGATATCTTTATAAATTTCTTCCATAGGATTAGCATTAGCTAACTGGTTTTTTAGTTTGACTGAAATGGAATGATTTAACGGTTATTTGCAATTATATCTTATCGGGTTTTAGTAAAGGGGGTGGCAAATATGACTGCCTCGGGAACCCAGCTTTCGGTTTAGAGTATCAATGTCTAGCATAAATATCCCGAGAGGAAGACACGTTTTACTGCATTAGAAATACAACTAATGTTACATAACCATTGTGTTGATTGTAGAAAATCACATGGTAATTTATATGATAATTGGTCAGAAATGTGCTGGTAATGTTTTGAGAAAATATTTAAATCTGATAAAATGTCATGCATGTGATACTTACATAAATGCTATATAGATTATGTTATAAGTTATTAGAAAATAAATTATATATTAGAAATAATAAAAGAGCATAGATTTTTATATTAATATAGTTGAATAATGGTCTTTAAACAGAATTTAAAATATCTCGCATTTTCAACATATTTAAAAATTTTTGCATTTTAAATTCTAGACCAAAGTAATTTGTCTGTTTTCGGGCCATTCCACGAAAACGGGCAAAATGTCCTGCGCGTGAAACTTACATAATTGGCTATATCTATTAACTTATGAGATGTTAATGTAAAATATACATAAAAAATAACAAAAAATTCAGACTTTCATATTAGCATAGTTATTTTAATTTCATGATATAATAACATTATTAAAACAGCAGTTCTTGAATCCATAGTAATTTCTTAGTAATTTTTGATAAAATAAATATTTCGTTTTTTAATATAAATCTTTTGATAATTTATGTGATGAATTCAAATTAATATAGGGTATGTGTAACAGTATGTTTTTATTTTTAATCAGTGTGAAAAATAATTCTGAAGTGAAAATTAATTGTTTCATGACCAATAGTCATACAAAAAATAAGTATAAAATAAAAATGCGTTGTTTACTATATCATAAACTTCACTTCACTTAGCGTTCGGTGCTATATATTAATCGATATACATCAACAAACAAAGTATTTATATTTCCAAAAAATTTCGACAAAATTCGATACGTAATTTCGGACAAACATTTTATATTCATGATTCATTAAGAGTCATTGCCGATTTCACAGTAAAAGGTAAATACACTCAATATATTTAATACACTTAAATGATTCCCTACTTTTACGTGCTGCTAATTCGAGCTATATTTATCGCTACTTTTATTACACAGAAATCCGGTTACATGTAAATCACAGATGTTAAATACCCCCACATAAATATTTGGATTTATTATCACAAGTAAAATGCACTTTTATAAAACCAAAAATGCGGCGCACATCAGAAGAGAATAAAAGAAAAAACTCAATTCTAATAAAGTAATTCGGAGCTGAAAAGTCTCCAAGTAAATTTTAGATCCAACGCTGTCTCCTATTTAACTTATTATCATGTGTTAATTTCTACTCACTGAACTGATATTGCAGTATTGGCAAAATAATTTGACACGTAATTTTTTGACAAACATTTTATATTCACGATTCGTTAATTGTCAATTCCACACTAAAAGGTAAATATACTCTATATATTTAATAGTCTTAAATGATTGCCTACTTTTACGTGCTGCTAATTCGAGCTATATTTATCGCTACTTTTATTACACAAAAATCCGGTTACATGTAAATCACAGATGTTAAATACCCCCACATAAATATTCGGACTTATTACCACAGGTAAAATGCACTTTTATATAACCAAAAATGCGGCGAACATCAGAAGAGAATAAAAGAAAAAAACTCATTTCTAATAAAGTAATTCGGAGCTGAAAAGTCTCCAAGTAAATTATAGATCCAACGCTGACTCCTGTTTATACATTAATTTCTACTCCTTGATGCTACAGAACAGCGTTACCATCTTTCCTCCCCAATCAAAGGGGACGTCTATAAAACCACACCCTTGAGGGCTCATCGTTCCTTTTCTTTTCTTTCTTTTTGCTTCTTCGTTTTCCACCCCGCGTGTCGGTTTCCAAGATAAATGGCACCTTAATCACACACTGAAGACTAAAGGGATGATTACAGAGCTTTCGATTGCTAATCAGGACATTGTGATTACCAACTGCCACCGGTTTCGAGCTTCCTGCGCTATCAGCATCAGAAATCAAGGGAACCTGGAGGGAGAATAAAAGGGACTACGCCGAAAGATTCGGAAATATTGATAATGACGTATGCCCACAGGTACACCACAAAATACTGGCTTTGCTTTATTGATAGTCACGACCGAAGGATCGTTGTGTAGACCTGTACGATTTATAATATTCTCATAACAAGTTTTATTTTCAAAAAAAAAAAAAAAAAAGATAGGTACAGCTTATTTTTTTTTCCATCTGTGCGTTCATCTTAACTTTTTTTTTATACATTACCACAAATTATACTGATATTACTCAAAGATATGAGTATTTTTCCTAGATACTTCATGTCATCAAATTAGTGTATTGCATTCATTTTTTTTCTCAAAGCTACGAAGATATTTACAATTTAGAAATTTTGTAACTATGTATAGGAATTGAAAGATTTAAAAAATATCAAAGAAGTCTTATGTGAATAAAAGGAACCGCTGCGAATGTTTCGAAAAGAAGTGTATAATAATAATAATAATAAACAACATAAGCTACTTATTTAAATTTTTATGATATATTTTTTATGAGATAAACTTACAAAATATTTCTAAAAAATAGACTTTTTAAACTAAAACATCTTCACAGTCGACTTTTTCATATCTCTTTAAATTACCTACATGAAACAAAGACCATTCTTTGAGCATTCCAGTAACTTTAGTTGCAACCTCTGGGCCAAATTCTGAATTTTTTTTTTTTTTTTTTTTTTTTTTTAACAATATGAAAGCTGAAAAGCAGGTCAAGCTTCCCTTACAGTCAGCTCTCCCCTATATCATTTTCTAGAAACATATTATAAGTGGCTTGTTGTTTTAATTATTATTGTGTTTCTTTCTTTTTTTTTTTTTTTTTTTTTTTTTTTTTTTTTTTTTTTATAGCGATGCTCATATACTCGATTAGAGCTTCTAGCACTACCAGCTTCTGAAATTAAATGAAATTTTGGGGATTAAAATAAAGAAGGCAGGAATCTAGTGAAACATTGACGTATGCCCACTGTTACACCATAAAATACTGGCCTCAATTTATAGATGATCACGGCCAATGCATTGTCGTACGAACTTTTGATTTCCATAAAAAGATTACTTTTTTTGATAAACAGAATTGAGTCCCTTATTATTACAGCTAGTTTAGATTCTGTCCATCATTCCAAATGCTACCACCAAATCCTGTAGGTACTACTAATTTATTTATCAAAATTAAAGAATTGCAATCGTAGTTATAAGAATATTGTTCTGGTTATGGGGTAACACAACAAATTTTAATTTTAAGAACAATATCAGAAATTGAACTAATTAAAGGGTTGAGTTGTGTAAATTTTGCGAAATCCCGTTACTTATAAACTTTCTACCATTAATTATAGGTAAATAAAATTATAATATAATATTTTATATAAAATATTTCGCAATTAATCTTTGGAGGGAAAGTAAATTACACATACCTATATATATATATAAGATTAACCTAAAAAGAATGGTTGCACACATTCTCTAATAAGTACAATTAAAAATCGATTAATCTAAATTATAATATTACATTTAATCACATCAAAATTACAGAAAAAAGAGTAATGACACTTATTCGTTTCCAAATGAGGTTCTCAGCATTATTTGCCGATTGGGCAAGTTTAATTAACATTATCTCATGTCAACTAGTAATTAGCATCTAATATTTTATATTATTACATCAATTATCTTATTTATTTGTTCTATACAAAATGTCTTATATGTGGAACATGATAACAAGTAAAAATATTAAGCAAAATAGACATAAAATATGCAATTCGAAAGAGAGTACCTCTAAACGTAGGAGGATAGATAATCGCTTAGATGCAAATGATCATTTTTTAAATTATTTGTGTGGGACACCTTATCCCAAATTATTTTACACTATATCTTGTTTAGTTTTTATTGTAAGATGCACCTTTTTATCACTTCAATTGTAACTTTTTTTTTTTTTTTTTTTTTTTTTTTTTTTTTTTTTGACACAATAAATTAAAAGTAGATGCTAAACACCACTTTTTCCATACATAAATATTTGCCTTACTTAATTAAAAAATAGCTGACAATCAATAATGATGATTGTACAGTTAAACAATTAGTGGAATCAAGAAGCTTTTATTATCAAAGTAAGCAAAGTGTTGTGCCTGTATCCAGTTTCGGAACACAAGTAAGAACAGAGGTGCAAAAATCTAGGCGTCAGCGGGTAGTTTCTCACCACTAAAAATGCAAAGTTTCCTTTGCTTAAAATTTAAAAGCATTCTTTTAAGAATTATACACGAAATATTAAACGAAAAATATCGGAATAAATTTAGTGGTGAAAAACTGCATGCTGGTGCATAGATTTTTATACCCCTTGTTAAGCGATTAAACTACATCTCTGTGAGCTAAATTCTACACTGCTTATCAGTTGGGACTATATCTTCACCTCTTACTAGACACTTTATTTCTCGTTTCTTTTTTGGTATTTCTTGAATAATTTTTAAATAAACCCTTTGGTATAATGGGGTAGTTCACACCATATTCATTTCGTTGGTATATTTTATCTCCAATGATCAGATTTTTCTTCTACTGCATTTTATGACTTTTCTTTAATTCTCACAAGATCAGATTCTTTTTACAAACGTCAAAGATTACTGTCCACAAAAATTTTCTGGGCAATTTTATTGCCCTGAAGTGGATACTATATACTACGTATAATAATTTTCCTTAATTCTATATTGTTAGAGCAATCGTCCATATGCCTGGCATATACAACGAATATGTCTATAAAAGTTGCTTCACAAAAATATAGCATATAGCATACAATTTTATATATTCATACAAAAATAATTATTTTTTCACATTATAAGACAGTAATTAATTTATCAACATTCTCTTTGTTGCTTTAATTCTAGTGTAGTAATATATATATATATATATATATATTAAATATTTTTATGAATACTGTAATATTTTTCATAAAATAAAATGCACACATAAAGTTATAAGATTCCACTGTTCAAGGTATCTTGAATGGATATTGGGGAGCAGTATCTACTCAGAGATTTTCAACAATAAAAAAGGTGCAGACAGAAGAACAGATGAATTGATACACAGAAAAAAATGGCAGTCAAACTAAAGAAATCGAAAGTTTGTTGTAGAAATTGAAAAGAAAAAAACTAAAAAGGATTTTATTTTTTTTATTTTTTAAATTAGAAAATAGAGTGTATTATCAGTATAAGAATAACAGAAAACAAATAGCATTTAATGCTTTTATATTTTTAACTACACTATAGTTTTACGTTTTTTACTTTAAGTTTGCTAATATTTAGAAATGTTACTAGCTTATAAATTGCATTTCACGGGGACTCTTAATAAGCATAACTTGCTATTTAACTGTTTACTTGAAAATTTTAAGTTTTCTTTCAAATTATAACAAAAATGCAATTCATGGAAAGCATATGCATAATACTAAGTGTTACATGTTCCTTTTCATATTAAGGTTTGGTTGCTGCATTATATAATATAAAATAATTCAAATTGAAATAAACTTCTATTTCTATATAATCCATTCCTACACTATTTCAAGAAATATAAGATGCATACTTAATAATATACTTTTTCTATTCAGAATATTAACTTTTCTCTAAAATGGAATGTGAAAGTTATGTCATACACAATCACCGTAAAAGTGTATGAAAGGCAGACTACGTTAAAACAAAAATAAAATTTTATTTACTAATTGCATAATACTCTGATCAAAGAAACTTTTATGGAGCCTTATAATTTTCTTTAAGATTCCTTTTTCAAAAACTACGGAAATAATCTTTAATGCACAGTAGATTTTCAGTGAAAGCGCTTTTCTTCATTTCAACGAATTTATTTATAAGATTTTCCTTCCTTCAGACATACAATATCCCATTCAATGTGAAATATTAAAACTTGTGTTGCTTTGTATACATTTTCTGCTAATAAAAGACAAGAAAAATTGTTTTCGCCTTTGCATCCCCAAAAATTTATTCATGCTCCATAATGTAATCTTTATGAAACTAAAAAGACTACAAGTATCAAATACAGATCTCTTCCCAAATTGCATCTGCGTGTTGCAATTCTCTAATTAAAGCTAATTCTTGTCACAAATTTGATTTCTTGTTAAGGACTTCGATTATTCCGTTTACTCCAAAGTAAAGAGAATCTTTCAGCGATATAGCAGTAATTTAAACGAAACGATGGAATGAAACAGATTCAGCTTTTATACAGAGAAAGAGAGAGAGAAAAAATAGGGCCTCTCTTCGTCACTTGAGGCTGATATTTATCCATCAGAATATGGCAAAAGTATTAACTGAATAGGTAATCCCTCTCTCGGTAGAAGAGATAATTACAGCAAACACAGCCGAGCCAATGTGCTCTTTTTGAAAACAACCTTCGACGAAAAGAATGCGAATTTTTCGCACGGTAAAACTAGTCCCAAAGTCTAAAACCTAATCATACAAACCCCTGAGGCAATTAAACCTAGAAAACTGGGGTTTGGTCTAAATTTCCCCGCAGTAACTCAGAGCCTGTACAAGATTAAATTTGCTTAAGTCAAATATTTGATTAAGCAACGCGGTCTCAAAAAGAGAGGAAGACCGTGCGAAGACTTAACAAGCTGCAAAGAGAAAAGTGGATTTATATTAGCAGCTGCAGGCATAGGGAAGCGTTCTTTTCTAGGAGTAAATTTTAATCCTGTTACATCCCCCTCCTCCCTGCTTGCTAATTGTTCAATCTCGTTTTCTATTATCTTCCGTCGCTGCGCTGATTGGAAGAATTAGAAACGCTCGGATGGCAACAGTAAAAAACGCCGGCGGTAATTCTCGACTCCCGTCTCTTCCCAAGTATTAATAGAGTTCTCTCCATTCGAATTGTTGAGCGCGAAACAGGTTATAGAAGTTTCGTATTCAACAATTGATATACACAGAGAGAAACACAGAACAGGGGTTTACAAATGTTTGTAGTAGATTTGTAGTAGAAACAGAGGAAATTTTCAAGTTCGAAAATATCTTCGATGTTTGATAAACATTGATCCAAATTCAAGAGGGGAAAAAAATGTAAAATTTACGATGAAGTTAAAATGATTGTATAAACATATAATACTTTGTTCCATTCCACGTAAAGAATTTCTTCTGTGAAAGGAAATCATTTTATTCATGCCTCGAATATTCCAAATTCACAGTACTTACAATAGATACAGAGAATTTCTAAAAGTTCCAAGTTTTTACAACCCTTTTAATTCCTTGCTTAATTAACGTTCTTCATAAAGAATTACGTAGAAAGCATGTAAAAGTGTGCCCTCCGCTCTGATATACCTATAGCAGTGTAATGGTATATAGTTTGTTTATATATAACAGATTAAAATATCAATAGTGCAAAAGTATTTTTAAATTAAAAATAAAATCTTAATAAATCTGCAAATGTCATATTTAATTTATCTAAATACTGCAACATAACCAATATAAAATTTTAGATACATTACTTACATACTTAAATGAAATCCTTACTATGTTTTTTTTTAGTTGTACTTTTAGAAAAATCAGCCAGCAATAATTTGTCTATCCACTATCGCCTTTTTTATTATGCAAAATATTTCTATATGCTGTTGCATCAACGAATAATTAAAATCCAAAGTGTAAAACTGTGTTGCGTGGCACAGTCAGTAAAATTATATGAAATAATAATCATTAGACCTCAAATAAAATATAAGTAAACAGACCTGCAGTTTCGGAAACGATTGATTACCAACTCTCTTCATCAGATGGAGCAGAAACACTTAATCTATAGCAATAGTTCCCGGCCTTTTATTGCCGCGTCCCGTCAAAGCATCTTTAAAAATACCATGCCCCTCTCCTCTCATTCTGCGAATTCTGTATCCAATTGTTTAAAGAGTGAATTCCATTTACACGGTGGAAGCCTAATGAAGTTTTGACAATAGCTATTCATTTTTTCATTTTTAGTTTATCAAAAAAATAAATCTTTTATCAAAAATTTGTTTTAACATTCTTCTGTAAATACAATGAGACTACATATTTTTGCCTTTGCGTCTAGAAGAGTTTTGTTGTATTTTTCCAACTTTTCTCAATGTTAAAGAAAAGTGTTATACGATCTCATTTTTATCTTCCAAAGTATCTTGAAAAGAAGCTTGAATTTATCATTAAAATTGACAACATTTACATTTTTTATAGTTTTTTTTTTTTTTTTTTTTTGTAACTTATTAAGAGTTGGTGAAAACCTTTTAACACTAATTTTTATCTATGGATAACACAATACACTAGAATCATTTTAAAATGCTCATCTTTATCAGTTTTAAGTAGAAATTATTCCTCATCAAAACACATTTTCTCTGTTTATCCTTTCTCATTATTGTTAACTGAGGCATTGAGAACTAGAGTGAACACTCCCACATATGTGTAGGAAATGAATTTGAAGTGTCAATGCTATGTGTAATATATATTCTCTACGTAATGAATTTTAATATTTCAAAACTATTATAGTGATGTAGCCAGTTTAATATAGTTTAATTTATATTGTATATCAACATGCGAGCTGAAAATTGGATCATGTGTCTTTGTCAGAATTTCACTGTTAACTTAATCTTCATATGCAGCGCCGCGTGAAAAAGGGGAGAGGGGTGAAGGGGTTGGTAGCCACGAGCGCAAAAATTTAGGGGGTGCCAAAATTATGCTACCAACGTCATTTTAGGCCTATCACAAGAAAAAGTTGGGGAAATGGGAGCCAAATTGAAACTTTGATAGGTCGCAGTTTTCGCACGCCCCTGATCATAAGCTTCTTGAAGAAGTTTTATTTTCACTTGAAAAAGTTTAGCTTTTTTTTTTTTTTTTTTTTTTTTTTTTTTTTTTTTTTTTTTTTTAAATATTCATAATTATTTTTCTCGAAATCTGTCCAATTGGCTCAATTTGATTCTCAATGCCTAGATGTCTTCCATGTGTTATCTGGCTTTTTTATGTATTTTTAGGCAGTTATACATTCAAAATATTCTTCAAATGAATCACAGAAGGCCGGATAGAAGTAGAAAGCACAATTAATAATAATAGAAAGAGTAACGAAAAATCATTATTAAATTATGTAATTTTTATAGTTACAAAATATGTTCGAAATATTGAATTTCAACTGCACAATGTTTGAATTGGTTTTATATGAAAACCAATCTGTTGGTTTTGTGCTTAGTTAGCAAAGCAGAAATTGATGCAGTTAGCGTTTAAATTTCCGTTACTATTTTTGTTACCTAAACTTCATTTTCATATGAAATTTCACAACTTTATACTATTACATATAAATGCAGATTCGGTTAAGTTTAATATTTATTATTTTATGCTCGGTTAATTCTGTTTGATATAATTTTTATAGCTGCAAATACGCTCGAGATAATGAATTTTAATTGCATAATGTTTTGCGTGGCCAACCTTAGGTTGTAAACTATTCTGCTGGCTTTGCACCAAGCAATTCATGCAAAAATTCATGCAGTTAAAATAACATTACATTTTTACTGTTTCAGTAAGCTAAACTTAATTTTCTTACAGAACTTCACGATTTTATGCTTCTATTTCTGAACACATATTCGGTTAAGTTTTATCTCTGTAATCTTAAACACGACCTCAAGAAGGCATTTTAATATGATATCCGCCGAAATACCTATCAATTAGTAAAAAGAAAAATAAATAAATAAATAATTATAATAATAATTACTAAATACATTTCGTAAACCCAAAAATAAAATTCACTATCAGATGTTTCACATGTTTCTTATTAGTATTTCCACTTACCATCATTAATAAATTATAGCTCTTTTTCATTCAGATCTACAGTAATAAAAAATTATTCATCAAATAAATATCTTTTCCATTATTTTTAATATTATTATTATACATTTAATATTATTATCATATATTAGTTTTTTTTAGCACTGACATTTTTTAAAAATAAAATATATTTAAATTTTTACATGACTAATTTTTTTTTTCAAAAATTAAAAAAGTTCTAATAAATAGTGATTTTTTTTTTTCAAAAGAAAAATCCTTAAACTTTTAATATTATTATCATATATTAGTTTTTTTCAGCACTGACATTTTTTAAAAATAAAATATATTTAAATTTTTACATGACTAATTTTTTTTTCAAAAATTAAAAAAGTTCTAATAAATAGTGATTTTTTTTTTCAAAAGAAAAATCCTTAAACTTTTAATATTATTATCATATATTAGTTTTTTTCAGCACTGACATTTTTTAAAAATAAAATATATTTAAATTTTTACATGACTAATTTTTTTTTCAAAAATTAAAAAAGTTCTAATAAATAGTGATTTTTTTTTTCAAAAGAAAAATCCTTAAACTTTTAAAATATTTTTTAAATTTCTATCTTTTCAGTAATTTTACAGAGTTTAAATTTGAAAAGATAAATATACATTTATATACATCTCAAGAGAAAAATGATTAAACAATCCTTATAAAAAAGGTAAAATTTCGTGTTGTGGACTACTTGAAAAACCGCTTTCTGTGACTTTAAAAAAATGAAATGAGATTCTGTTGGACATTATTTTTTTACCTATAAAATACTTCCGAACTATTATTTTTTAATTGCATTTTTCTTTTCGTTGGGAACTAGTAAAATTACTCTATTGGTTTTACACTTTGCTAACATTGCAAAATTTCATGCAATTAAAACTGAACCTTCTGTTATTACTTTAGTTAGCCAACCTTAATTTTTTTTCTTCACAGGGATTTGCAATTGTATACTACTATTTTTGAACACATATTTGTTTAAGCTATATCTCTGATATTTTAAAAGTCTATGCCCCAACGGTTCTTTAACGTAGCATTAAAAAAAATTGTTATAAAATTCATTAATACATCAGTAAGTAGTAATACTGCTTAGAATGAGCTATAGATACTTTACGATACCTTGTTTCAAAAGCATTATTGATTGCCCAAAACAAAGAGTTAATAGTTTTGAGTTAGTCTTCTAAATTTTTTTACAATAAAAGAGGGGTGATAGTACACATCAAGACAAACAATATTAAACAGGAGACCAAGGATCCCAAACGTTTTCCAAAGGACATTGCCGCCATTAAAGTTTAGGGACCAAAATTTCAAATAAACATAAAAAACGGAAAAATCGGCCGATTGATTTGAGGTTTTCACTAAAATTATTCTTTATGTCGGTATTTTCTTGAAATTAAATAATAAAGATAAATTTCAAAAAATGCCGATAGAGGGCGCTTTAGACTTTGGAGTAACGAAAAACTATTTTTTGCCGGTATTTTTTGCATCTTATTAAATGTTTTCGTAAGCTTAGACTCAGACTTAAATTTTGAGCTCAAAATCTGAAGGTGGGAGTGGTTAACTAGCACAAACTGAACTGTGTTCAGAGGGTACAAATTTCAAATAATTATAAAAAACAGAAAAATTGGTTCATTGATTTGCGGTTTTCACTAAAACCATTCTTTATGTCGGTATTTTCTTAAAAATAAATTATAAAGATAATTTTCAAAAAATGCCGATAGAGGGCGCTTTAGACTTTGGAGTAACGAACAACTCTTTTTTGGCGTTATTTTTTGCATCTTATTAAATGCTTTCGTAAGCTTAGACTTAAACTTAAATTTTGAGCTCAAAATCTCAATAGTTGGGTGTAGTTAAGTAGACAAACTGAACTGTGTTCAGAGGGTTCAAATTTCAAATGATCATAAGAAACAGAAAAATTGGCCGATTCTTTTGCGTTTTTCGCTAAAACAAATTTTCAAATGAGCATTTTCTTGAAAATAAATTTTAAAGATAAATTTCAAAAAACGCCGATAGAGGGCGCCTTAGACTTTGGAGTAGCTTACAACTATTTTTAACTGTTATTTTTTTAATCTCATTAAATGCTTTCAAAAGCATAAACTTAAATTTTAGGCTCAAATTCTGAATCGTTGGGAGTGTTTATGTAGCGAAAAATTGAATTGTGTTCGAGGAGGGGGGAGGGTTAAATTTCAACTCCTGAAGACACTTCAATTTGCGCTACTTAACTACTCCTAATTATTCAGAGTCTGAGCTCAAAATTTAAGTTTAAATCTAAGTTTCCGAAAACATTTAATAAGTTTTTGCAAGCATTTAATTAGAACAAAAAAATAATGGTTAAAATTAATTGTTGGTTACTCTGAAGTTTAAGACGCCTTCTAATGGAATTTTTTGAGATTTATCTTTAAAATTTATTTTCAAGAAGATACTGACTTAAAGAATAGTTTTATTTTAAACCTCAAACGAATGGACAAATTTTTCCATTTTCTATAATTATTTTAAATTTGAACACCCTCCCCCCTTTTTAACACAGTTCAGTTTGTGCTACTTAACTACTCCCTACTATTCAGATTTTGAGCTCAAAATTTAAGTTTAAGTCTAAGCTTACGAAAACATTCAATGAGATGCAAAAAATACCGGCAAAAAATAGTTGTTCATTACTCCAAAGTCTAAAGTGCCCTCTATCGGCATTTTTTGAAATTTATCTTTATAATTCAATTTCAAGAAAATGCTGACATAAAGGATAATTTTAGTGAAAACCGCAAATCAATCGATCGTTTTTTCCGCTATTTTATAATCATTCGAAATTTGAACCCTCTGAACACAGTTCAGTTTGTGCTATTTACCCACTCCCACTTTCAGATCTTGAGCTCAAAATTTAAGTTTGAGTCTAAGTTTACAAAAACATTTAATGATATGCAAAAAATACAGGCAAAAAATAGTTGTTCGTTACTCCAAAGTCTAAAGCGCCCTCTATCGGCATTTTTTGAAATTTATCTTTATAATTTAATTTCAAGAAAATGCCGACATAAAGAATAATTTTAGTAAAAACCGCAAATCAATCGACCGATTTTTTCCGTTTTTTATGTTTATTTGAAATTTTGATCCTTAAACTTTAATGGCAGCTATCTCCTTTGGAAAACGTTTGGGACCCTTGGTCTCCAATTTAATATTGTTTGTTTTGATGCGTACTATCATCCCTCTTTTATTGTAAAAAAATTTGGAATCACACTGTATATATATATATATATATATATATATATAGCACTTGAAGAATAATGTGTATCGGCAGATCCAAAGTCCCGTGCCATAATGAAAAATGAAATCAAACTACTAACTTTAAAGGAAATAAAAATCGAGTAAGAAAAACAAAATAAAGACAATATAACGAGGCTGTGGATCTCATCAGCGGTGGGCAGTTTTAAAACACAGCAAATACATACGAATGGATATGGAAAAAGACTATTATATTGTAGTGGCAGTGGGTTTCGATCAGAGTGTTACAATTTTAAAAATCAAGTGTGCAAAAACGTTTGATATCATAACACTCCCCCACCGGACCCAAACGCCACAGAAAACAGCATATAACACATTTAAAAATTATACTGCCGAAATAAACAAGTGTGTAATATAAATTAAAACAGAAATAAAGTTGTATTACTGAAGGTTGAGAGACACAGCCACGCAAAACAACTAAAAACCAGCATCCAAAATCAATCCGTTTCGTTTCCATGTCGTTGCCACACGATTGCAGACATCCTTGTAAAACCATCCAAAAGTCTTTAAGTTATACAAAATCATTAACTGTCAATTATATAGCAATTACTTAAAAATGCAGACTGTCAGTAAAACTAGTATGTTTATTAATAAATTTTAGAGGTAAATTATTCTTACATTGTAAAATATTAATTAAATGATGAAGTTCCTTTAAAAATAAATTTTTATTTGAACAGAGCTTGTAGTAACGAAAAACTTGACCAATAATTATATTTATGTAAACACGTTTATGAATATTTGAAGTCCAATTAACCAACTGATTAACTTGAAAACTAAAATTATCTCTCTTATTACATATTGAAATTTGCAAATCATTTGAAATGTGGATATTTAAATGGAGATAGTCAGCAGCGTTATTGTTTTCATTAGTTTTTTTCAGGACCAGCATATCAGGATAAATATCAGATGAAATTTCCAAAAAATTACGATTACAGTTCAAAATAATTAAATCATCAATGTATCTGAAAGCTAGAAAGTTGACATCTTTATTTACACTAGAAAACTGATATTCATAAAAAAAAATAAAAAGAGATTAGCTGCCGTGGAAGAATAACTTGTACCCATTCCTATCCCATTACTTTGTAAATAAATGTCTGAGCCTGTATATACATAATTATTATATAAACAAAAATTACACAATAATCTAAATAAATTAAGATCCAAATCGATGATCCAAATTATTAGACACCGTACTTATACTTACCACAAACTTACTTTAGATATACAGAGGGCAATTTCAAAATTAAAAAAATCTTTTGTTTTTTGTTCAGTGGAGAAAGCTTCTAATAATTTTGCAATAATCTGAAAAAGCTTTTATGCTGGTCTGATACATTCTGAGCTCAACAATTGTGTGACCTATAGTTTATATGAATCTACAATACAAACGCATATAAAGAAACATCTAGCTTTTTCTAAAAAAGCTCATATTCCTTTGCCTAAAGTTAAAAATTTGTCTTTTCCTTTTCTATTTGTAACCCCCAAATTTCACAAAACACCTGTTAAATATAGATTTATATGTAGTAATGTAAACAGCATCGGTAACGAATTTAATTGCAGGTTTGAAGAAATGTTAAAGAAGATTTTGAATATTTTAAAATTTAAATATAAAAATAGTAATGTTTATTGGATTATTTTAAATAGTTTTGAAATTAAAAATGAATTGATTAAAAATGACATACACAATATACAAACTTATGATTTTGAAAACTTTTTCACTAACATTCCTATTACAGAGTTGAATAATATTTTATTTAAAATTATTGATTTGATCATTGGTGACATCGATTTGGGTCTTAATTTATTTAGATTATTGTGTAATTTTTGTTTATATAATAATTATGTATATACAGGCTCAGACATTTATTTACAAAGTAATGGGATAGGAATGGGTACAAGTTATTCTTCCACGGCAGCTAATCTCTTTTTATTTTTTTATGAATATCAGTTTTCTAGTGTAAATAAAGATGTTAACTTTCTGGCTTTCAGATACATTGATGATTTAATTATTTTGAACTGTGATCGTAATTTTTTGGAAATTTCATCAGATATTTATCCTGATATGCTGGTCCTGAAAAAAAAACTAATGAAAACAATAACGCTGCTGACTATCTCGATTTAAATATCCACATTTCAAATGATTTGCAAATTTCAATATATAATAATAGAGATAATTTTAGTTTTGAAGTTAATCAGTTGGTTAATTGGACTTCAGATATTCATAAACGTGTTTACATAAATATAATTATTGGTCAAGTTTTTCGTTACTACAAGCTCTGTTCAAATAAAAATTTATTTTTAAAGGAACTTCATCATTTAATTGATATTTTACAATATAAGAATAATTTACCTCTAAAATTTATTAATAAACATACTAGTTTTACTGACAGTCTGCATTTTTAAGTAATTGCTATATAATTGACAGTTAATGATTTTGTATAACTTAAAGCCTTTTGAACGGTTTTACAAGGATGTCTGCAATCGTGTGGCAACGACATGGAAACGAAACGGATTGATTTTGGATGCTGGTTTTTAGTTGTTTTGCGTGGCTATGTCTCTGAACCTTCGGTAATACAACTTTATTTCTGTTTTAATTTATATTACACACTTGATTATTTCGGCAGCATAATTTTTAAATGTGTTATATGCTGTTTTCTGTGGCGTTTGGGTCCGGTGGGGGAGTGTTATGATATCAAACGTTTTTGCACATTTAATTTTTAAAATTGTAACACTCTGATCGAAACCCACTGCCATTACAATATAATAGTCTTTTTCCATATCCATTCATATGTATTTGCTGTGTTTTAAAACTGCCCACCGCTGATTCACTCTAATATAAGCAATATTTAAGATAATATAATTCTATGGATTTACTTAACTTTGAATACATTTTAGTTTAGAACTATTAATACTCTCTAGATTTACATTCATATTTAAAATTAAGTTTTTTTCTTATTAATAATGTTGAAAGAATTATACTTTCTGAGCATTTAAAACAAAATTCACAGAAATCAACATTACAATATTGCCCATCTGTAAGACGCTGAGTGGGCTAAACAACTAAAGAAAAAAAAAAAAAGATTTCTATAAAAAGGTTTGATTGACTGGAGTTATAAATATTACAGAAAAAAGATATAAATTCAGATTTATTCCATTAATTTTAATTGTCAATATCTTTCTAAACTTTATTAAATTATTGTTTAAATCTTCTGAAACAATCTCAAAAATTTAAGAAAAATACTTTAGAAAATGAAAATTTCATAAAATCATAATTTGACACATAAACGGTTAAACCTGGCCTCAAGAAAACATTATTCGTTAGAATATAGTTCATACTCATTATTGATAAGTAAAAGAACAACAATTACTAAATGCATTTCGTAAACCCATAATTAACCATTCACTATTGAGTGCATTTTTATTTATCCGTTTTCCCATTCACCTGAAATATTGTCCCATAAATCATAGCTATTTTTCATTCAGATCCACAAATGCATAACAATGCTTTTGAGTACTTTAATAATAATTATGCGCATCCTTAAAGATATGGGTACATACAAGAATATGCAACCAGAAACGTCACACAAATACTTAAACAGGCTCCAAATTGAGTGATAGATTCAGTGATCCAAAACAGCATCTGCAATTTCAGCTTCCACTAAGGAAGTGACATAAACAAAAAACACACTTTAAAATTACACTAATTACAATCGTTAGTGGTTTAAATATTATGTTTCTTACGATCGACAAATTAGCTTGCGACAGATTTTACAAAAATGGCAACGGTAAATAATACTAACTGGTAAAGCATTCGTATTCTATAGCATTAAAAAATAAATAATCAGTTAGACTTATTTTATTTCAAACCGTTCACAGATGCAGATGTTAATTCAGTGCTGCTTATAGCGCGTGACGTGATAATGAATGAATTTAAAAGAACTGAGATAATATTTATCGATTTCTTTTCTTTTTCTGTCTTATTAGTATTTTGATCACAAAATATGTTAAAACAGTAGCAAATGTAATGGAACATGTATCTATCAAACGTAGTATTTAAAAAAAAGCTAAAATACTTATAACGCCTAATACTCGTATATTTATTACATCATATGAATTTAAAAAATTGAAAGAATTTAGAGATGCATTACCTTTTTAATCAATCTTTGTCCCCTTTTATTACAATAAGTAATAATAAAAAAAATCTAAAATTTCCCTCAGTAAAATTGAAAAAAAAGTCCCATCTTCTTTAGATGAGAAGTTTATTTCGCGTTTTTCTATTGGTCTAAAAATCTCTTCTCCCCAACCCCCCAACCCTTTACGTTCTAAATAATAAAAAATCTTTAAACCAATTTTCTTTTCTTTTTTTTTGGGGGGGGGGGGGTAGGGGAGGGGCGTTTTTAAATGACATCGATAGGTAAACAATGAAAATTGGTTTGCAGTTACAGATTTGAATTCTTTGCATTAATTATGAATAAAAATAAAAATAAAAACATTTTTATCTTTTAAAGTTTTTCTCTAAAAAATATGGAATTTTTGTAAAAAAAAATTACAAAATTGTATTTTTTATAGAAAAAAATTTTTTTTAAAACAGTTTCTTTCTGTAATAAAGATTATGGATTTTTTCTGTAAAAAAACAAAATTCATATTTAAAAAAAAATGTTTTTTCTTTTAAATATTTTTTTGTAAAAATATAGATTTTGTAATTCTTACAAAAAAAAAAAAAAAAAAAAAAAAAAAAAAAAATGTTTTTTTTTTTTTTTTTTTTTTTTTTAATAGTCTTAAAAAAATACAGTAATTACAATCGTTGGTGGTTTAAACATTATGATTCGCACGATCGAAAAATTAGGTTGTAAGGGATTTTACAAAAATGACTACGGTAAATAATACTAACTGGTTAAGCATTCGTATTCTATAGAATTAAAATATAAATAATCAGTTAGACTTATTTTATTTCAAACCGTTCACAGATGCAGATGTTAATTCAGTGCTGCATTTAGCGCGTGACGTGATAATGAATGAATTTAAAAGAACTGAGGTAATATTTATCGATTTCATTTCTTTTTCTGTCGTATTAATATTTTGATTACAAAATAAGTTAAAACAGTAGAAAATATAATGCGACATACATGTTCTCATCATCGAAATATCAATAAAACACAGTTTTGAAAAAAAGGAAAAAGTTAAAATACTTCCCGTAAGGCATGGTGACGTCGCTGCGACGTTGTTGTGAAGTCATATTATGGCTTTGTGACCATCTATTGTGGATGTGACGTCACTTGACGTCTATGTGAAGTCACAGTGACTAAAATGTGAAGTCGTTATGGCCGTTTTAAAGCTCATTTGTGACGTCACGATGTGACCATTTTGTGAAGTCCCGGTGTGACAAACTTGTGAAAAATGGGTCATTTGTGACTACTTTTACATTAACATTGTGACAAAACTGTGACAAAAGTGAAGATATTTAAATTACTAGAAACATGTTTTTAAAAATAAATAACATGTTTTGAAGAATATTTGTAATTTTTTAAAGATCTTTAAGAAAGTCACATATCAGTCACAATGTGACGTCACTGAGGGTGGCATTTTGGTCACAGATGTGATGTGGCCAAAAAGACTCACAGTGATGTCACTGTGACCATGCATGCTATGAGGGTTATAACGTCTAATATATACATACAAAAATAGATTACAATAGATTGTATGAATATTATTATTACATCCTCTGGGTTTTTTTTTAATCATTTGAAAATTACTAAAGATATTTCTTATTTTTATTTTATTTTTATATATTTTTTCTCTCTAATTTCCGACTTCTAATTTTATACAGCGGGATTTGGTCTATTTTTTATGTAAAGGGATAACTGTTTAAATAAAAAATAATTTTTTTTCTCTTCTAATATCAACTTAATCCACTGTAGTTTGGTTACTTACAAATAGATATTCGGTTGTTCCCAAAAAACCCTAGTTTAAACAAATAAAAAATACTGTTTTATGTTTTTTTTTTTTTTTTTTTTTTTTTTTTTTTTAAAAAAAACGAAATGATTTTTCCAAACCTGTATTATATATAAATATCGTAACTTGTAAGATTTTGTTTTTATAGTTAAATAATTTTTTGCATTATTTAATTGTATTTAGCAACTATAGATGGCGACACGAATGCTTAAGTAGTCAATCTGAATTTATCTATCTCACAGGACAAATTTATCGATACCAATCGATTCAATTAATTCTATAATTATAATTTAAAACATGTAATTAGTATTAAATAGTTTAACTATTATTATTATGTTAAAAAAATTATTTGTCTACTTATATTTTGTAATTAATTATTTTTGATATTAGTTATTTAAATATCTATTATTAATAAAAGCTATTTTACTACTTTAACTTGCACATTAACTGTCTAATGTGACTGAATGCAAAATTGTATTGCTATCACATGGTCGAAATTGATATTTGTAAGCTAACCTATTATATAATTTAATTTGTCTAATTATTTTCATTTGACATGATTTTTCAATTTAATTTATCAATGTTACTTCAATTATATTATTATTTTCTTTTTCCTGTTCTCTATGGAAATTATGGTTGCGATTGATAATTGTAAGTTATTTTATAAATATTCAATTACAGTTTAATCGTTTTTCTAATATTTTTTCTTTGAAATGGTTTTTCTATTGCAATTACTATGTTGATGATTCTATTGTGTTCTTGTTATTTTTCTTCATATTTTTCTTTGAAATGAGTTCTCATTTGCGATTAATCGGGCAATGTGGAAATTATTTTTAGATCTATCCTGATTTCCATTCAGAAATTAATCACAATTAATGTGGCTATTTAGTATTGCCCTTGATAACGAGCTAAATACCGCATTTTCAATTTTATTTCTAATTCTGACAGCTCCTCTGCGTGATATGGTTTGGCATTAACAAATTTTTACAGTATTTGATGTTGATTTGTAGTATTATCTAATGGTTATATATATATATATATATATCATATGAATATAGAAAATTTAAAAAATTAGATATCTTTTTAATCAGTCTTCAACCCACTTTTCTTCCCTTTAAAAAAAAAGGTAAAATACTTATAACGTCTAATACATACATACATATATATATATCATATAAATATAGAAAATTAAAAAATTTAGAGATCTTTTTAATCAGTCTTCAACACACTTTTCTTCCCTTTAAAAAAAGTTAAAATACTTATAACGTCTAATGTATACATACATGTATATAAAGTTTTTAATTTTCGATATATATATATATATATATATATATATATATATATATATATATCGAAAATTAAAAACTTTAGAGATCTTTTTAATCAATCTTCAACCCATCTTTCCTTTAAAAAAAAAAAAAAAAAGAAAAAGAAAAAAGAAAAAACTAATTTTTTTCAAAATAAAAAATGAAAAAAAATTCCCATCTCCTATATCTGAGTAGTTTATTTCGTGTTTTTCTATTGTTCTTTGAATCTCCCGCTCTCCCCCCAACCCATTTACGTTCTAAATAATGGAAAATCTTAAAACTATTTTTTTCGTTTTTGCTTTTGATTTAGGTGTGTTTTTAAATGACATCCATAGACAAATAATGAAATTCGGAATGCGATTAAAGTTTTCGAATTTTTTGCATCGGTTTTGAATAAAAAAAATAGAAAAGGTATATTGAAAAATCATTTTTCCTTTAAAAGGATTTTCTCTAAAAAACATGGAATTTTTCTCTAAAAATTACAAAATTCGTATTTTTAACAGAAAAAAAAACTATTTTTCTTTTCTTTTAAAGTTTTTTTCCTCTAACAAAGAGTATGGATTTGTTCTGTAAAAATTACAAAATTCATATTTGTTACAGAAAAAAACTTTTTTTCTTTTAAATATTTTTTTAATATAGATTTTGTAGTTTTTACAGAAAACACTATTTTTCTTAAAAAAAAAAGTCTTTTCATGTAAGAAATACAATTTTTGTTATTCTAAATTCATTGTAGATGTTGAATTGTAGTAATAATTGTACACTCAATAGTTTAACATTGTTTTACAATTAATGGTTTTATATTAGCATTCAAATTATTGTGCTGCGTTGCGCAAGTAATTACGAATGTAAGTCTATTTTGATATTTGATATTTTGGTATCTTTCATTTTGAATGAAAACATTGGTCAGGACTTTTTTGCTATTGATGGTATCTTATATATATTTTTTAATATTTAGCAGAGATAGCTAAATGTATTGGTAATCTTATAAATACTATGCGCTAAGATAATTGCTGCATTGCGCATAACCTTAGTGTATTAACATTGAGATTTCTACTTTGTAGTTTTTAGATATCTCATCACAGAAAATTCCATTATGAGTTGAAATATTATCATCTAATCATATCATATAGTGATAATGTATAATTTATAGCTAATATTACTTGTTTAATTGTATAATATTTATATTCATTTTTTTTTTCAAGTTTCAATGTAGTAATTTTACATTAAATTCAATGGTTTATATATTGTTTTACAATGAAATTTGTTATCTTAGCATTCAAATTAGTATGTTACGTTGCGCAAGTAATTATGAATTTAAGTCCATACTGATGTTTGAAAATTTGGTATCTTTTCATTTTGAATGAAATATTCATTATGAATTATTTTCCTATTATTGGCATCTTATATATTTTTAAATGCACAGCAGAGTTAGCTAAACATATTAGCAATCTGATAAATATTATGCGTTAAGATAACTGCTGCGTTGCGCATAACCTTAGTGTACGACTATTGATATTTCTACTTAGTAGTTTTCTGATACCCCTTCATAAGAAATTCTATTATGAGTTGCAATATTACAATCTAATAATATCATATAGTGATATAATATATAATTTATAGCTAATATTAATTATTTAATGCTATTATAGTTATTTTATATTCATTTTATTTTTTCCATGTTTCAATGTGGTAATTTTATATTAAATTCAATGGTTTATAGATTGTTTTAATTAATGGTTTTACATATATATAAATATTTATGTATATAGTTTGCATATATATTTATATATGTATGCAAACTGTAACAGAAACAACTTTTGTGGTAAGTACAGCAAATAAAACAATCAAATAAGTTATGGAAAAAATACATATCAACATCATCGAAATGTTATCCGTATCAGAATCATTGAATGAAACAGGAAATTCAAGAATATGAAGCAATCCTAAAAATTTTATTCTACAGAGGTAACTAATTTTCTTTTCTAAATAGCTATTTCATTTATATAAAATTTTCAATCGAGAATCTCTTTGCCCGTGTGTATATAAAAGAAAAAAAAAATCTTTTTAAAAGATTTTAACGTATAGGGCAAGATAAATCCTGAAATTTGATCCCTCTACGTTTCTCCCCATAATAAATACTTCAAACACTTTAATGCATATTTTTTATGTATTTTAATGTAATCGTTCGCAACATTCCTGACAATTTTATTTTTCATTTAATCTCCTAAATTAAAACAAAATCCATCATATTTCTTTTTTATTTTTTTAATTTTACTTTTTTTATTTATTAAATTTATTTACTAGATTATTAAAGTTTCAAATGCATATATTAAATGCAAAGCAATATTCCTGAAAGTATCTCATATATAATTTTAACTAAGAAAAATCCCCAAACAATAATTGATTTGCAATAAGGTAAAGAAATTGTATGTTTTCATAAATTTTAGCGTCACGAAAAAGCTCTACACAAAAACAATTTCATTTTGAAAAAAAAAAAAAAAAAAAAAAAAAAAAAGCTAAATTAAAAATTAAACTTATTTTTGTTCTGCAGTTTAAAAAAGCATACTTTAATGTTAGAGTTTTATGATTTATAGCAATACAGAGTACTTTTAACATAGAAATATTTTCAGTTCGAAAATAAAAGCAAAGAAAAAACTTAACAAAAAAAACATCCTTTTCATTTTTAATTGTTTCAAATTAGTTTGCGAAACATATGTTTTTTAACTTTTAATTGTTTCAAATTAGTTTATATAACTTACGTTTTTAAAATTGTGCGTATTAAATTTTGAAGTCGCCATTTTTATAGTTGAAATATTTAACTTATTTAAATACATTTATATCTAACAACACAAAATGTATTTATAATTTAATGCGTTTAAAAGGGGGTTGGGTGAAAAATTGTTACAGGAATAACTGACTTTGAAATCCAATGAATATTAATTTTAAAATTTAGATTAAAAATAAAAAACCGTACTAACACATAAATTGTAAGAAACTGTCAACAAAATATATTCCCCAAACAAAAGAAAGCTTTAACTTGAACAATCAATCTAGAAAAAAAGAATGAAAGGAAATCAATAAATTTAATAATTCATTAAACTCAATAACATTACTTTTAAACCGTAGGTTACAATAAGTAAATAAATAAATGAACAAATAAAAATAAATAAATAAATAAAAATAAATAAAGGAATTACAGAAAAATATACATTTTTAATAATTTGTTAAATTTAAAAATATGGATTAAAGAATGCACTTAAACCTTTCGGGTACGGCTTTTTTTTCCAATTTTAAGAAAAAATTACTTTTATCTTAATTACATTAGCACGAGCTATCCAAATAGATTAATTAGAGTTTAAAGAATATTTCATTTTCTAAAACATAACGAAAGTTTTTTTTTTCTTTTTCAATTTGCTTTCTATTATTCAATTTGCATTCATGTGATAATAATTTGACAAATAATTTTTGGAGATATTTAGGAAATATTATATTATAACAAGATTTAAGAGTTATCACAACTTTCTAATATTTTTGCGCTTTATTACACTTGATTATTTAAAAAAACTAGCCTTTATTTGAAATTTAAAGATTGAAATATATGTTTAAAATAAAAGAATCACAAATGATTCAAAGATAATAGAGCAAATATATTATTATTATTATTATTATTATTATTATTATTATTATTATTATTACTAAATGCCTAAACGTTAATGAAGTCATACGGTAAATGCATAGATGCATACTAACATTACTACATGTAAACAGTAACAAAAGTATTTCTTAAAACGAAATAAAACTCCATTAAAAGACATATATTATCAATAGTACATCGTACCCGAAAGAGTTAAACCATATTTTCTCAAAATTCTCAGATCGAACAATGATTTAAGCTGTAGGGGTGAATAAGGAAAGACGGAATAATTTTTACAAAAATATTTTTTACTAATTATATTTCGCTAGTACAAAATTGAAATATTTAGAATAACAACTTGAGCCATTTTAACATATTTTAAAATATAAATTTGGTGATAATAATAAAAATTTAAGATTAATAAACCAATTAAATTAACAAGAAAAAGTGTCTCTCCCTTCCTTATGTGAGGAGGCAAAGGATACTATAGTATTGACTGTACTGACTAATTTTTTTTAAATATTACTCGTTCTATTCAAAGTATTTGAAAAAGAAAACAAGAATTTTGATCGGATCTCAAAGCTTTTTCTTTCAGCATCAAAAAGTGTAGATTTTCAATGATTCAATTAACAATTGTTTATTACTTTTCTCAGTTATTTTTCTACCTACGTCGCGACGTTAAAATAAATAAATAAATAAATAAATGCAGCGAATTGTCATGATTTAGACATTTTTATAACCCTTTTTATGTTAATTGAACACATTGTGAAGCTTTCTCAATGATCAGAAATCAAATAAATTATGGCTTTGTAACCGTTTTCAAAAAAGCAATTAAATTATTCGACAATTTGAAGCAGAATTTTAACAGAATGCTATAAAGAGATACAGCGTTATATAAAATATAGTATGCTATAGTATTGCTCATTGAGAATTTTAAAAAATATTACTCCTTCCATTCAACGTGTTTGAAAAAGAATACAAGAACTTTCATCATATCTCAAAGCTTTTTTTTTCAGCTTCAAAAAGTGTAGTTTTTCAATGGTTCAATTAAGAATGCGTTAATTACTTCTCAAATCACTAATCCATTGCAGGAGTTCCTTGAAGCGGAATCTCCAATTGCCATAAGTATTTTGTGTATGCAACCACTTGATGACCTTTAATGGAAAACATTCTGAAACTTTCTTATTGGTCAGAATTCAAATTAATTATGCCTTTGTAACCATTTTCTATAAAAGCGATTGAATGACTCGACAACTTGATGCAAAATTTTAACAGATTGCCACATAAACATACAGCATTATATAAAATATAAATCATAAAATTTATTTTACTCCTACATGAATCTCAAGGAAAGATATTAATTTGAATAATAGAGTCAAGATGTATAAAGATTAAGAGTACCTTCTAATGTAAAAAAAAACTCCATCTAATTAAGGATGCTATAGTATTGGTTCATTGAGAATTTTTAAAAATATTACTCGTTCCATTCATCGTGTTTGAAAAAGAAAACAAGAACTTTGATCAGATCTCAAAGCTTTTTCTTTCAGCATCAAAAAGTGTAGATTTTCAATGGTTCAATTAAGAATGGCGTTAATTACTTCCAAATCACCAATCCTTTGCAAGAGTTCCTTGAAGCTGAATCTCCAATTACCACAAGTCTTTTGTGTACGCAACCACTTGATGACCCTTAATGCCAATAAAACGGAAGACTTTCTCTAATTGCTCGGCTCTATCGCATCCAAAGCGCGGGGAGAGAATTTATTTTCTGCTCCCCCATCTTTGTTTCTCCATCTTATACTTGAGATCTAAGTGATAAATTTAACAAAAAGATTTAAATTACAAAGGTGTTACTCACTTTTATTGTTCTAAGAAACTTTGTAGCAAGTTAATTTAACACACTAATTATTTGAAGAGAGAGGAAAACGGGCAACAGAGAATTAATTTCTGATATCTCTTGTTATCGACTGATTCGCCCCTGTTCATTGGTTACTATTTAAAAGAAAGCTAACATTTCAAAAAAATTCTTATCTAGATAAAAATAATACAAAGTTTTATTATTATTTACTTTTACAAGATTTTATTATCTTATCTTTCATTTATTTGTAAAAAAATACAAATCGTATAAAATTGTACATGTATAAAAAGTACTAATAAATAAAAAGTAAGTTTATATCAAACTTGGTTTATTCAAGAAAAAAAAAATCTTTATACGCCATGAAATTTCTTCAGTTTATTGATTAACTCCTTAAGGGCTAACATTAATATATGGTCACAACACAGCTGCCAATACGTTTGTTATTTGGATATCTGTAATTCTGCAGAAATATATTTGCTTTTTCCGAAAACACAAACATACCAATAAAGTAAGAAAAAAATTCTGTTCTGAAAAATTGATGTGAATTGTAAAATATACATTTTTGGAAAAAAGTCGGAAATTGCATAGCAAATGTAGTACAAAGTGCACTCGCACTATAATGTAATTTTAAAAATATCCAAATCTTGGTGCAATACTATGCAGTACTTCGGATACAGTTTAGTATCAAAAATCTTTTGTGTGTGTCTGGAAATGCTATCTGCTTTCTATTATACAGAAGGTAACTTGTAGTTAACCTCAGCAATGTATATCAATTTCATAAAATGTGAAGTAATCTAATCTAATTAAAACGCGCCGCACAGAATGCTTCGCTTGCACCATTATATAATGGTATATTTTAGTGCGACTCTGTAAGTTAATAAAAATATTCTTTTCATCACAGATTGTACGTAATGTATATTTTAGTATATACTTCATGGATACACATCAATTTTATTATGCTCAAAAGAGTGTAACATCATTAAAATATACACTTGGAAATTATTTTTTTCCTTTGGCCATAATGTAATGTAATATTTTTGATTACTTCTGTAATAGAACTACGCACCCGATTTTCATAAAATTTGAAAGGACTCGACAAAATTATGTAAAAATTATTTATTTTAAATTTTAAACAATTCAATTAGATAGTTTTTTCGTTGTATATATGGACGGACAGACAGACGGACTGAACGACGATTATAGATGTTACGTATTTACATAATGAAGAATGTACCTAAAAACCTAAAATTTATTCCGTCGTTAATCATTTAAATCATAAGCGTTACAAAATTTTCATTTAAAGTTAATACATTAGGTGTAAATATGTATATAAATCTAGAAATTAAGTTTTTACATACTGAATTTCGAATAAAAATTTTTCTTAACCAGAATAATTATTTACATTAATGTCTAAGGTCATCAGAGCAACCTTTATTATTATATACAACAACACGTACATGTTGTATATAATAATAAAATGAGTTTCAGGTAGATTTACTAATTAAGGGAGACCCGTACCCCATTTTCGGCCAAAAATCATCAAAAGTTCAAAATTTTTTTTTTCTCAGAAAACGATAAAATACATATTTGCGAATATCCATGCAAAATTTCAGAACTTGGGGACACTTGGAACAGGTAGAAAATGAGCTTTTTAAATTGTACTCACTATTAGAGTTTAAAGAACTAGCGGCCATTTAAAACGTGTTTTCCTGAAAATGACTTTTTTCATATTTTGCCTAAGTTCAAAGTACTAAGGCTCAGTAGTAAAATGATTTAGAAACAAAGTGTTTATGTTTTTAGAATCTTAAAAAAATTTGCAACAAAAGTAAGGAGAGATATTTTTTTTAACTATTTCTGAAAATTTTACATAAATTGGTAAACGTGAAAATTATAACGAATTTAAGGAAATTTACCATGCGTATTTTTATTTATTTTTTTCTTAGCCGATTAAAATAGAAAATTAAAAATATCTCTCCTTAGTTCTTTTCTATATACTATAACACTATTTAAGAAATTTTAGTTGTACCAAAATATTGAAAATTGAATGAGGAGTAGTAATTTTAAAAAATGTAATTTTCGACAAAAAAAAAAAAAAAAAAAAAAAAAAAAATAATAATAATAATAATAATAATCGTAAAAATCCCCATAAAAAACATACTTTTTAATAAAAAGTGAATTTTTTTGCTAATTATTCCTTACAAGAAGATTCTTAAATAGTACACCAAAATTCATTACTTTAAAATCAATAATAAAAATTTTGGATTTTTTCTTACGGGTCTCCCTTAAAACCGATTCAATAAATAATTATAGTCTAAGAGCTAGCAACGTTTTCGTCACCTGATTTTATCAAGGCTCATTTTTAAATATGTTTTTCCCTTTTATGGTAGAATACGTTTGCTAGCGGTCTGGCAGTCGGGAGACGTTGCGTTTAAATGTGGCAGAAGGGGTTATGCAGGTCAAAAAACTTCAAAATCACGTCATTTTATCAAGGCTCATTTTTTAATATGTTTTTATCAAGCTTAAAAATTACAAGATATTACTTTTCGGATAGCAGACAAACTATAATTAGTTTTCAGGACAGTAATTCGGTTGCAAAGTTAATGCCAAACGGCTTTAAATATGGCAACGAAAGTGCCTGTTCCTAAAGTGGTTTATAGTTTAAAAATTATAAGACCTCTTTACGTCATTTTATCAAGCTTAAAAATTACTTGATATTACTCTTTGGATAGCAGGCAACCTATAATTAATTTGCCAGACACAAATTCGGTTACAAAGTTAATGCCAGGCGGCTTTAAATATGGCAACGAAAGTGCCTGTTCCTAAAGTGGTTTATAATTTAAAAATTATAAGATCTCTTTACATCATTTTATCAAGCTTAAAAATTACAAGATATTACTCTTTGGATAGCAGACAACCTACAATTAATTTGCCAGACACAAATTCGGTTGCAAAGTTAATGTCAGACGGCTTTAAATATGGCAACGTGCCTGTTCCAAGAGTGGTTTATAATTTAAAAATTATAAAACCAATTAATAATTAATTGATAAATTAATTAATTAATGAATTATAGGTTGTCTGCTATACAAAGAGCAATATCTTGTAATTTTTAAGCTTGATAAAATGACGTAAAGAGGTCTTATAATTTTTAAATTATAAGCCACTTTAGGAACAGGCATTTTCGTTGCCATATTTAAAGCCGTCTTATGGCATTAACTTTGCAACCGAATTTGTGTCTGACAAATTAATTGTAGGTTGTCTGCTATCCAAAGAGTAATATCTTGTAATTTTTAAGCTTGATAAAATGACGTAAAGAGGTCTTATAATTTTTAAATTATAAACCACTTTAGGAACAGGCACTTTCGTCGCCATATTTAAAGCCATCTGGCATTAACTTTGCAACCGAATTTATGTCTGGAAAATTAATTATAGGTTGTGTGCTATCCAAAGAGTAATATCTGTAATTTTTAAGCTTGATAAAAACATATTAAAAAATGAGCCTTAATAAAACAACGTGATTTTGAAGTTTTTTGACCTACATAACCCCTTCTGCCTTAGGTAAACGAAACGTCTCCCGACTGCCATACCGCTTGCAAACGTTTTCTATCATAAAAAGGAAAAACATATTAAAAATGGGCCTTGATAAAATGAAGTGATTTTGAAGCTTTTTGACCTGCATAACCCCTTCTGCCACATGTAAACGCAACGTCTCCCGACTGCCAGATCACTTGCAAACTTACTCTACCATAAAAGGGAAAAACATATAAAAAAATGAGCCTTGATAAAATGACGTGATTTTGAAGTTTTTGGACCTGCATAACCCCTTCTGCCACAGGTAAACGCAACGTCTCCTGACTGTCAGACCGCTTGCAAACGTATTCTACCGTAAAAGGGAAAAACATAATAAAAAATGAGCCTTGATAAAATGACGTGATTTTTGACGTTGCCAGCTCTTAGACTATTAGTTAGAACTCTTTTTGCAAAACATTTGCATGAATAATCTTAGAACCTTTCTTAATTATCAAAGTATTAATATAAATCCATAAATGAAAATTTAAAAAGCACATAAATAAACCCTGGGATCGGAAGAGGTTATGATCAGATGTGTGATTCATAACAAACTGATAGATGGCGTCTTGTATAAAAGAGAGAGATTGTGTTTAGATTGAAAAAAGAAAAATAAAACTGTAATTTCAAGTTAGCCGATTGTAAGAGAAATATTTTCCCTAAGGCTGAAAAAGGGAAAGTTTATGTCATAAGTTTTAATTCATTTTTGGTCGGTAATCTGTAAAGTTGCAGGTATTGTTATTCAGAAATTATGTAATCAAAACACATTTTCCTTTTTTTTTTTTTTTTTTTTTTTTTCTTTAGTAAACACAGTAGATTTTTTAGAAAATTGTTTCAAATTTGGCGTTTTGAGCTAAATTTTTCAACTAAAGCAGAGAAAGCAGTGAGCGAAAGGAGAAAAATGCCTTGTCAGCAAAAAAGTTTATAATTCAATAGGTAATTAATTTATCAAAAAAAAAAAAAAAAAAAAAAAAAATTAGAAAAATAGTTTCGATTCTAAATTTTCTCCATAGTCATTTTTGCAAATTTTATACACTTATGTATAAAAATGTGTACGTCATTGTGTCAGGAAGTTTTGCGCAGTGTTGAACAGTGCCCTTGAGAACATCTTTAAGGCCAGAAAAAAATTAACATGAAGATTGTAATTAAACTCAATGTGGGTAAATGATTTTTATTTACTTTATTTCATTAATTATTTATTTATAAATGAAAAGAGAAAATAGCACTTTGATTTTAAGGAAAAACTCTGAAAATAAGTCGCAAATGAAATGCGTTCAAACTATAACAAAGTAAAAAAAAATATATATCCAGATCTTGGTGTAATAGTATACAGTATTTCAGATACACTAGAATAGCTGAAATCTTTTGTGCGTACCTGTAAATATCACCTGTTTTCTACTATAGAGGAAGTAACTTGTAGCAGTCCTCAGTAATGTATATCAATTTCATAAAATGTTAAATAATTTAATACAATTAAAACGCGCTTAAGCAATGTCCTCCATATAACATTATGTAATGGAATACTTATGTGTGGCCTTATAATATAATAATAATAATATAATATAATAATATAGTATAATTATTATAATATAATTATTATAATAATATAATATAATAATAATAATAACAAAGAATATTTCTATAATAATAAATATTCTTTGCACCACAGATTGTATAGAATATATATTATAGAATACACACATGCATATCAATTATATCATGTTCGAAAGAGTGTAACACCATAAAAATGCACTTAATTCTTTTTTCCTATTGACAGTAATGTAAAGGAATAATTTTGAATGTCCCTGTAATTGAACTACATATCCGATTGTCATATAATTTGAAAAAGCGCGACAAAGTTATGTAATAATTATATATTTTAAATTTCAAACGATTCGGTTGGGTATTTTTTGCTTTGTTATATGTGTACAAACGGGTGGATTGAACGACAACTATAGATGCTACGTATTTACATAATTATGAACAATTTTGAAAAAGGATTTTTATGTACTTTTATGTATAAAAAAGTGCTCTAATTTCAAGTATATTAAATGTAGGAAAGAATTTTTTTAATGAATGAACATGTTCACATCAGCTATTTTTATCACTTCTGCTTTAGTTATTAAAACCTATTTTAAAAAATTGATCTAGGTATTTTCTTCAATGCGTATATTTAGATGAAATATTTTGTTCTTAATATCAGCATAAGTGATGCTACATGTTTCACCGTATTTTCCTCCGAAATATAACTACCAGTAGATAGATATTTCGGTGCAAAATTACATGTTCCCACTAATTGGTTTTTATTCCTAGATTTAGCCACATTTCAAAAGAGTAATCAAATGTTGACATAAATGCGAGTTCCTTACAATCAGTAAATATAATTTATAATAAATAATTCGATGCGACATGAATAGCAGTTTAATGAGAACGAAAATATTGAGATGCGATAAATATTCTATAATCTTATTACAAATATGTGCTTTTTATATGTAAATACAATCTCAACATCAATGTTTTTGTTGATTAAAGAAATTGTGTAATTCGATAAGATTACGTAATAATAAATTATGCGATAATTTGAAGAAGATTTTCACTTGAAATTCGCGTAAATTTTGAAATGAAACGTAATAAAGGGAATGCATGTCTTTTTATCATGCTTCTTATTTTTCTTTATTTCGATATTTTTAATAATGTTTAAACTACGGATATATACACGTTCACTAACCAAATAGGTATTTTTAACACGTCGGCTTTATTTGTCAAATCCAATAAAAAATAGATCTTGGTATTTTCTTCAATGCTCATATTTATATGAAAGATTTTATTCTAAGTATCAGAGAAAGTGATGTTACATGTTTCATCCCATTTTTAGCAGAAAATTACATGTTCCCACTAATTGGCTTTTATTCCTAGATTTAGCCACACTTCAAAAGAGTAATCAGATTCTGACATAAATGCTAGTTCCTTAAAATCAGTGAATGCAATTCATAACAAATAACTGGATGCGACACATATAACAGTTTTAATGAGAATGAAAAAATTTAGATACAATAAATATTCTATAACTTTATTAAAAATGTGTGCTTTTCATATGTAAATACAATCTCAAAGTAGAAGCTTTTGCTAATTAAAGAAATTGTGTAATTCGATAAGATTATGCGTTAATGAATTATACGGTAATTTGAAGATATTCACTTGAAATTTGCATAAATTTTCAAATGATATATAGGAAATATTTAAAATATATTAAAGGAAATGCATGTCTTTTTACCTTGTCTTTTACCATTCACTACTTTGATATCTCTAATAATGTTAAACTAAGGATATATGACACTGTCACAAATGGCTTAATCAAATTGGCTTACCAATAGGTGTTACATATAAAAAGGTTTTCATTTATTTAAACTTCAGAAATTAAACCTAATTTGAGAAATATTCCGAAAAATTTATTTTGCAGCTTTTGTTGTTTCATTTATGAAAACATATTTCTGCAGTAATGTGCTTATAATATAAGTGAAAAAGTTTCTTTAATTATTTCTGTTTGTGCTATTACTAAATTTCTTAACTTTCAAATAGTTTTCATAAAACTCTGATATTTAGATACTTATTAAATTTGAGTAAAAGTTTTTGGAAATATCAATAATGAGAAAGTTACATAATACGCTAAAATCTAGAATATTTTATTAATTTGATTTTTAAATTATTAGCTTATTATAATTAAAGTTTTGTTTTTATGAAATCATAATAAGAATTTATTAGAAAAAATGTTATTTTTATTTTTCTGTGCAAAAAAGTATATAAAGAACTATACATAAATTATATGATTACGTATGGCTGAATAATTTGTGCGTGATTTAAGTTTGTATAAATTTTTAAAAGATTTTAAAATATTCCAACAAAGTTGAAGCGTGTTTATGAATTCAGTTTGTCTGGCCGCCTGTACATCTTCGGCGAAAATATACTCGGATTTTCACGTAGTTGATATATGTTAATGAGGTTTACTTTTTCATGTTCAATATTGACTAGGAAGTATGTTGTATTATAGTTCATTTACAGAGTCGCTCAAAATAATTAAGATATATAACCTTCAATGGAGAAGAATATTTTGTAGTGCATTTTAGTGACATTACGCTGTTTTAAACGTACTGAAATTGATGTAAATTACTGAATTTCATTAGAAGATGACTACTATAAAATAGAGTTCATAGCATTTATCGCTCATTAACAGGACACGCAAAAGAAAGAGCTATGGTATTGCCTTTGAATATAAATTGCTGGAAATGCATTTTCAATTTAGGTATGCGATTTTTAATATATTTCCTTATTTGCATGTTACTTATTATGTATAAATTCTATATTTCGTATACAGAGCTGTACAAAAGAATCACTTTCAATTCTGCTTATAGCGAAAATTGCTGAAGAGGAATAATTTTATCTGAACTATACTTTTGCATGCAAGCAGTTGGGAATAGCTGAAATTGAGTTTTCAACTGTGTTATCCGTTTCAAAATTGTTCAATAAGAATTCACATTACAACTTATTAAAAATTGAATTTCCCTTACAGCATTCTGAGTGAGTTGGAAAATGTTTCATAATCTAAGCTTGTCGCATATTTTTTATTCTTTTTTATATTTCATTACATTTTACTGTAAAATATTTTTTTTTTTTTTTAATTAAACTTGTTTATCTATTCTCTTTTCAAAGTTCTAAGTAATTTTAATTTATTTTGAGGCTGTTGGTCACTCGCTTTCAGAATTCCTCTCCGTAAAGTAAAGTTTATGGGCATTTGATGCATTCTTATATATAAAATATCTCTTCGGGATATAAATATTTTTAACTTCTTTCAGCTTCTTAAAGGATATCACTTTTTTCCTTAGTTTTCAAAATATTTCTGAAATCTATGCTAATATGAAGTGTTAACTTCTTCAGACCTGAGCATAAAATAACTCTACAAATATATATTTATTGCTTTTGCATCATCGAAATGACTCCATAGATGACAGAAAGAGTCATTTTTATGAAATCAGCACTTTAGGGGACTGGTAGTTTAGGTTTACAAAAATGGATATAAAAGTACTAATCCCCTTAAAACACCAGTTTAACTATCAGTAATATAAATTTACGCAATATCAAAATTAAGGTCTTTAACCAACTAAATAATAAGCAAATCCTCAAAATTTTTTTTCGTAAAGCATTTAAGTTAAATCATCATGAATATGTCTTACTTTCTTGGCCACAATGACTTGAATGTATTTTCGAAACGTGGATAAAAATAATATTTATTTTATGAGGTAACATTCGTCAGTGATGACATTTATTGGTTTTATTTTAATGCAAAAAACATTCAGCTGTGTAGAAGTAAAGTAAAAATGCAAAAAATTCGAACAGTTTAGTTTTTATGGGAAAAAGAATAGAGGTACACATTTGTGTACCTCAGGTCTGAAGAGGTTAAAATTTTACTTCCAGTTCGTCAGTTTTTAAATATTAAATTAAGCATGGATTTCAGAAATATTTTGAAAACTAAAGTAAAAAGTGACATCCTTTAAGAAGAAAATACCGAAAGAAGAAGTCAAAAATATTAATTTTCCCAGGAGATATTTTAAATATAAGAATTCATCAAACGGCCATAGACTTTTACATTACGGAGGGGAATTAGGAAAGTAAGTGAGCAGTCGCCTTAACTATTAATTTCTGTGTTTGAAAAAATATCTGTTTAAGAATGCGCAAGCAAATTACATTTCTTTTTCATATTTGATTAACAGCCCACAAATAGTTTACACCTCCATATCTAACCACGACCTTGGTTTGGAATGTAATTTTTTTTTTTTTTTTTTTTTTTTTTTTTGTGACATGCATCATTACCCAAGGTCGAACAGCATATTCATTCATTTTACGATAACATATCCGCTTGGTTTGTTGAGCTATTTTTGGTTCCTATTTTTAGATATTTAAATAAGTTTATTTTTAATTTTAAATGTATGTAGATTTAAATCTTCTAGTATATTTTCATTTTTTTTTTTTCGCTTAAATTTTCTTGTTATACAATATCTTTTCTGGATCAAGGAAGAAGTTGTTCACTTACATTTACATTTTTTTGTGCGAGATGAGAATTCCAGATCTTCTAACTACCTGCGGCAGGTTTAAACAATAACAATAGTAATAAAATATAGGATTTTGGTAACAATGTTTCTGGCTTTTTGGAGAATAACTTCGTAGAAAAAAAAATTAATGTATACAAAGTGAGATGTTTTTATATGCAACATCACGGTTTACCACGTAAACATGCAGGAGCAGATGATAATATTATAGACGCATCAATGAATTATAAATAGTGAATTATTTTATTCGGTTATGCATTTGCCAAATATGTTCACATTTTTCAAAAGTCAAATAATTTTTTAAAGTATTATAAATGTGACGTTAAAAAAAGATTATGGAAAAATGACTTTTTTTACGGTCATAAACATAGTGACAAATTCCAAGAACAAGTCATCCGAATATCCAAAGGTTAATTTTTCTTTCTTTTCGGAATATATGCACATTATAGTCCATATATAAATCGAAAGAAATTAATTTCATGCATAAATTAGTTTTCAAGAATTATTTTCTTTTGTATATATTTTTTAACAATATGCCTCATCGGAACACTTTTCAAAAAACCTTTTGAATAACGAAAATTTTCTTTGAGAAGTTAAAAAGCATATTTGAGAATAATAAGATGTGATTTTCCTTTTTGGTAAAAGAAATAAAATTAAAAATGTTTAACTAAAACACTTTGAAAATTGTAAAATTATTAATAACATATTTTTCATTATTTAAAAAATGATGCGTGTTTAATTTTTTTTCACTCAGACGCATACTGTTAGATATGTAAAAAAACAAGTTAATTTCACAATTTTGTAAATTTTCAATAGTTTACCTAATATTAGGAAAATGTACCGAAACATAAAAAAATACATTTCGAGAAAAACGCAAAAAAATATATGCTCTACACAATTTTTAAAACAAACGTGAACTTTGCAGCCCTTTAAACTTTTTAAGTTGTAAACTTGCAACGTGAACCTTTTAAAATCTTGCAGCATCATAATCTTTTAGGTGCATAATCATTTAGTACTATAATTTTATAACTTTATTTTTTAGGCCAATAATTGAAAACTCAAGAATTTGAACCATTTTATGTTCTAAAATCCCTTAAAATAAGAAATATTCAACATAATAATTTTGGAGTTGTGAAACCTCAGTAGATGCTGAAATTACTTGCATATACTTAAATACACTTAAACATACTTTTTGAAGCTAAAAAAATAGGGATTACGTATTATTTTTATTAAATATATCTCCCCAATATCATGTTTAATATTGACAATATTCGATTGAAAAATTATCTCAAAGTTAGGGCTTTTACAAATGCTGATACATATCTTTTATTATTGGCAAAATAAATAAGTTAATTAATAAATAAATAAATGCTTTGTCTTTCCATTGTCAATAATGCCTCAATATTGGCTTCACACTTCTTCACAGTATTTCTATCATAAAAATAATTTTTAATTAACATTCGTATTTAAATTCCATAATTTACAATGAATGCATTATAAATGAAATATAGACCCCAATACTGTCTAACAAAGAAAATGTTAATTTTGAACTAGATATAAATCAGCCTGTATTATTAAAAGAATGTAAAATAGAGGATTTTCTTATTTAAATGCAAATTCGGTACAAATTTGTATAACCTAAAACAAACACTTTAGTACCTAAAGTAAACAAATTTGGTACTAAAAAATATTAAAACATGGGTAAAGGAAATTCTTTTATAATATTTCAGAAAATATACAATGATTCGTAAATCTTAACAATGTGCACAAAATTTATAAATACATAAAAATTACAAAATGTTTTATTAAAACAAGTTGCTGACAGTTTGTACTGTTAAATACATTAAAAAAATAATTATTACACAAAGTTTTTAGTTTAGCATTTTACGGGGATATTAAATATTCACGTCCTTAATTCCAAAACTTCCATTAATTGTTCTTACGTCTTGTGTTACGCACTTTAAAGCAGCCCGCAGCTAAATTTTAATCTTTAATGACGTTAGTGTTCGACTCTAACTGAATTAGGATGGAGCTCATGAACTTTAGATGCTTAAGTTTATTTTAGCACTAGTAAAGCCTTTAATTTTCTTTCTTTATTTTTTGTTGAGTCAATCCTATTTTTAAGAAGCATATTTAGAAAGTAATTTTAAACATGGACTTTTTAAAATATAATAATGTTTAAATGTGCATTAAAAATACGGTTTTATGAATTACAAGATGTTTAAATATTTAAGAAAAAAATTATACTTAGAAGCATATGATATACAAATTTATTATATATAAATACACAACATTGCTAAAGGCGACAGGTCACTTGCGTTTTAAGTGTGTAAACAGAACACTTAACATGTACATGTTAAGTGTTCATGTTATACACATTGTACATGTTATATAATTCCGCGAAGATATTTTTCCCCAAACCCCATAGTGGACTGTCAACAAATTGAAAAAGAACGAATATCTTATGGATAACCCTATAAAAATTAATGTTGCAAAAGCATTTAAACTGTAGATTTAATGGCTTATTTTAATTAATTGTGTTTTTTTTTTTTATGAGGATAGCGTGTATACTTGTAGAGAAAATAAAGTTTTTATAAAATGGGCCCAAATTTTGCCAACTTTTTTACCTATAATTTGCAGAGTTCTTAATGTATAACATATGTTATTTTCAAAAAATATGACAAACAACATTATACACAATACTCTGCAATCAAAATTAAAAAATGATAAAAATTGTATAGATAATGAGCAGATTTACAAAATAATATTTCACTGCATATGCGTGAATGCAATTAAAATATAATTTGGTACTATGTGTTGCTAAATGTATTGAGTAAATTTTGTGAAAGTCTCAAAAACGTAGGTCGAAAATTCTGAAAATAATCGCCGATAGAATAACCTCAAAATCCGTTGTTACCGAAAAGAATAAAAAGAATGATGGACTGTATCCAAATATAGGTTTTGTAGTACGAGCAATATTGTATATGCTATATTGACACTAATCAGTGAATACATGGGGACAACCCCTCATATTTTTGCTTCCTTTTGGGAAAAACGGATTATGAACTTATTCGCGTTTAATTATATTAAACTATTTCACATTTTATGAAATAGATATACGTTGCTGAGGTTTACTAAAAGTAAATTTCTGTATAATAGAAACCATGCAATTTCTGTTTACAGAGACACTGAAAATATTTCGACTATTATACTGTATACTATTACACCAAAATTTGAATATTTTTAAAACTTCGTTATAGTACGAAAGCATCCCATTTACTACGTTTTACGTGTCCCTTCCGACTTATTACTTTTTAAGTAAGGAAACCTCAAAACTGAATTTCATTCATGTTAGTTATATCAGTCTATGTCTCCCTCTTTAATGTGTCATGATGCAAAGAATAAAGTGAGAAACAGTAATTTGAACACATCATTCTATTCTAACTTCTGCTTGCAAATAACATGATTTCATTTTTTAATACTTCCAAATTTTTCATACTGCATGGTGTAAAATAATAAATAAATAAATAAAAGAAGATATTTCTGTTTTCAAATTTATCGATGTTTTGTTTAATATATTCAGATATATAATACAGCTAACTCCCAGCAGAAAATATATATTACGGAAGCACTGTTATACTTTTAATGATAAAAAAGTAAATTTACAAAATCTATATTAATATTAATTGATCGTACACTTTGCAAGATAATTGATTATGTGACATTAATAAGAAATCATTATCCTGTGCATAAATTATTTTAAAATTATTACGCGATGTGTTAAAAAAACGAGCAAAACTCTTAAAAACACTGAAATAAATCTACAAAAATAAACTTTTCTACCAAAAATTGAACCGACTTCAAAAACTACCGCAAAGTGAAAAATAATTTTTTAATAATAGTAATAAGAAATTAAATTAAGAGCGCAGTATTTACCATGCGTATTATTATATTCATGTACATTAATTTGATTTTTTGGAGTCGGTGCCAGTCAAGCCTTTATTCTTTTAGAAATGGAATTGGATATTTAATTTTAATTTTGAAATTGGCTTGGCTGGCACTGACTCCAAAAAATCAAATTAATGTACATAAATATAATAATACGCTGGTAAATACTACGCTCTTAATTTAATTTCTTATTACTATTATGTAAAAAAATTATTTTTCACTTTGCAGTAGTTTTTGAAGTCGGTTCAATTTTTGGTAGAAAAGTTTATTTTTCTCTTTTTAGTTAAAAGTTAACGATTTTTTGAAGTCAGTTAATAAAAATTATAATACGTAAAAGAATTTGTAATCTATACTTTGATTTAAATTTTGTCAGAAATAGGGTTCGAACGCACGCTCTCTTTCCAGCATCAGAGCTTAAGGGTGTATTTCGATTCAAACTGCTTGTTTTCCGATTTATTTTTGAATTAACTTTTGCTCTCAAACGCATGAAACTCGCAGATTCTCTTATTTAGAAAGTGCACAAGGTGCTGTAAAGGTCAATTCTTTGATAAGTGTACAAAATATTGCAAAAAAACAATCAAAAACGGCAATTTGAACCGATTTTTCCGAAATGGGAGATAAGGGAACGAAAAAAGGGGTCTTCCAGACAAGTTAATTGCTTATAAATCAAATTCTAATGAATTGAGCGTAAAAAGACTTTACTCGGCACCTCATACGTCCCTTCAAGAATCCCCTCAGCAAGTTTCATGATTCTACTTTTAAAAATGTGTCTGAAATTGTATCGGAAAATATCGAGCTGCTGAAGGTGGAAAAGCGTTTTTTCGAATACACCCTTAATTCTGGCTCCTTAAATCGATGAGTCATCCTGACTGCGCTCCAATCGGTGAGTTTATTCAAAGTCCATGTTATTTTTAATTTGCGAAAAATCATCAATTTTATTAAAATTTGCCTAATTACTAAAAAAGTACTAAACCAATTTCCATGAAATGGAAGTGGTACCAATTCGAGAGTAGCTTCTTTTATTTAACACAAAACAAAACTAATCGGTTGGATAGTTTCGGAGTAATCGGTGAACATACTTAGAAAAAAATACATACGCTTCGAATTGATAACTTCCTCTTCCTTTTCTGATGTCAGTTATATAAATATTATAATACGGAAAAAATGTTATAAATTATACATGGATGTAAGTTATGTCAGGAGCGGGGTTTGAACCCTTGCTTTCTTCCGAGAACAAGTGCCTAAATCTGGCGCCTTAGACCTCTCGACCTCCCTGATAACGCTACAGCCTGAAGCTTATTCCAAGTCCATGTTACTTTTAATTTGCGAGAAATCACAAATTTTATTAAATTTTGCCTAATTTAAAAAAATACAGAACCAATTTCAATGAAATGGAAGTGGTACCAATTGGAGAGTAGCCTCTTTTATTTAATACAAAAACCAAATTAATCGGTTGGATAGTTTCAGAGTAATTGGTGCACATGTATAGAAAAAAAATACATACGCGTCGAATTGGAAACTTCCTCTTCCTTTTCTGAAGCCGGTTAAAAATAAAAACTGTAATACGTAAAAAAAAATATGTAAATTTTACATAGATGTAAATAATGGCAGGAGTGGGGTTCGAACCCACGATCGCTTTCGAAAAACAGAGCTTCAATCTGGCGCCTTAGACCGCTCGGCCATGCTGTTGACACGCCATTTAGAGAACGTATTCAACACTTTTAATTAGCGAAAAATCACTAATTTTATTAGTTTTTGCTTAATTACTAAAAAGTACTGAACCAATTTCGACGAAACTGAAGTGGTACCAATTCGAGAGCATCGTCTTTCATTTAACACCAAAACCAAGTTAATCGGCTTCATGGTTTCGGAGTAATCGGTGAACATACATAAAAAAAAAAAAAAAAATACATACGCGTCGAATTGAAAACCTCCTCTCCTTTTTGGAAGTCGGTTAAAAATATGTAACTATAATATTTATTTATGACATTTATTCAAAATATCACTGAAATTTTAAAATTAAAAACTAATGAAACTTTCACCCGGGTTACGATACGATTTACAACAAACATGTGTTTCATATCATAACGCTTATTTACGTAGCTCCTAATTATATATTTAAGATAATAGTTTCAACTTCATCTAAATAAAAGGGGAGTTTCTGATTACATTAAAATTGAGGTCTAACTTAATAAGTGTAAGCAGTATATTTTATTCACAAAGTGGTTTAATGAACTGAAATGTTTCTTTTCTGCAGATAATCATGCTCCCAAGTGGATAAAATTTGGATCTTTGCTGTTCAGATCTGTTTGCACAAAATTTAACACCGGAAAACATAGAATAAGAATAATAGATTGTGATTTTAATCAGTGATGGTGAATTTCAATGAAAGCATATTTAAATAATTTTCAATAAATGTTAGATTTTATTATAGGAGTTTTAAAAGCAAATTTAAAAGTTTTTTTTAGATATGTTTAGTGTGAATAACAGTTTAAAAAAATTCATGAATTTTGTTAATATTCAAAGCAACATTTTTGCTTAGTATGATAAGATTTACAATAAACATGTGTTTCTTATCTTTCTAGGACCGGGAGATTTTTGACAAAAATGAAAATTGTTGTTTTCTCTACTCTATTAAAACGACAGAGGTTTCTTTATTTACGAAAATGTCTTATAATCACGAACGAAAATATGATATAATCTTTTCCGAGTCATTCAAAATTCCGTAAAGCGTTCCCTTATCTTGTGTTCTTTATCTCACAAAAGCATTTATCTTTAAAGTATAACCACTTCCCTGATTTCCTCATGTTTCATAATTGCAACGTGCTCTTTCGAATCATGATTTGCTCGTGCCACGTACGTGCATCCGTATTCCAATCATAATTTATTACTCTCACCAGTAAATTTTTACTGTAAATTTTGTATTAAAATAAAAAAATTTAATTTACAAAATCTAAAACAATATTAATCGATTGTAACGTTGCAAAGATAATTGATTTTATAAAATTAATAAGAAATCATTAACCTGTGCATTAATTATTTTGAAAATATTATGCAATGTATTAAACAGACGAGAACACACTCCTAAACACTGAGATAAATCAACAAAATATGTAATAATAATATTTATTTATAATATTCATTGAAAAATATCACTGAACTTTTAAAATTGAAAACCAATAAAACTTTATTTCACATATAATACGATTTACAGCAAACATGTGTTTCATACCATAATGCATATTTAAGTAGCTGCTAATTATATTTAAGATAATAGTTTTGACATCATCTAAATAAAAGGGGAGTTACTAATTACATTAAAATTGAGGTCTAACTTAATTAGTTCAAGCAGCATATTTTATTCACAAAGTGGTTTGAGCAACTGAAATGTTTCTTTTCTTCAGATAATGATGCTCCCTATTGGATAAAATTTGGATCTTTGCTGTTCAAAGCTGTTTTCACAAAATTTAACACAGGATAACATAGAATAAGAATAATAGATAGTGATTTTAATCAGTGATTGTGAATTTCAATGAATGCCCATTTAAATATTTTTCAATAAATGCTAGATTTTACTGTAAGGAATTTCAAAAAGAAATTTAAAAGATTTTTTAGTTATGTTTGTTATAAACAACAATTTAAAAAGATTCCATCGATTTTGTTATTGTTCAAAGTAACATTTTTGCTTAATATAAGATTGATTGATTGATTGATTTTTTGTCGTCCGATTATCTACACTAATGGGATATAGGACCAGGGGAAGTGCCCTCCGTGGGGGTCTTTCTAAGGGAACCTAACCCGTATTTACGCAAGGTTCGAAGAAAACCACGGAAAACTCCGAACGGTTAGGCCGACGGCCGCGATTGGGTTCGAACCCAGCACCTGCCGTCTACCAGTTGAGAGGTCCGAACCTCTCGGCCACTGGTGGGGCTGCTTAATATAAGATTTACCCTAAACAAGAATTTCTTATCGTTTTAAGACATGTATTTATTTCTTTTTTTCTTTTTCATTTTTGGCAAAAAGGAAAAGCGTTGTTTTCCTTGCACTACAAAAACGACAGATGGTTCTTAACTTGCAAAAATATATTACAATCACGAACAAAAATATGCAGTAATTTCTTACTAGTCATCTAGTGGAAATACTTGATCAATAGAATCCGTAAAGCGTTTCTTTATCTATAAAAATCTCACAAAAGTATTTATCTTTAAAATATGAAGATGAATTTATATATATATATATATCATCATCATCAACCGTTTTCGATCCACTGCTGGATGTAGGTCTCCTCCAGATTTTTCCAATGTTTTCTGTCTAGTGCTTTCGTCATCCAATTTACACCAGCCACTTTTCTAATTTCGTCACTCCATCTTACTTGTGGTCGTCTTCTTGGTCGTTTTACATCTCTGGGATACCACTGTAGTATATTTGTGCTCCATCTATTGTCTAGTCTTCTTGCAATGTGCCCAGCCCATTTCCATTTTAGCTGCTTGATTATTTCAAGGATGTCAAAAACTTTTGTTTGATTTCTTATCCAGGTTATCCTCTTTCTGTCTCTTCTAGTTATGCCTAGCATACATCTTTCCATGCTTCTCTGTGTTGTTTGTAATGCTTGTATCATCCGTTTTGTTAGTGTCCATGTTTCTGCTCCGTATGTTAATGCAGGTAAAATACATTGATTAAAAACTTTTCTTTTCAAACAAAGAGGCATATTACTCTTCAGAATAATACTATTCTTCCCGAAAGCACTCCACCCATTTCTTATTCTTGTATTGATTTCATTCATGATACTATTATCCGATGATATTTCTTGTCCTAGGTACACACAACTTTGCACTTCTTTAATCTCGGTGTTCTTGTAGACAATTTTCTTTTTCGATGTGAATGAATTAAACATCACCTTAGTCTTTTCTAAATTTATTTTTAATCCCACATTGATGCTAGCTTCTGCAAGATCTTTTAGCATAATTTCCAATTCTTCAGGACTGTTACTGAAAATTACAATGTCGTCAGCGAACCGGAGATGACTTAAAAATTCGCCATTTATTCTAATCCCTTTGTTTTCCCGATCGAGCTTCTTGAAGATATTTCCTAAGACAGCATTAAAAAGCTTGGGTGAAATGGTATCTCCTTGTCTTACTCCTCTTCCCAGCGTGATCTTCGATTTTCCTTTATCTAAACGTATGGTTGCTGTTGCTTTCTTGTAAATCTTCTTTATGATATTGATGTAAGGTTTATCTATACCAATGTCCTCCAGAGAATCTACTACTGCTGATGTGTAGACTGAATCAAAAGCTTTTTCATAATCAATAAAGGCAAGGCAGGGAGGTAAATTATATTCTTTATGCTTTTCTACGAGTTCCCTACTGTTTGGATATGATCCATTGTGCTGAATCCACTTCGGAATCCTGCTTGTTCTCTAGGTTGAGCTGAGTCCAGAGCTGATTCAAGTCTTGTCGTTAAAACTTTGGTAAAAAATTTTATAAATCATTGACAGTAAGCTGATTGGACGATAATTTTTAATGTTTTCCTTCTCTCCTTTCTTATAAAGTAGCACCATCACAGCATTATTCCAATCTTCTGGTACACCTGACTTTTTAAGACATTTGGAAAACAGTAAGGATAGCCTTTTTGCAAATTCTTCTCCTGCTTCTTTGATAAGGTCAATTGTAATTCCATCTCCTCCAGGGCATTTGCTTTTTTTCATATATCTAATAACTTGTAAAACTTCATCTGTCATCACTGGGATTATCTCTTCAGTTTCTGTTAAGATTTCTCGTTGATCGTGTATGTTGATTTCCCTCTGATCTTCACATTTATATAGATCATTATAGAACTTTTCAACAATGTGTACTATTTCGTTGCTGATTTTGGTGATTGTTCCATCTGCTCTCTTCAGCGCAAAAATACCTTTTCTTCCAACACATAACTTGCGCTTAGCTGATTTTAAGCTTTTGTTATTTTCCAGAACTTTCTTAACAAGATCACAGTTAAATTTTCTGATATCTTCTGTAACGCATTTTCTTACTGTTTTACATAATTCAGCATATTCAACTCTTGATTTAGGATCATTTTTCTTTACTTTAAATTCTCTGCGTTTTTTCATCAATCTTCTTGTTTCTTCTGTTATTTTCTTTGTATGTTTTACTTTTGCATCACCGGCTATCTTCTTAGCAATTTCTTGTAGAGTATTGATTAGCTTCTTGTTCACTATTGTAACATCTTCCTTTTCTTCTAAAGTTGATTGAAGTACTTGGAAACGGTTTTGCAGTTCCAAATGGAATTCTTCTTTATGTTTCTGGAGGTTAATAATATCGATTGATTTCTTTGAGTGTAGCAAAAGCTTCTTTCTTTCCACTTTAGTATTTAACAGCAGTTTGCATCTAACCAATCTGTGATCGCTTCCTGTATTAAAGTTATTGAGAACGCTGCAGTCTTGAATAAGATACTTTTTGTTGGTCAAGATGTAGTCGATTTCACTTGTTGAGCCATTTGCACAACGCCATGTCCATTTTCTTTGTGGCTTTTTCTTGAAAAATGAATTCATGATATACATCTGTTCACATTCTACAAACTCAATCAACCTGTTTCCTCTTTCATCTCGCATACCATATCCATGATTTCCTACAGATAATTCACCTTTCTTCTTCTCTCCAATTCTAGCATTCCAGCCTCCCATTATTAGTTTTATGTAGCAATTTCCCTTTTGATGCATTGAAGCTACTTCTTCATAAAAATCTTCAATTTCTTCATCAGAATAATTTATTGTTGGTGCATAAACTTAGGTAATTTGCAGCTTGTATCTTTTGGACACTTGTATTACTAATCTTGCAACTCTATCTGATGCACTATCATATTCTACAATGTGATTCTTCCACCTTTTATGAATCAGAAATCCTACACCACTTGTTCTTCCATCGTCTGTACCTCTGTAGTATAAAACATGTCCGCTGGCAAGATCAATATTTTCTTCGCCTTTTCTTCTTACTTCACATAATCCTAAAATGTCCCAGTTGATCTTATCTAACTCTTCTTCAAGTTCCTGTAAACGGTTTTCACAAGATAGGGATCGTCCATTGTACGTAGCCAAGGTCATCAACTTATGGCAGCCAAGCCGAGCCCGGTGATTCTTAGCACCCTCTGTCTTCATGTCTGTCTGATCGCTGCCGTAACCAGAAACATGCAGACTACCGGGAACTGAGGGCCGTGATTTGTTTTGTGAATTTATGGTAAAATAAGAGGGGATTGTGGCCAAATCCCTCCACGCTGGCCAAGCGGGTTGGAGGAAGACCATCCGCGTTCGTTCCCCTTGCACTAGACAAGAGTACTAACAGGCTGTACCGATGGAAGGTGCGGATTGGACATTAAGTCTCTGCTCCCAGTCCATTCCTTTAAGTCCACCTAGAAGGCAATTAAAGGGTCTTCTCCTGGTTGATAAGCAGAGGCTATTAAACAGCCCATATATATATATATATATATATATATATATATATATATATATATATATATATATATATATAATATATATATGAATATATATATGTACTTTTATAAATATAACCAAAGTAATTCAGATATTACCATACAATAAACCAATGAAACCAGTATTTTTACAATCATCCTATTAAAATCATTTGAAGTTTGAAGTGAAATAGAAGGCAGATTACCAAAATTATGTAAGGTAAATGGATAGATGGACAGTAGAAGGTTTTTTTTTATTAAACTACTATCAGGGGTGCATGGTTTAATAAAAAAGCAAAAGCATCCAACCAGTTTCAATTATAGGTCGTGCTGAAAGCTAAGAAATTCGACCCACAATGCACTCGACTGGTCGGACTTTATTTACTGTTACAAATTAGGAAAAAAGGAATTCACTGAAGAAAAAAAAATAAATAATAACAATAATAAAATACTTATTAAAAATGTATATATATACTAAAATATTTACCAAACCTATATCTAGAATGATCTATAGTTCAAGTGAATTATTTCAGTTAAGAGCTAAAGTAGATTTAAATTACATGTGACTCTGTAACAGGTTAAAGGTAACAGTTATAATAAGTAATGTAGATAATAAAATTAAAATTATAACAATACTTATATTAAAAATTAGTAGATCATAAATTATATTATAATATTCATTCTACATTTAGAAAAAATAATTGCATACACACACACACATATATTAGCTTCAAATAGTTTTCAAAAACGTTTCCATGTGGCCTTTACAGTGTATTAATCAATGTTTTCTACGCAGAAAACGGTTTTTTTAGATGTTACGTGGTCTCAAGTAAATGTTTTACATTCTTGTTATTTATTTTTTAGTTATGAAGGTAGCAAAGAATATCAGATTTATAAAATTTAATCAATAATATTATATTTAGTATTGTTAGACGGTCAAAATTTGCGTAGAATAGTTTTTTTTTTCACGTTACATCGATGTACAGTGTCGCAATTACCGTTTTTCAGAATTTTTTGCTTTTCACACCCATTTTTGCGGCACTGTTACGGCTAAACTATTGATCAGCGAAAAAAAAAAAACTTTTAATGCATAAAATATAGGAAATTTTGTCCTCTTTAATTTATGTACTGAAGACTTTTATGTAAAATACATAATTTTGATGTTATTTAGAAAAAAATAAGAAAAATCACGTTTTTTGCCAAAAAAAAAAAGGTGTTTACAGGGATAAGTTTTATTGGATAATTCCAGACTCGTGTTCAGCGACCCCAAAAACATAAAGGGACCCAGTATCAAAACTGATCCAAAACTTGTATTTATTTTCGACCTAACGCTTGGACTTTTACAGTACGTGAAGTTTAAATCTGTTAGTGCGGCCTAACGTCATTTTAGCAGTATGTATGGAAAGATTCATCTACACACAAGACCACTGCACTACAAATTCGTGTAACTATTTTACAATAAACTAACTGAACATAATAATTAATACTTCTAACTGAAATAGTATTAGACTGTCTTGTGAATGTGTTGTGAACGTGTTGTGACAAAAAGGAAAAAAGGTTGTTCTGAAAATGTTGTTAAAATTTGATAATTTTTCCAGAAATGCAGCTTTTGATATGTGTTGGAGAAATTAGTCAACTCACTCAACAATCTCCTACAATATATTTTCTATAAAGCAACCTGTTTTCTATTTCCTTTTTAAAATTGCGTAATTTTAAAGGCTTTATGTAGAAAGTGTTTATTTGTATTGTTTTATAGTGTTCTAAATTGTGCGGTGTTTACAATGTGTTGTTAATTTGGTAAAAAAGGGATGCGCAGCACAACATTATTGTATGAAAATATTTTTATCAACAATATTTACAACACTATTTCAACATAATTAACAACACCATTTTTAGAACACACATCTAGAAAGCAACATTTTTAAAACACATTAAGAAGACAATCACAATACAAAAAATGTTTAGTATATGAAATTTTCTAATTCACACCACATTAATGTGTTGTAAATTTGGTGACAAAAAGTGTTCTAAAATGTGTTTATATTTGTATGTCTAGAATTTGCAGTTTATTTTCTGGTTAAACTACTTAAAAAAAGAAAAAAAAAAAAAAGGAAATATGAACATTAAGAAATCTCCAGACCGGAAATGTAACAGGGAGAATTCATTTTAATGTTTTTTTAAATAATCTAAAAAAACCTTAATAATTTTTGCAATATAAGAACGTAAAACTAAAGGGTTTATTTTTATTAAGGCCTATGTTATTTTAAATTGAAATCATGAACATTTTTTTCGATGATCCTGTACATATATAGAAGAAAGAAAATAAAATAAAAAATAAATTAGAAAGTTTTCCATATGACATATGCTTTACAATAAATATGTAATTCATGTTTCCATATAGATTTACATAGCTATTAATTTTATTTATTCCTCTCGTGTCCGAATTTTTTTTCAGTTTTTAGAAAAAATTACCTTTGTGCTAATAAAATTAACACTGGCAATCCAAAAAGATTAATTAGTTGTTTACGAATATTTCATTGTCTGAAAGACGAGGAATGTTGTTGTTTTACGTAATATTCAATTAATATTCATATGACAATAGGCTAAGGAAGATTTTTTGAAGATGTTTAGAAAATATTGTATTACAACAAGATTTAGCTTATATTACAACTTTTTTAATGCTTTTTGTGCTTTATTAGATACGATTCTTTCAGGAAAGTTACTTCAATTTTTAATTTAATTTGTGAGATATACGTTTAAAATAAAAGAATTGCAAACGGCGCAAAGAGAATTGAGAAAATAATAATAATAATTATTATTATTAATAAATTCCTAAACATAAATGAAGTCATGAGTAAATGCATAGACATATACTAATATTATTACACGTAAATAGTATAAATATTATTATACGTAAATAGTACAAAAGTATTTTTTAAAACAAAATAATGCTCCATTAAAAGACATGTACTATTAATAGTACACCAGACCCGAAAGGGTTACGTAAAGAAATAATAAATCTCCATCTAAACAAAAGTCGAATTTCTAAACACATTACAGTTGAGGTCTAACTTAATTAGTGTAAGCAGCATGATATTTTATTCCCGCGGTGAATTAAACAACTGAAATGTATCCTTTCTTCAGTTAAAGATGCTCGCTAGTGGATTAGATTTAGATCTTTTCTGTTCAAAACTGTTTGCACAAAATTTAACACCAGGATGCATAGACTAAGAATAGTGCTTTGTGATTTTAACCATTCATGGTGATTTTCAATGAAAGAAAATTTAAATGATTTTCAAAAAATTAAAAATTTTATTATAAGACATTAAAAAAGCAATTTAAAAATATTTCTTTGATATATTTGCTAGAGGAGGCCAATTTAAAAAGTGTTGATGACTTTTATTATTACTTAAAATAATTTTATTGAAAGTGTCATGCGATTTACAGGAAATCTTTCATATTGTCGTTGATGTGTGCTATTTCTTAAATGTAGTTATACTAATATTTTTATCTCCATCTAAATTTATAATTACGTTAAAATTGAGGTCTGACTTAATTAATATGTGCAGAGTGTTATTTTATTTCGAAAATGGGTTAAGAAACTGAAATGTTTATTTTCGTCCGATAACAATGTACGTAGTGAATTAAATTTGTAAATTTTCTGTTCAAAACTTCTGATACAAATTCAATATAAGAAAATAGAGAAAAAAACTAAAGAGACATTTTTAAAATTAAAAAATCTAAAATAATTCAATATTTAAATTGAAAAAGTCTTTGTTGCTTTGGAGGAAAAAAAAAGAAAAAGTAAAAGAAAAACTGTAAAAATAAAAAGATTAAATAAAAAGAAAATTTTTCAAGTTACGACGTGATTCACGGCAAACATGTAATTTTTTTCACCGAACATATTTGCAAAGCTGCTAACTGTAGTTAAGATAATAGTTTCATCTTTATCTAAATAAAAGAGGAATTTCTAATTACATTACAGTTCAGGTCTAATTTAATTAGTATAAACTGCATGGTATTTTATTTTCCAAAGTGGTTAAAGAAACTGAAATGCTTCCTGTCTTCAGATAATGAAATTCCTTAGGGGATTAGATTTAGATATTTTCTTTACAAAGATATCTATACAAAGTTGAACATACGAAAACATAGAAAGAGGACTAAAGATATATGAACCAAATTTTAGAAATACAGAAGTCAAATTTCAAAATACATAACATTGTTAATGAATTGCTAAAAAAAGTCATTGGTATTTAACAATATTTTTTTTATTAAGAAAAAAAGAAGAATAGAAATAACAAAAAAGGAAATAATTAACAAAGAAGAAAATTCTTAGAAAATGATATGATTTCCAGTAAACTTGAATTACGTATCATCTCACCATAGAAGTTTACTTAGCCACTAAATGTAGTTAAGATAATAATTTGATTATTTAAACAAAAGATTCCATCTAAATTTCTAGTTATATTACAATTCAAGTTTAACTAATTACTGTTAACAGTACGATATTCTATGTGATTATGTGATACAGTTTATACAAACTTTAATATACGAAAGCAGAAGAAAAATTAAAGAGACAAAGTAAATTTTAAAAATAGTGAAATCCAATTTCAAAACCCATAACAATATATATAGATAATTTAATTTAAAAAGATCATTAGTGCTCCGTATTCCGTATCATCTCACTATGCGTATTTACATAGCCTCTACAATTAAGTAAACAGTTTCATGATTTAAATAAAAGCAAGTTTTATTTCCATCTAAATTTCCATTTATACTACAATTGAGGTCTAAATAATTAATATAATCAGCATGATATTTCATGTGATCATGTGATACATATTTATAGAAACTTGAACATATGAAAATAAAGAAAAAAATAAATAGACAAACTAAATTTTTAAAAATATTGAAGTCCAATTTCAAAATCCATACCAATATAAGTAGATAATTTAATTTAAAAAGATTATTGGTGTTTTATATATTTTTAAAGAAAGTAAAAAGAAAAGATTAAAAAAATGAAAAAATAATAATTAAGAAAGAAAAAGAGGAAAAATGATAAAGGATAATACGATTTGCAATATATTTGTTCCATATCATCTCATCATACATACATTTTTCATCATACATAGACTCTAAATGTGGTTAAGGTAATAATTTCATCCTTTAAATAAAACCAAGTTTTGTCGCCATCTATATTGCTAATTATATTAAAATTGAGTCCTAACTTAATTAGTGTTAGCAGCTAAAGTGACTTAAACAACGTAACTATTCCTTTTCTTCGGATAATGATGCTCTCCAGCGGATTGGATCTGAAGTTTCACTGCTCTAAACTTGCAAAAAATTTAACCCTGGGAAACACATAAGAGTAATAGATAAATATAATTTATACTTAATTATATTTTAACAAGTAAAGTTAAATTTCAATGGAGAAACATATGAATAATTTAAAATTGCAAACACAATAACGCAATATAATGCAATTAATGCAAAAAGGCTAAACTTGAATCGTATAAATTATGTTTTTTGTTCATCGACATGTACTTTTACCAAGTTAAGCAAAAACAACATATGATTTATATAAAACTCTCTGAGTGTTTTGCAAAAGGGTAAAATTATAATGGTTTTTTTCTCTGTATTTTGTTTTAAATACTAAGAAAATATGATTTTTTCAACATTATATAAACAAAAACCTTAAATACATGTATGTAATCCTTTAGGATATCAATCATTCTTCAATTTATTGAAAGTATATTAAATCTATAGAATTATATTATCTTATGTATTGCTTACATTGCAGTGAAACCTGGAGCTTAGTGAACGGAATATTGCGTGCCAAACGCTTAGAGTGGATATAAAACTATATATTGAATCTTCATATTTCAAGTTAAATTTCTTTCTTTGCGAAAAATGTATATTGCACTATAAACTTTTTTTAGGTAATTCAAAAATAATTTTTTACAGTAAATTCTTCGAGTTGCTTTAAAATATATCTTTCTTTTACTTGTATTTTTATGAGTATGAATAAATAAATATTTATGAGTCCAGATACCACTGAAGTGACAAGAACTGAAAAAAGTTTTAAAACTTACCTTAAAAGTTATTAGATTCACTTGTAAAACTTTAACCGCCTCCATGATTTGCCCGTACGTCATACGGGCAATGTGTTTTTGCCATTCATCATTTGCCCGTAACACATACGGGCATCCATATGCAAATCAGGATTTATTTATCTCACCAATAAAATTTTATTGCAAATGTTTCATTATTTAACCCGAGCATTTGTCTGATTCAATTCGCAAAAAATTTCTGTTTGAAAAACTGGTGATAAATGATTAAAAATCCTAGAAAAGACATGAAAAAAAATAGGAATTACTTTAAGTTTGTTTTTATTTATTTATTTTTTTTTTCAAAAATATTGATAAGTTAATTTTTTAAACGAATATGAAACGAATATGAAAATATGAACCAAATATGCTCAAACAATTCCACAATTCCATTGAATCCTTTTCTTTCAATAATTATATAAGTGACTTGTCTTCGTTTGAATTCTTATAATCGATTCAATGTTTCTTTGATTTTTGCCGCAATAAAATCCTGCACATGAATTTATGATGCAAGATGTTAATTTTTTGTAAAAAAATTAATTAGCTATTTTTGTGAATTCGTATATTGAAACATAACAGTTTCAAATAAAATTACTTTCAAAGTGAATATTTTTAGGTTTATATATAATAACTAAGATTCTTATTGCACAAAATATCGATTCAAAATATTGCTAATTGACTAAATTATACAGAATATATATAAATATGTGTGTGTGTTTAAAACGATTATTTTTTAATACTTGAAGTTTTACTTTTACATCATTATCAAAACAAACAAATAAACAAATAACGATTTAAAAAAAAAAAAAAAAAAAAAAAAAAAAAAAAAAAAAAAAAAAAAAACTTGATCTTTTAATTTAGCACCATAACTAAAACAGAAAACGGTATGGCCACAAATTTTATCTTATACTACCATCCAATAGAAGCTTTTTCTTTTTCCTTTCATGATATACGTGACTTGTCCCCGTTTGAATTCTTGCAATCTATTCGATGTCCCTTTGAGGTTTGCCACTGTAAAATATCTGACATGAGATCCACACAGACAACTTATTTCTTGGAGAAAAAAATTTATATTTCATGTTCATTCAGATTGTTCAAGAATATATTACTTTTTCTGTTTTTAAAGGTGTCCGGAAGAACTTTTAAGGAATTTTTATCACTCAAGCGTTAACCCTTTACTGCATAATTTTTTTAACATTAATGGGAGAATTTATATGCGACGAATTTCTATGCGACATATATAAAGAGAACATAAATTTTTTATGAATTGTTTCATTTTTAAATCATAATATTCAATTGCAATGATCATAAAATAAGCAACTCACTTAGTAAAGTTTACCTATTTAAGGTAGTGTGACAGAAATGACACTGGACTTAGTCTAAGAAAAAGATCATGTCGCATTCAGAAGTACTTTTAAAGAAATTTTATTACTTAAGATTTAACCTTTTATTATATAAAATAAGAAAAAAATATATGTCGACCTCAAAAGCTAAGGAGTCCAAGTGACAAAAATTAGATTTGGAGTAAATTGAGTTTAAAGGTAATTAACCTTAAATTTGACCATCAATAATAACTGACATGATTGAAATAGGAAATTACCATTTGTTTCATTGTGTTCTTTGAACTCTTATTTTAATAAATGTAAAAAAAAGTAGAGTACGATTTTCTTTAAATTTATAATTAATCAATATAGATTATTATTGGGCAAATGTGGTTTATCTCTAGAACACAGCACATGATTAGAATATAAATTATATTTTTTTACCAGAAAAGAAAAAAGCCTGTTTCTAGGTCATCTGTGCACTTAGTTCATTTTTTCAATTTTGTCATTTATACCCCTTGCTTCTAGGCAGGGACTAAGGGGGTGTTAGGGGCAGCTCAAACCCCCCTCAAAACACTTTGAACGTCCCTTGGAAAAGATTCCAAGGTCACTAAATGAATGAATGTTCCAAAAATCCAAATGAAATTCTGTTCAGAAATCTAATTTAATTTTGAAATAATTTCACAGTTTTGCAGAAAAATTTTAACTAAAATAAGTGCTTCAACACTCGCTCATTCTATTTGCACATATGAAGCTAACATGGTGTTTAATATTGCACTACTTATACACTTGGATTTTTCATCATCCTATTCTTTTCTTTGCATAAAATGAAGATATTACATCAGTTTAATAACAAAAATTGTATTTACAGTGTGAATAGGCACTAATTTATCTTTTTGCATAAAAGAGAAAGATTGAAAAAAATATGATCCCCCCTGCATTTTTTGAGCACCCCTCCCTACCCCCTGTTATTCACTTCTAGCTACGGCCCTGCTTCTAGGGTGGTTTTCATATACAAGAGTACTTTATATTCTGCGCTGTCAGTTTGCGGAAAAATTGTCCGTATTTTCTGGTGATTTAAGGTGTATTAAGTCAAGATACACCACAAAGAGGCTCTTTATTCGACTTTTCGCACAATTAATGTAATTAATTATTATATGAAGCACAATTCGTGTATATATTCAAAAAAAAAAATTTCGTTTGATTTGTTATTCAAAAATAAAATCAGTAAATAATTTACAATATTGTAGTGATAAATAATTTATAATTTACAATTGCGATTTACATTTTTATGTATGAAAATTTACAAAATAATTTACAAAGTTATATTAAAACCAGAAAGCAATAATACATAAAATTTTTAGACTTACTATTATTTTTATTATTTAAATCAATAAAAAACTGCATTAAAAAAAATTAATTCACTTTGTAAAATTAAATTGCAAATATACGTTTATACATTCAATACAATATTACATATGATAACTCTCCATAACGTTTAAGCAATGAAAAATATTCAAACCACATTATAAACACTGAGGATTATTACAACATTAATAAAACAAAAGTAACATGAATATAACAAAAGTTCAATTTTTCTAATCACAGTTTTAATCTAAACATTTATCGAAAACAACCGTTTAAACAGATATATTTTTATTTATTTATCTTTTTTTAATTTTTTTTATTTATTCATTTATTTTTTATTTATTTATTTATTTATTTATTTATTTATTTTTGTGTGTGTGTGCGTGTTAATAAAGTCAAGATCATCAGCCAGGTTTCACTGATTAATTCTTCGCACAATTATCAGAACATAATCTTACTATGAAAAGTGTAGTTTTTGTTTGGAATTAGAAAATAAAATCGGAATATAATATACTCCAGTATTGAGTTTGTTTTAAAAACAAAAAGCACTAAAGCATAATTTTGCCAACGAAAATTATATTTTAAACAAATTTAAAATTTGTTTACAATTAAATTATACCGGTTAGCATATAAACAATAAAATAATATACACGATAATGTCGATAAAATTAAAAAAAAAAAAAAACAAAAAAAAACATAATTAACAACTTCATCTGAGCCACTTTACAAACACTGGGTATTATTAAAACATCGATAAAACAAAGGTGAAATGAATATAATAAAAGTTCAGATTTTTTAATCAAAGTTCCAATCTTAAGCCACTTCTCATCTAAAACACTTATCTTAAAAGAACCGTTTAAAAAGAGCTGTTTTGTGTTTCAATAAAGTCAAGACACCTCATACGGGAGGGTTCTTTGATTAGCTCTTCGCACAATTAGCAGGACTCAATGATTAAGAATCTTTGCCTCCCTCCATCTCGCTTTTTTTTCATTCCCTAGTCCCCCCCCCCCTACCCTCCTCTCTCCTACACTCTTGATTTTGCTCCTGATCGTAAATGACGATAACTGAACTACAGCTTCTCCCCATTTCTCCTTTGTTTTTATCGCAATTAAAGTACTTCTTTATGTACATTATCACACTGGCTTAGAATTAATTCATTTTATCGAAAAGAAAATGTCGGCTTTATTTCCCTCAACGCTGCTTGATCGGGAAGCCGATAATATTGGTGGCAATTTTTTTACGTGCGAGCGTGCTGGTGCTTGAAAATTATAGATATTTTAATTTTTCTCATTATTGAAAACTGGGAGAAAAATTTCGCAACGAGCTTAGTCGAGCAGGGGACGTTTTTCTTGGATTTAAAATTTCAGGTCCAATTAAAAAATGAGAGTACGATAAAAGTTTAGTGTAGTTTGGCTTGAAATTGATTCATTTTTTGGGGAAAATGATTAAATTGTTTCAAAAAATGGTGTTTCCGCTGCAATATATTTTACCATAGATGTTAAATCATGTTATTGTATTTGGTGCATCAGATTTTACATTTTTTAAACCTAATTTTTAAAAACATTGCCTTAAGAGATTTAATGAAAAGGTAATTTAAGAGTAGTATATTTTTTAATTACAAATACCCGCGAATTATGATAGAGAATTTATGTACAAAGAATATACTTCTATATGTTATTGTTTATGTGAAACAGGCCCATAAAACTCACAAAGTCACATTATTTCATTAGTAAATACATAATTCATATTACGACATAAACTTAGGGAAAATAATTCGAATAGATAAATTAAACAACCGCATAAAATTAGAATCATTTCAGGTGAAATAAATTCATGCGTAATATTACGGAAAAGTCTTGGGTGAAATAAGACAAACAAAAGAAACACAATATATAAAGTCACACTGCTTCATTACAAATAGCTAAATACTTTATATTACGGCATGGACTTGGTTGAAATAATTCGAATAAATGAATTTAAAAAATGTATCTCGTGTGTCAATAGGTATTGAAAATAGAGAATAGTATGTACTATATATTATTATAATAACTTCTAATTTTACTTTAATTTACAAAAAATTAATGCACAACAAATAATTTAAACACAACAAATACAACAAATAATTAAAATTTCTTTAAAGGCTTAATATTTTTAATGCAATGTTAGCAAAAATAGCCAATCAAAAATCCATTTTATGTATTACTTCACATGCTTTAAATATTTTACTTGATAATAAAAAAGGCATTAATTAAAACATATATTTATATACTACTTTTGTATTTTCTCCTTCTTTAAACTATAATTTCTTATAGTTATTATATAATATGGGTAATAATAATATGAAGCATTTTTAAAACTTATATGCGAAATATAAATATATATATATATATATATATATATATATATATATATATATATATATATATATATATATATATATATATACAATATATATACAAACAATATATACACAAACAATATATACACAAATATATATACAAACTGCAATTAAATACAAAATATTTTTTCTTATAAAATGCATAATAACTTCAATTTTCACCTTTATATAAGCCAATATTTTTCATAATTTAATTAACCTCTTAACTGGCTGGACGTATATATGTCTTTATAGAGTGCCTCTCTATATTATAAACTTACAAATGGAAAACTGGGAGGACAGAACTGGTACAACAGTACTGGAGGTAGATGACATACCCACATAGCTACAACTCATTCACTATGAATCAGCTTAGAACAAAATTCTAATTCGCCAACCATAGATTCCAAGATATTCAAGTCAGTATGGTCTGATTTAATGGGCCAATAAGAAAGACTCTTTATAAGAACCAAGTATGTATTGTAAATATGCGTTCTGCACACTTATAATACTTGAATTTCCTTTTGTTATTTCAAAAAACCAACCACCGTCTTATTTAATTTCAGAACTATGTTTTAAAATAAGACAATGGAGATCATGTCAGATTTCGAAATTAAATAACTAATGGGAGCTTCTATAAATGTCACTGACTTTTACTACAACTGATCGCAACAGCTAAATGTATTTGTGACTAAATCAGAAACTATTTTTTATATTCTGCTCTCGAAAGATAATGATCGATTTTAATCCGCTATGCAAACAATATTATTTTGTGTTCTCAGTGTTTTATGTTGCATCAAGTTATTTACTGGCAACATGTATCAGCAATGTAATATTTTGCCGTTATTACAGCTGAAGTGTGAATTATGCAATTTTAGATCAGTTCATTCGTGGATTAAAATGACTTGATGATAATAAAATCATAATACAGCAGAAAAGATTAGATATTTTGGTTGATGGATGTCCAGACTTTGTCTAAAATCTAATGATCTTAGCGCATTTGAGTAATTCCAACAATGAGTAATAGGGTGGAGCGAAAAAAAAATATTTTTTAAAAATCAAAAACGGGTAGGTGCCAAAAGTTGCCTTTATACTAGTACATCAACTGAGTGAAATTTTACCTCTGAAAAAAAAAATGGCTTGAGTCTGCGCTTTTGCTTCAAAAATCGAAATTTTCGGTAAAATGTCATTTTTTGACATTTTTTCAAAAAAATTTAAAAATTCCTACAAAGCTGGTTATTATTTAAAAGTGTTACATAAACCTTTCTATTTATCTGCTTAACATATTTAAACTATAAAACAATATCTGTAGTCTGTATAATTGGAGCAAATCTGACAACTTTTGGTAAAAACCAGCATTATCTCTCTATTGGAGCATACAACGAAATGTTGTTTTGAATGCATTTCTTACCTATCTGCTTTCATAATTATTTTGTATATAACTCGTAGATGTGGCTGCATTTCATATCCCATCCGTCTCAGTCACTCAACAATCTAGGCCCATTGTTTTATTTATGTATTGAAATGCTATTTTTTTTTCTCGAAGAAGGGCATAAGTTTTCTATGTATCAAAGTAGTTTACCTCTCCTTCGTTTTCACTGATATTGGATGCTACTGATGTGACCTGATGCACGTATATTTTTACACCTTGTATAACAGAAGAGGAAGCTGAGTAATGTATTAGGTATGTTGTTGATTGAACCTATTCAGCAGTCTATTATATTCATTAAATTTTCGTACAATTAATACATTATGATTGGGAGTTCTGTTACCACAACATTTTTTCAATAAATTACATTAAATATATAATGGTGTGCCTAAAAATTAATTGTATGAATTCAATTTCTAGTATGTCATCATTTACTGTACCTGTTACATTGAATATATTTTGAGAAGATATAGCAATTTCATATTATGACGATCGTCATAGAGGATTGCAAACAAAATTTGCGTGTAAAGCAACAATATTTTGAAAGAAGTTTTAGTATTTGTTTTATGTAGTTTCCTGTGTTGTTTCGTAGTCGAATAATTTCTAATAAGTTTTTAGACCTATTCTTTAGGTGTGTGTTACATTTGGTATAAAATATCCCGCGGCATAAACTTTGATTACATATTTTGTGAGTGAATCTATAGAATCTGATTGCCAATCTGTGCTTATATAAAGCAGAAAATTTTATTCGCTTTATGAGCTTTTTTTTTTTTTTTTTTTTTTTTTTTTTTTTTTTTTTTTTACGAGATGTATTTTAAATTCCTATTGTTTATTTCTTCTGAGAAATAGCTTTCCTTATGAATTAGCTTTGCAATCTCTGACAGAAATTTCTAGTCCGTTCTGAGTATCTTTTACTTAATTTGAGAAAATATTTTTTCAAAATTATTATCTATTATATAAAAAATTGCAATAGGAAGTGAATATTACGTAGACAAAGATTTTCTTATTGATCCAGTGAATCCATGCAGATTATAACATTTTACATCGACTTTTTCTAATAATTGATGCAGATGGAATTCACTGAAGTTGAAGTAGAATATGATCCATTATTATACACAATTCTAAGCTTACTCAATGCAAAATGATTCTCATCGACAAATAGAATTCTCCTAAATTTAAATGAGTACTTATAGTCGATTAGAGTTTGAACATTCTCTCAAAAAGTGCTATGCATTATAAGTTTATTCCCAAGATAGTTCACCCACTAATAAAATGGGGATCTAAAAGTCAATGGGAAATTATTTGGCTACGAAAACACTTAGAAAACGGCATAAAACTAATCCAAAAAAAGTTATTTACAACAAGGTTGTTCTGCACGGGCAGGACAAATTCCCATTGCAATTCTCTCTGACGATCACCAGAAATCCCATTAAACAGCTCGCTTCTAAATATATAAAAATGCAAAAGCAGAATAAATGATGGAAAACTTATAGTTGAAATACCTAAAATCATATTTGAAGCAAGTCATTACGTAAAAAAATATAATTGACTGAAAAAAATGTTGTGGTAACAGAGCTTCCAATCACTTTCATCAACTGGATTTGATAAAGATAATAGATGGCCGAATAGATCCCTTTAATAACATTCCCGTACATTATTCTGCTTGTCATTTTTTTGTATGAGCTGTAAAAATATACATTAAGATAGTCACAGCAGCATGTGGATACAAAGAACAGATAAACTAGGTGGATGCATCGAAAACATGCCAAATTTTGATAAAGAAAATCACAAATCAATATATAAATAAAAAACTGTACTAATGAATGTCGAATAGTTGGGACGGGTGGTATATAAAATATAGACACCTCCACGACGCATGTCCAAGGTAGTTTTGTAAAGAAGAGCTGTATTAAAAACAACAATTCATTGTATGTCCCAATAGAGTGTTAATGCCGTTTTCTTACCAAAAGTTGTCTGTTTTTCTCCAGCTATACGGAATAAAGATATTGTTTTATAGTTTAAATATGTTAAGCAGATAAATATAAAGATTTAAGTAACACTTTTAAATAATAACCAGCTCTGTAGAAATTTTTAAATTTTTTTGAAAAAATGTCAAAAAATGACAAATTTTACCCAAAATTTCAATTTTTGGAGCAAAAGCGCAGACTCAAGCCATTTTTTTTCAGCGGTGAAATTTCACACAGTTGATGTACTAGTATAAAGGCAACTTTTGGCACCTACCCGTTTTTGATTTTTAAAAAATATTTTTTTCCGCTGCACCCTAATGAGTAATCATTGGTGAAATAATTAACAAATTACACATCCAATCCCATCAGAAACAAAAAACACACTAAAGATTACGATAAATATTTTTTTTTCACGCTTACAGGCAGATGTATACGTTTGAAAAAAGGCATGTTGCAATGTTATGACAAATATGATCTAATGTGTCATATAACTATCAACTTACGATTTTTTCAAGTAAAATGAAAATTTTTTTAACAATAACATTTATTTTATATAATGTGTGGTTGCTGTTTTTTGAGGAAAATTATCTATATAAAGAATATATGCCGAGGAGGGGTTGGATTTGCGTGAGGGAGTTTCTAATGCATCCTAACTCGTATTTAAGGGTGTTCTCAACTGCTCTGCTCAATGAGCGGAAAAGGTTTTGACACATTAACAATCATTTTTTAAAGGAAATATATAAAATTGGACGATTGGCTATGTAAGCACTTTCGAATCCAACTCGCTTTTCCGTTTTATGATAATTAAATTACATACCGAGTTATAAGCTATTCTGATCACGTGATCACGCGATTTTCTACCTTTAGTTGATTGGTCTTTTTGCTTTCGTCGGAAAACGCGTTTCAAAACTCATTTTTGATGGCTTGTTCTTAAATATCTGTTGTGTTTGTACAAATACAGAAAAAGGAGTGCGATTACATAATTTCTGAATAACAACACCTGCTAGTTTCATACATTTCCGAACAAAAATGAATTAAAACTTATGTCACAAAGTTGTCCTTTCCGATTTAAGAACACCATTAAGGAAGGTTCAAATAAACCAAGTAAAACTCCGAACAGTTAAGGCCCCACCAGTGGCCGAGAGGGTCTGACCTCTCAACTAGTAGACGGCAGGTGCTGGGTTCGAACCTAATCGCGGCCGTCGGCCTAACCGTTCGGAGTTTTCGTGATTTTCTTCGAACCTTGCGTAAATACGGGTTAGGTTCCCTTAGAAAGACCCCCACGAAGGGCATCCCTCCCCCTGGACCTATATCCCTAGCGTAGATAATCGGCCGTCACAAAATACACACACCGAACAGTTAAGATGACTAAATCACAAAATACAACAGTCGCTTGTTTGTTTGCCTCTTTGACTCTTCCGTCGTACTGATCTGCAGAAGAGCTCCATGGAAGGTAACACCTGACATATTTATTCCTTTCTTTTACTGATGACAACGGAGCCTTTGAGGAAAAAAATAAAACAAGTAATTTATGATTGTTCGAATTTAAAATGTAATCTGGATTAAAAAATACAATCTGAATATAGTCCTTGACTGAAGAGCGCGACGTGGGTTTGAACCCCAATACAACATCTACTAACTTTGAGAGAGCAATGCCTCAGGTACTGTTAGAGTTATTCCATAAGATGTGTTTTCTTTCTTTGTTGTATGCATCTTATTTAATAAATAATATTTGAGGCCGACATATATCAATTTGCTTTGAGAAAAATTGGGACTTGGCAGTTATAGTACGCATTATAATTTAAATATTTTTTGAAGATCACGAGTTTCATTTTACATTAATTAATTGTAGCCTTTTTATCAAGAGGGTGGGATATTTTTTTCCAAAACTGTATTGTGATTCGATATTGGATTTTTTTCCAGAAAAAATTACAAAGTTAAAATGGAATTCAAATGCATTAAAATCTATCCGCATTCGTTTTTTAAAAGCAATAAATTTATCTTTATCTTTTTTTTTTTTTTTTTTTTTTTTACATTTATCACTACCCCCCACATTAATTTAACCAGAGTCTGACAGATTTAAATCTAACATGCAAGACCTGTCTTCCAAGACAAATCTCAACTTTTTACCCACTACTTACCTTATCGGAACAACTAATATCATACATTTAAAGTTAATTTGCGTGAAGGATTTTTTTCTTAACTTTTTCTCACCTTCGGCAACTAACAAAAACTTTTTCTTCTTGTTCAGACTGTCTTTGTTCACATTTCCTTAAAAACCAAAAAAGAAAAAAAAAAGGCTATCTTAAGAGGTTACTTTAATATTTAAATGCGTGTAATACCCATCTGAAATTGGATTAAAAAGGTAAGCTCAGTTCTTACACTAATGAGCGAATATATTTTTTATTAGAAGTCGGTTTTTCAAGGCTACAAATCACGTTTTTTCTTAAATTTCTAATGACTTTTTTGTTTTTAATACCAGTGGATTAGTTTTCCCTTAATTTGCTTTATAAGACTATTTTTTTCTTGTTTCTTCAGAATTAAATACTTTTAGAAGTTTGCCCTCGCACTTTTTTTTTCCTCTCCCATTTCCAATCCTTGGCACTTTTAAAAACGCTTAACCGCCGTGTTAGTCTACAGAAAAATTAATCCTTTCATCTCTTTTTTCAATATATAATGAAGTTTAATTGCAGTGAATTACTAAAAGCACTGATGGAAGAAGAAAAAAAAATCTTTAAAAGACTCAGGTAAAAAGTGGACGGCTGAGTTAATAAGTATACTTGAAAAACGTCCAAGAAAAAAAGGAGATTTTTTTTCTTCACGTCGCCAAATTAGTTAAAACTTTAACTCACTTTTTAATTCCCCTATAAAATAATTAAGTGCAGATTCAGTTTATTTTTTATGCATGTCTTTTTTTTCATTCAACCTGTCTGTAAATCAGATCATGGGTGTTTTTATCTTATTTGATTAGAAGTGTATTTGTCGAGATAACATATTTGCAATCAATTTCATTCATTAATGCACAATATATTTGGGCAAATATTTGACATAAAAAATATATGATGTTAAAATTCCACATATTGTCTTTAATTTGCATATAACAGTTAATTAAAAAAAATGAAATGGAAATGTTTAAGTTTCTTTTATTATTTAAATAAAAGGGGTTTAAGTTACTGAAAGAAATACTCTCACACAAAAAGCTGATTATTTCATTTCATTACACGCATATTTGCTCTATTGTTTTCGACTGCATAATAAAAGATTTTAAAATTTTTTCTTTAATTCTATTTAGTGAAAAAATAAATTTAACTCTTTATGTTATAGTATTCTTTTCTCCTTTATTTTTTTCCCTTAAATGATAGCAGAGTTTCATTTCATTTTATTTTATATATATATATTAAAAAAATCGATAAAAAAAAACTATTACATAAAATTATTCTTAAATTTCACTAAACATTTAAAAGAATTGTATTAGAATCAACAGTTGTTATGAAAGTAAAATGTAAAGACCAAATTCATTACATATGATACCGAATAACTTATGGGTTCCTAATATCGGTACTTTTTCTGTAGGAAATATAAACAAACCACAATTTCAGCATTATTACTTCCTTATTTGGCAGTCATACCGCTATTCATCTGAAAGCTGGACATTTCGGTCCCGTCGGTTCGGTCCTATCGTTTCGGTCCCTGGCGTTTTCGGTCCTTAGACATATCGATTCCTTGTTTTTGTTTCCTTCCCCTTGTTGGTCCCTGGTCATTGCGGTCCTTTGCAATTTTTGCTGGAGTGTTAAATAAAAAGAAAAATCTTAAAAAATTAAATTGTTTCATTGAACGTATTTAGTAATGACAATTCAAAATTATTGAATTATCAATTGTTTATACAACTAATTTATCAATTATGGGTTTAAAACAATTACATGAACTATATAATAGTTATTACAAAGCAAATGCAAATATATTTTTTAATTTTCGGTTCCTATAATGTTATTAATTTCATTAGGATATTAAAAAATTATAAAGATTCAAAAGATAAATAATGTTTATTTAATTATTAGTTAGTTTATAATATTTTTCTTGCTATGTAAATAATTAATAATAACTTTTTCTCTGCGTATTGTAATATTAACTGTGCTTAACAAAATTGCTGTGCTTAACACTGTTAACAATTATTTTTTACGTATTTGTACAATGTTGAGCTATTATAATTAATTAATTAATCAACAGTAACTTGGACTTTATGTCTTTGATTGATTTTTCAAAAAAAATTCTACTTCATTTTTTGGAAAAAAAATAATTAAAATAATTGAAGGATTGAAACGATGGATAATTTAATTCTCAAAAAATTAAGTAATTATAGTATAACAATTAAATAATTATTAAAATAGTTTTATTAAATTATTAAATTATTATTATTAAACAAAAAAATATTATTAAAAGTGTTAAATTAAAATAACTATTAATATATAAATTACAAATAAAACTTATTATATTTTTTAAATATATATTGTTTAATTTAGTGTATTCTTAATTTATTAAATTAATAACAATATTAATATAAATTACAAATTTTTACTTTAAAATAAACTTAATACACAGTCCATTTACATTCAATTTATCATTATATTTCATGTTAGCTATAAACTGAAATTTATTCTTCACCTGTTTATACATTTTATATTTAAAATAACTGAAATTTAAAATTATTAATACAATTAATAATTAAACTAAAATAAACATTTATTAAATTTATGTTTTGGGAAAGGGAAAGGAAAAAAGTAATTAAAAAAGTAAATAAACGACAAACATAAAAAAAAACTTAGTTTTGTCTGTTGAAAGATGAAAATAAAATTAATTAAAATAAAAATTATGTAAAAAGCATTATTACATAAAATTAAAAATTATTATCTTATTACTAAGAAATGAGTAAATTTCAACAATTTGCTTACAAAAATCGTCTTCAAGAGTAGAGAAAAATGTAAAAAATTGCAAGCAACAATTAATTTTTAAAAAATGGTAATAAGGGAATTTTTTCTAAAAACAAAATTTTTTTCATAGCTCAGTTACCAAATTGTTGTTGTTTTCCCAATATTTATAATAGTAAAGTAATTTATGAAAACAAATTTCTAAGATGCAATTTTGCATTATAAAATACGTATGCAAAGTTAAAATTAAATAAATAAATAAATAAATAGCGATAACGCGGTTATAAGAGTAAAACAACGTCTGATCTATATGATGATCACAAGTAAAATCATTGAAATTTGATTGAAAGGATACCAAGTCAAATATGCGAGCCTCCATCTACAAATAAACCTAAAATATACTTAATTTAATATAAATTTTATATTCTAATCCAGTCTAGCAATTTAGTGTTTGACGTAACTAAAATTTTAATACACATAATCAAAGATGTGAAACAAACGTTATCAAACTAATTAAAAACGTGTTGAGTTCGACACAAGAATTGAGTGCCCGGCTATTACGTCATGTAGTTGGAAAAATTCAGTTCGTATAATATTATAACCAATCAATACAATTGAGCTAAAAATAATGAAGTATAAACACGCAAATTGAAGTTTACAAAAAGTATGCTAAATTCGGCATAATTTTCGTATTTATCTATAATGAATATTAGAGCTTATACAAAGATCTCATAAATCTGTCCGCGTTTCAAAAGTTTACATAAAAAAATATATCGGATTATGGCGACCATAAAATTTATCAAATAGGATTTTTTTTTTTTTTTTTTTTTTTTTTTTATGTCAATGGGAAATAATTTTTTCAAAGATAAAAATAAATAAAAATATAATATATTATCGTAATAGAGTGCATTTATACCGTAAGAATTTTATTAATTTTTTTTTTTTTTTTTTGAGATGAGAAAAAGACACTTGAAAAAGAAGCTTGGTTGTTTCCGTTTTATCACGTCTCCTATTTATAATTGCATAAATTAATAGTCTGCTTAAGCTCGTTAATATGGATTTTTTTCCAACGTTTGCTTAAAATCTTTGATCATGTGCATTAAAATTTCAGTTACGTTAATTGCTAAATTGCTCAATTGAATTAAAATATAAAATTTATATTGAATTAAGTATATTTTAGGTTTATTTGCAGAAAAAGGCTTATATATTCGGATTGGCACACTTGCAATCAAATCTCACATCACTTTATTATGATCATCATGTAGATCAGGCATTGTTTTTCTTTGATACCGGGGTTATTGCTGTTTTGTGTATTTTCTTCAACAAAAGCCGCATATATCGTATTTACTAAAAATCTCTTATGGCCTAATATATTTATAACCTTACGATCTTATAATCTTATTTATATTCTGTACTTCGTACTTACTTTGTTTGGCTAAATACTACATGATCTAAATATAATAATAAAGTTATCCAGCTTTTAAAATTCACTATCTTTGAAAAAATGAATCAATTTTCGTCAGAAAAATAGATGATAATAAATATTCGTTATTCAGAGTCTTGAATGTGTCAGTTCGCATTTTAAAAACTTATGCAGATTAAAAAAAAAAAAAAACCGTTGTATCGAAATGTGTTTTGTATCGTAAATTTTGACAAATGGTCATAATTTTGCAATGAAAAAGAGCTTTAAAAACTTGAATTATTATTATTATTATTATTATTATTATTATTATTTTGTCCCATAAAAATCCGATACTTTGCGAGTCTGATGGTACAAACCGCACCCTACAGTACACCAGTTTGTTATTTTTTTTATGATTTTTTAATAAAATATATTCTGGTAATGCCAATATATGCTTGTATCAAGATAAAAACAAGCTAATAATTTTGATATTAAAAAAATGTCATGATTATATATAGAAAGCTCAGTAACTTCAACATTATATGAAGATCAAATAATTCTCTAATGGAAGAACTGATGCACTCATTGATGATTAATATAAGTGAAAAAGATGAAAAATGAAACGATTATTTATCACGAATAAGAAAATTGTATTATAGATAAGCATAGATAACAAAGACCACAAATAATCCTTATATCAAAGATTAAGCCGTTTAACGTCAGCTTAAACGTGAAAGGCTAATTGATTCATAATGCAAAATCTATCATAAAAAATAATGCGATAAATAGAAAATAATTGCATAAAAGGTATGTATGTATTTTAAAAAAACATCTTTTACACAAACATTATTGATATTAAGGATCATCATATCAAATAATCATGAATGTTTTTGTACTACTGCACTAGGAATATATTTAGAAACATCTAAAAATAAAACGCAGCAGATTGCTATATTCAGTCTGGGTCATGTTCTTTTCCATATCACTTGTTGTGATGCTGTCGATGCACTTCTAAGATTTCGTATAAAACATATACCTATTACATTTTTTGTATGTTCGAATTCCTGAAATATTTTCGAAGATCGACGTCAATCATGAGTACTGAACATACATATATACTATAAATGGCCAAAGGTGACCGGTGCCTTGCGATTTTAGATATTTTGTTAAATATCTCGAAAAATACATGAGGAATTATTCTGAAATTCTATGTATGTAAACAAAATAGTACAGAGCTCATATCTTTCCGTGAAGATTTTTATCTCCAAACCTCATAGGGAACCCTCAACAAATTGAAAAAGAACAAATATCTTTTGAACAACCCTTTAAAAATTAAATAACAAATTCGTTCAAACTGTAGATTATGATTAAGTGGCTCATTGTAATTAAAAATGTACATTTAGAATTTACGTAAGTAATACTCGCAATGGTCTTTTCTTTTTTAGTTTGCAGCATTTGTTGATGAAAGTAATTAACTTCAAAATCTACCTGTAGGAAGAGCCACAGATTTTTTTCGTTTTTTCCTTCTGTTTTATTTTATTTATTTATTTTGTAAAGTTAATACTTGCTCCATTATTTAAATTATTAGTACTTTAATGATAGTTTAGATAAGAAAACGCAATAAAAATAATGTGATATTCATTCATAAAAAAAATCAGCGTTCATTTTTTACATATAATTACAAAAATATTATTTCTTACACATCTGTCATTTATTTCGATTTACCGTCGAGTATTCTTTAATATATATAAGAAAAGGAAATTGTGGTATTATATAAGGAAATTCGTTTACTTTACATAATTAACTCTCTAATCTTGTCAAAAAATCACATTAAGACTGGATACCATTCTTTCATCCTACCCAATCACGTCTCTCTATCCTACACAAGTATCTTAGCTAAAAACATATCAGACAGTCTATATATATATCCACTTCGCACGACTGGAGAAATTGTCCCCCATCACTATAACCCTTTCTCCTCTCTGATACATAACACAGGAAGTTAATCACGAACTTGGGCGCAAAAACAAAAAGGAGAGCAAAATCCTTATAAGAAAAGCCCCGGGAAAAATGGGGCGCACCCTTAGATAATCTCGGTCAAATTCATCAACACAGATAGGAAGTCCCTTCTTTCCGCGATACTCGTTAAAAATAGGCTCGTCACCAGCAAAAACCCTATTACGGAGATGTCCCTATCTTGCGGGGCTACGCCACCAAGCCCTTAAGCAGGCGAATATGTTAGAATGAGAAATTTTTCTTTCATCCGCTTTTCCCATTTCTCGACTGATAGGGGGTTTTCTCTTTAACCAGGGGATGTCGATTTGGTCATTGTTCTTTTGCTATTTACTTGTTCTGCTTTTTCTTTTAAGGTATAGATCTTGTCACAAAGTGTAAGGAAGAGATGCTGAAGTGATTTGTTGCTTGTCCTCCAGCCTATCTTCTGTGTTTTTGATGAGTATTTTGTATGGGCTCGATTTTCCAAAGAAAAAAATACAGATATCCAAGTTTAGATAAAAGGATATATGTGTATAAAAATATCTTTGTAAAAAATTAACACTAGTCTTTATAATTCGATTGTTATGTAAGTTAATTTCGTCTAAAGACATTTTTCATGATGTATACAAAATATTAAATTAAAAGATAAATTGAATTAATTCAATATTTATGCAATACATTTTAATGCATTGAAAGGATACTTGCATAACTAATCGACATTCATTCAAGTGAAATTCACGTTTATTTATTACTTATCTGTATATATATTACATTATCGTACATATATTACATTATCGTATTGACTCAGAAATCGCGATTATTTGTTAAATGTTAAATGGCAACGCCCAAATGAAACGCTTCCCATTGGTTAATGGGTAAAAGTTCTTTAGCAGTATTTAGACCGAGGAAAATCGGATTTATTTACATTTCGCTTCTTCACTGCAATGGATTATATTTTAAATGAAATTAATGAAATACTAATAAATGTCATTGGAACAATGTTTCGCGATTTATCATCTGAACCCATCTAGCATAAAAATATCCAGTTCTTAATTTCTTTAGCAGAATCTCCTGATTTGGCAAAGAACTGAGCAATAAATTAAATTACAATAAAAGTAATATGACACAATGCTTAGCATACATTTAAGGGATACCAAATTAGTCGCCAAATAAGTAAATTTATTTATTTATTTATTTTTGTAAAATGAATCGTTTATTCATACAAATCGCGTGAAAAATTACTATTATATTATAACTTCTATAAATAATATCGTATTTAAGTTAGTATTATTTTCTCTAAGTTCCAAATGACAGTTTACTAATGAGATCAGATGTAATCGTGTTTAGTGCAGCTGCGATTGCGTTGATATATATGTTTTTTGTAGCAAGCATTTTTTTTTTTATTATTTCCTTCCTTTTTTTTCTAGGAGTTTGAAATCTGAACACCGAATCCCCACTAGGGAAAATAGGAAGTCAATATGGATATGCCAGACGAATTTCAGCTAGTAACAATTCTTGTTCTTTGGTTTAAATAAATGAAAAAATAATACCTTAGTGAGGGTATATTTATAATTTTTTTACTGCATATTGTTAAAACAGATCACGGCTTGTATTTAGTTAGATATAGGTAAAATTTTATAGTAATTATGTCTGTTTAATAAACATATCTATTTAAAAAAATCCAAATTTAACCCTTTGTTGACTCTTATTAAAGCTAATGACATTTTAATGACATTTCTAACGATCTGAAAATTAAATTAACAAGAAAGAAAAAATACTACGTCAAGTATAGATTATGAAGCACTTTCCAACACATTCATAATAATGTAACAAAATTGGATTGTTTAAAAAATTAAAATATTACATTTCATTTCACCATATGAAAATGGATTATGCATTTTAAAACTGAATTTCCGTTGTTCCCATCTTTAATCGGGAAAATATCGAATTTATTGGTAGTCCTGTATATCATATAGATATTTGCATCTATTAACAAAATGCATTCCAAAATTTTGTTCATTCAAGCGATACATAAATTTCAGTTAATAATTCCCCTTAGCAATTTCCTCTAATAAGGAGAATAGTATGCGAATACTTTTGTGCAGCCCTATGCATGAGATATAGAATTTATATATAAAAAATAATGTGCAAAAAACTAATTATGTTTAAAAGCGCATACTGAATTTTAAAATGTACTCTCCAGCGATTATTACGCGAAGACAGTACTGAAACCAATTTCTTTTGTGTGTCCCAGTAAATTAATTTAAAAATGCTTTGAATGATACTGTTTTTTAAGTTATAGTAATAAAATTCAATGATTTATATCAGTTTCAATACGTTTGAAATACCAAAATGTCATTAAAATGCTTTCCAAATGATTTTTCTCCATACATCATAATGTAATGGATTTATTTTAAGGGTCTCTATAAATGAAATATTAATCGTAAGTACTTCATACGCAACACCAAAGATGCTTTGATCACCATAAATAAGCCTTATCAATTGCATAAAAATCCGAGTAAACTTACGTGAGTTAAAGCGAGGTCAGACAAACCAAATGAATGCATAACACTTTTCATCTTTGTTGGATAGTGTAAAAATGGTCCATTGTAAGAGCTTAAATTAAAAAGAAAGCATCATAATGAACAAAATTATATAGTCATCACTGAATTTAAGGTTCTTCCGTTTAGTATAATTTTATTATTTCCAAATCAAAGTGGCTGTTTGGTAAAATATTTTTTTCTAAAAAAATAATAAAGCATTGAGAATGCATTAGTTACATACGCATCAATTGTCAGTTTGTTTTGTATATATGTGTGAACGCAATTATTATAAAAGTTTTTAGATTATTATGAATAATTATCAAAACAAGAATTGTTCCAACTTGACAAGAAAATTGGCCAAAACAGATGAAAGGAAGGGTTGAACAGATACTTTACAGTCGAAATGAATTGAAGAAAGTTTCACAAAATTACAAACAAGAAACTGATAAACAAGTAACGCCATGCATTCGATAAACAATTATTGAAATTATAAATGAACATCAAAATTGATTGAAATAGGTTTGCACAGTTTAATTTTAGCATGTCCCCATTCATTTCAAAAAGCTTATAGATGTAATCATAAATATGGTGTTCGGAAATAGTGAAGTGACTATGTGCTATGAAATAAAACCGCTTACAGCGCCACCTAGCGGCGAACAGTTGAGTTGGAGTTCCTATCTTGAAGCAGTATGAGGTGTGAGGAAAACGTCAAGTGCACAGTTGTAGAGCCTGCCCAATTTACTATGAAATGATCTCTTACATGGGAAAATAACTTTATTAGAAGTACCAAAATGCATATAGATTTTTTAATGTCCTATCATCTGCTTAAATACATCACAAATTGCATACTTTGCTGAAATTTGAAACTATAAGGCAGATGCATAAAACAAACCCGTGTAAGCAAGGTATAGTTTGTTTTTATAGTAAAATTAAGTTAATAGGCTAATTCCATCTTCCTTCGGCGCACTTACAGAAAGCATTATTGCCAGTGGTGGAGACACTTAGCATACATAACAGGGTTTTTTATGCATCCTGTATAAACTAATTACGCTAAAAACACATACATACACTATGCATTAAAAATACATATGCTGCTTGTTACTTCAAAAATGCTCTTTAACATACATAAAATACCATAGTATATTTTTCATTCTTTCTTGATACTTCTGAAAATTTCGTTTTTCATCGTCAATAGTAAATTTGAGATGGATATGAAGAGGGTAAAAATTCCCGATTTATTAAAATATATTCAGGAAAAGATTAAAGCATTAAAAATAAGAAATATTAAACAGTGGACGATTAAGCAAAATATTAAATCTACGAAAGAGGAATTTTTAAACTAAGAAGGATTAGACGAAACATTAAATTAAAAAGAATGAGGAAAATATAAAAGTTTAGGGATAAAATATCAACTGTAGAAAAATGTTACATTTATTATCATTAAAGGTATTTTCAAAACTGCGTTTGAAAATATATGTGGAGATCAGACAAAAAGGAATATTTCAAAGCATGAATTTATACGAAGGTATTTTCCACAAAATTATAACACATCATAAATTCTGGATTTTTCACACAAATTTTGAGAAAATGTTACAAAAAAATTTTTAATTTTTATAATATACATTATTTACTGTTTCCAAATAATATAATATTTGAAGTTATAATACTATAAATGGAGTCTATTAATTAATTTAAAAACAATTGTTCTTCGGAACTTTTAATTGGTGCAGCATCGGGATTTTTTAAAGTAATTTCTTGACCACATTTTTTTATGGGGTGGTTTTCTATAATAATAGTAAGTAAAAATTTCATTTTTTTACATGTAAGTTTTGTTATTATTGTAAGCAACACCACGGTAGCCAATAACTTAATTTCACCAGAGATTCAATATGATCGATTGAAATTTCAAAAACTTCATATAGCATATTTCTGTAAAACTTCGACCTAGTTAGTTTAACCACAACTAACGCGCATTAGCGATTGAAATTTCTCGGGGATAATAAAATAGATCTTGATTGTTATGTAACGATTAATTCAATGTGTATCGACAAAGAATGAACTGCAAATGAAATGAATGAGAATTGAATGCCATTAAAATCACTTTATATAATGAGTAACTTATCATTCTATTAGATTTGGTCATTTTAATCTGCTTTTCATAATCACTCCTAAGTATGTTACATTTTTTCAAAATTTTATTAATTTTTAGAAATAAACGTCGAAAATTAAATTAAGAATTATATTGTAATAATAATTCAGTCATTTATTTTGCCTTTATATATTTACGAATAAAAGAACGTGTTATTTAAACATGTTTAAAAAATACAATGCAAACACTGATAATATTCGCATTTAAAACGTGCAATAAAAATCAATGGTTGAACAGATAACGGATATAAAAGTATTGAAATTGCGAAACTTTCATACATTTCCCAAAGAAAGAAATTAAAAACTAAACTTATATTTTATTTGAAATATACGGGATTATTTGATTATTGGTTTAAATAGTAAAATAACAACTTATCATGATTAATAATTTCTTTTAAGTGGATGAGATAGTTAATCGTTTGTTATGTGTATTTGCGTGGGCATTCACTCGTAACTTATACAAGTGAGCCGAAATACAAACATTTTTTTATTCGAAAAGATAAGTTTAGAGAACATTTGTAAGCATATTTTAGCTAGGTATTAAACAAACACGTTGTAACTTATGTGGGCATTCACTTGTAACTTTGGTAAGTAGACCAAAATAAATTATCTTTTTTAATCAAAAATATGAATTTTGGATATCCTTTGGAGAAAATTTGTAGTTATCTTTTAGTTAGAAACAAAAATTTCTAACTTATTAAAAAAGAAAAATGATGGTCAAACAATAAAAAATTTCTGTGACACAGATCTCATTTTCCTTTCTTCTGATAATGATTGTTTAAAATCTGACAAAATAAGATTGTATTCCTTATTTAAGGGTTCTTGTACCTTTTAAAAACCCCTGACCGCCGAGCAAAAGGGCAGAATTGTAATGTTGTTTTCTCTGTAATTTATTAAAAATACTAAAAAAAGATGTTTTTTTACAACCTGATATAAAATATGTTATTACGTATAGGTGTATAATCTTTGAGAGTAGTAATCCTAACTTAATTTTTCAAAACTGGGTTTTATTTGTAGAATTACATTAATTAAAATATTGCTTATGCTGCAGTGAAACCTGCAGGTTAGTGAACTGAAAAATTAGTTCGCGGCAGTCAGGAGGTTTTAAACTCGCAGACTTAAACAAAAATATTGGAAGTTTGGATTAGCGTATCTTCATTAACTTTTTATGCATAAAAATGAAATTTGGACTATTGGTAGAATGCATTATGCTTTTTAACATAATACAACTAGAATCTGACTTATGTTTTTTATATTGGTGAAATTAAAATAACTCTTTTATTTAACTCCGTAAGTCATTGCGCTCATGGTATCTTGATAACGTGTGTATGGGTTGTCATAAAATTTGATATATTTAATAAGCATGTAATGTATTTTCAAAATTATCTACTCTTAGGTCAAAAATATTTCTTTAACTATATAAAAAAAAGAACAAAAAACATTTTTACGTAATAAAAACTGTCATAACTAAAAATATTAACATCGTAAATACTTAAAAATACACACATATTTGCTCATGATGTATATGAAATGTCGTAAAACTTCATACATAAGTTCATAAGATATCGGGCGCACAACAGGTTACAGAGTAAAAAAAAAAACTTTTTTAATTTCAACAATACTCAAATTCCGTAATAGGCTAATCAAGCTCTAATGCATAGGTTCCCAACCTTTTATGGACCACCGCCCCCCTTACAATAAAAAAATATTCCAACGCCCCCCCCCTCCCTCTACCAGGATGGTTAATTATAAAATATTGTTGCACATTATCAATACCTACTTTTTTGTCTATTTATTAAGAAACACAAAGTAAAAATTCTAATTAAAACGATTATCAAACGCAATAAAAAGTTATTCAGTAAAAATTTTAAAAATAAGCATAAAATAAAATTAAATATACTTACTAGAAATGTGCATTTGATAAGTTAACGATGTCGTATATCTAAAAATGTTATTATGGATAGTAACACAGTTTTAAAATCTAAAAACTTTAAATATTATACGAAAAGCGCTTTCTATCAGAACTTCATCATCCTCAGGTCAGCTTTGTTTATGTACTGAAATTCCTTTTTAGCTCACAGGCTATCATAGCCTGAGAGCTTATGTGCCCGTCCGTTCTGTATGTATGTTCGTATGTACGTAACGCGATAACTCATGATAAAAATATCCGATCCACTTGAAATTTTGTATGTAGGTATATCCTGACAAGGCGCTTCCCTGATTAGTTTTTGGAGTTCATTCGATATGTATAAGAGGGGGAACGGGGGGCTCATGCCCCCCGTTAGTTGATATAGATGGGATTTTCATGCAGAATTAAGTTTTCAAAATTTAGATTAGGATCATTCTGATGATTCGATTCCGTGACTGTTATTAGGTGTTCATTGATTAAGTATAAATAGGGGGAACAGGGGTTCTAGTGCCCCCCCCCCCGTTAGTTGATATAAATGGGATTTTAATGCAGAATTAAGTTTTCGTTCAAAATTTAGATTAGGATCATTCTGATGAGGCGATTCCGTGACTGTTATTAGGTGTTCATTGAATAAGTATAAATAGGGGGAACAGGGGTTCTAATGCCCCCCCCCCCCGTTAGTTGATATAAATGGGATTTTCATGCAGAATTAAGTTTTCGTTCAAAATTTAGATTAGGATCATTCTGATGAGGCGATTCCGTGACTGTTATTAGGTGTTCATTGAATAAGTATAAATAGGGGGAACAGGGGCTCTAATGCCCCCCCCCCCCGTTAGTTGATATAAATGGGATTTTCATGCAGAATTAATTTTCGTTCAAAATTTAGATTAGGATCATTCTGATGAGGCGATTCCGTGACTGTTATTAGGTGTTCATTGAATAAGTATAAATAAGGGGAACAGGGGTTCTAATGTCCCCCCCCCTTAATTTATACAAATGGGTTTTTCAAGCAGAATTTTCAGATTTCGTTCAAATCTCTGAATAGTTTTGGAAGTTTAATGGTTAAGTATAAAAGAGGGGGATAACTCTTTTTAAATTATATAAATGCTAAATGGGTTTTTATTAAGAATTATCTAATTAGCTCTGAATTTTGGATATAGATTTTTTATATGATAAAGCATGTCTTTGATAGTATAGGAGGTTCAATGATTAAGTATAAAAAAAGAGAAAAGGGGAGAGCTGTTTCCCCTTCTTAATTTTTTTTTCGAACGGAATTAACCCTTGAAAATATAAAGCTTTAATGTGCAATTAGTATTTGTAGCCTGTGAGCTCAATGCCTTCAGTTTAACTGGGCAGTATTCTTTTTTATTAGCTCACAGACTATCATAGCCTGTGAGCTTATGTGACCGCCCGTTTTGTATGTATGTACGTGCGTAACGCGATAACACATGATAAAATTATACGATCCACATGAAATTTTGTATATGGGTATATCCTGATAAGGCGCTTCCCTGATTAGTTTTTGGAGTTCATTCGATATGTATAAGAGGGTGAACGGGGGGGGGGGGGTAATGCATTTCCCCTTAATTGATATAAACGGGTTTTTCATGCAGAATTAACAGTTTTTGTTCAAAATTTAGATATAGGATCATTCTGAAGAGACGATTCTGTGACTGTTATTAGGTGTTCATTGAATAAGTATAAACAGGGAGACGGAGGTTCTAATGCCCCTCCCCTTAATTTATATAAATGGGTTTTTCAAGCAGAATTGTCAGATTTCGTTCAAACCTTCATTCGATATGTATAACAGGGGGAAGGGGGGCTCATGCCCCTCTCTTTAATTGATATAAATGTGTTTTTCATGCAGAATGATCAGTTTTCATGCAGAATTGTCAGCTTTACATATAGGATCATTCTTATTGGGCATATCCTTGATTCGTATTAGGTGTTTATTGGATAAGTATATTCAGGGAGAACGGGGGTTCTAATGCTCCTCCCTTTAATTTATATAAATAGGTTTTTCATGCTGAATTATCAGATTCCGTTCAAATCTCTGAATAGTTTTGGAAGTTTAATGGTTAAGTATAAAAGAGGGGGATAACTCCTCTTAAATTATATAAATGGTTTTTTATTAAGAAATTTCCAATTTGCTCTGAATTTTGGATATAGGTTTTTTATATGATAAAGTATGTCCCTGAATAGTTTAGGGGGTTCAATAAGTAAGTATAAAAGGGGAAAGGGGAGCTGTTTCCCCTCCTTTAATTTTTTTTCGAACGGAATTAACCCTTGAAAATATAAGGCTGTAATGTACAATTGGTATGCGTTGCCTGTGAGCTCAATGCCATCAGTTTAACTAGGCAGTATTCTTTTTTTTGTACTCTAAACATAACTCGAATGTAAACAAAATTGATCCTAAGAAGATCAAATTTTTAACGAAAGCTATAATATTTGAAGTTTAAAGTTTTTAAAACTGTGCTTTTATATGTTACATCTTTTTGAATTTTAACATCTTTAACGCAGTAAATGTTTCACAAATAATAATGTAAATAACCAGAAAATTAATAAGAAATTTAAAAAGTTATTGCATAAGCATAAAATTAATAAGAAAGAAAAATTTTAATGAGATGTTTGAGGCTGATGGAATTTTAGCAATTTGTTAATGCCGGGCTCCAATTTTTTTAACAGCAGTAGTAAATCGCCACGTTCAGTGACGTGCAATAGAGGTCTGCAAGGACTGAAATTTCCAGGCCCGAGCCCGGCTCGAAAGTTGAAATTTTGGACCTACCTCGGCCCTGCTCGAACGAAAAAAATAATGGCTAGGACCGAAAGTTGAAATTTCGGCCAAAACCCGGCCCGACCCGAACGAAAAAAATATTGGCCCGGCTCGGTCCAAAAGTTAATATTTCGGCCCAAGCTCGGCCGGACAGGGAAAAAGTTAAAAATTCGGCCCAAACTCGGCCCGGATCGAGTGAATTTCTACAGAACATTGATCTTTACTCTTACGGAACAGTTCAGACCAAAAAAACTTATCTTAGTCTTTTTTTTTATGTTCATAATCTCCATTTATGCAAAAGGGCCGTAGGCTGCGATATTTACGCCTTTAATGCACCTTTGTTCGTTTTATGTAAATGTTTCAGTTTTCATTAGTATTATTAATCCATATTCCATTTAATGGAGACATAAAAATCTAAAAAATGGTATATGGTAAAAGTAAAATCTTCTAAGGTGAATCGCATTGGAAAGAAAAAAATACGTTCCCTTCTTAGCAGATGTAAATGTTTAATATATTTTTTTCTCACATATTGTTCTATTCATTTTGCATGGATAAACAATTTAAAAGAAATTTGCAGTTTTCAGATTAAAAAAAAAATCCGTCATAATCATGCTTTTTTTTTTTTTTAATGAATTTAACTTTATTTTAATAAGCCTAGTAACCTACGATTCTTTAAAAAGAATAAATTCTAATAATGACGACTAATGACGACTTAAAAGTACATGCCTTTTTTTCAAAAATTTTTGGACCATGCCAAATTTTACGGATTTATGAGCAGACTTGACCACGTCGAGAAAAGGATTTTCATTCGGGATAATTCAACAGGAACTGATTATTTTGGTCTGTGAAGACTAGAAAGAATGAAATCAGTCTCGGTTTCGTATGGAAAAAATACGTTAGGCCCGGCCCGATACTCCAGGGAAAAAATTAAGGCCCGAGGCCAGCCCGTGAACTAGAGAGAACCCGAGCCCGGCCCGGCCCTGACCGGCCCGCGGGCCGATTTCCATTAACGGCATTCGGGCCGGGCCGGGCCGGATGGGCCTATTCACTTATCTTTTCGGGCCGGGCCGGGCCGGGCCTAACTTATTTTTTCCGTACGAAGCCGAGACTGATTTCGTTCTTCCTAGTCTTCACGCACCAAAAAAATCAGTTCCTGTTGAATCTTCCCGTATGAAAATCCTTTTCTCGACGTGGAAAAGTCTGTTCATAAATCAGTAAAGTTTGGCTTGGTCCAAAATTTTTTGCAAAATAAGCATATACTTTTAAGTCGTCATTATTCTACAACTAAACATTAGAATTTATTCTTTTTAAAGAATCGTAGATCACTAGGCGTCTTAAAATAGAATTAAACACATAAAAAACATTATTATGACGGAATTTTCGTTTAAACTGAAGACTGCAAATTTCTTTTAAACTGTTCATTCATACAAAATGAATACAACAATACACGAGAAAAAAATATTAAGCATTTACATCTGCTATAGAAGGGAACGTATTTTTTTTCTTTCCAATGTCTTAGAAGATTTTACTTTTACCATACACCATTTTTTTAGATTTTTTTTAATGTATTAATAATACTAAAGACAAACTGAAACATTTATATACAACAAAGAAAGGTTCATTAAAAGCGTAAATATCGCAGCCTATGGCACTTCTGCATAAATAGAAATTATAAGCATGAACGAAAAAGAAAAGACTAATATAAGTTTTTTTGGTCTGAACTCTTCCGTTAGAGTAAAGATCAATGTTTTGTAGAACTTCACCAGAGCCGGGCCGGTTTCGGGCCGATTTTTTAACTTTTTCCGGGCCGGGCCGGGCTTGGGCCAAAATTTTAACTCTCGGGCCGAGCCCGGGCCTGGAAATTTCAGCCCGTGCAGACCTCTACCGTGAACATTAGTGACTAGAAAAAACTTCTTTAAACATCGTAAAATAGGCTTCTTTAAACACCATAAAAGGCCTTGTGCAGTTAACTTATTTTATGGTGTTTAAAGAAGTTTTTTCACGTCAATTATTGACTAGGCCCGGCCTGGCCCGGTCCGAGTCTTCAGAAGAAAGGCCCGAGCCTGGCCCGGTCCGTACAGATCTCTAACGTGCAGTCTGTTTCTTTTCTTAGCTAATAAATTGGATACTCCATTGAACCCACGTTCACCTAAATAAGATGACGGAAAAGCAATTAAAATTTTTTTGTACTTTTGCCCACAATTCAGGGTAGACAACTAAATCTCCTAGCTCGAGCTTATAGGCTCGTTTTCATCGATTTTCATTTAAAGCTATATTTAAGAATTTTATCATTTGCCCGGGCAACAAGAGTCAACTAGTTATATTAATTTCTTAAATAGGTAGGTCCGTCCTGACCTCCCCCCTTGAATGTCTTAGCGCCCCCCATTTTCTTCTGGACCCGTCACCGCCCCCCTAGAAGGCTCCAGCGCCCACTGGGGGGCGGTACCGCCCCCGTTGGGAACCTATGCTCTAATGGCAGCATATTATAAAGCAAAATCTGTTTAATTAATGTTCAAAATTTCATATTTTATGCATTTCATATTTAAATACATAAAAAGTATTCGTAGATAGTCTAATTCAAGCTTTGAATTTTTTTGGTAAATTTCAGCAAATTAAAACAAATATAAGATCAGTTAATCCACATATCTTAAATTATCCATTTAATCAAATATGCCCAATACATACTATGCATTAACTAGTATCTTTTAAATATAATATTAAATAAATCTACACGGCTTTACCATCAAAATGAAACCAGTACGTTTTCTTAAATTTTCCTGATTTTATTCCTAGTTTGCGAATCCAAAAATTTCGTGATTAAAGGGGAAATAAATAAAAAAGATTTAAAGAAAAAATGGAAAGAGAACTCTTTAAAAAGAAGATATCCCACAGTCAGTATTCGACAATACTAGTTTTGGAGGGAAATGTGTAGTCATTTTTAGTTAGATATTGAACAAAAATTTTGTAACTTATTAAAAAGAAAAAAAAAACATGATTAAACAATGAAATAACTCTGTGACATAGATCTCATTTGCATTTTTTCGGGTATTGACTAATTTAAAGCTGACAAATTAAGATAACATTTTTATATCCTTATTTAATCCACATACGTAAATTATCCATTTAATCAAATATTCTCACTACATGCTATGCATTAACCAATTGCTTTTAAATATGATATTAGATAAATCAGTACGACATTACCTTCAAAATGAAACCAATAAGTTTTCTTAAATTTGCATGATTTAATTCACACTTTGCGAATCCAAAAAGTTTAATAAAAAAGGGGGGAAAGAGAATTCTCAAAAAAGAAGTTTCCCACAGTCGCGTGCCTTTCAATCAGCATTACCTTCCCAGCTTGCTAGAAAAGATTCTAGATCTCAGCTACACACAGATCTCAAAACTCCCTTCTCTCTGAAGCTCAAAAAACCTTTAGTTTGACACTAATGTGGGGAATGGGTTTTGAAGTGTTAAGCGGCTTTGTTCAAATAAACAAATCAATGTTTTCGAGCTTTGAAGTAATGTTTAAGAGATTCCGAGAGGGTATTTAAAGTTCTTCTTTTGAAAATGAGTTTCACGGCTCAGTAGATGTTTTGCGTTCACTATCCAATGCATTTAGTGATGCAATTAATCTCTAGCTTGTATGAAAAACGTTATGAATTTCGCAAGAATAAAGGCGAAACTGTATAGATATTACGGATTTTCTTTTTGTTTAGTTAGATTACAAAATCATACGCATACTATGCTCGGTAATAAAAATTAAATTTGTTCTAGCTACAATGTCGAAAGTGCCGGTAACATAGACTGAACATAAGAAAGAAAATGAAATGATGAAAAATTATAAAGAAAAAATTAACAAATGTGCTGTCAATCAAATCTAATAAAAATGTGCTGTAGTCATTTATATTTCAGACAACATTAGATATTCATATGAAAAATAAGATTTAAAATTCATGATTATTCAAGTATTTTAAAATTCCCTACACCCTGAGCTAAAAAACCTTAGAAGAACTCAACGCATATTATGCATTAACTAGTACCTTTTAAATAGAATATTAAGTAAATCAACACGATATTATCATCAAAATGAAACCAGTATGTTTTCTTAAATTTGCATAATTTCATTCTCACTTTGCGAATCCTGAAAGTTCGTGTTTAAAGGAGGAAAAAGGGAAGAAGATAAAAAAAGGGGGAGGGGAGTAAAGAGAATTCTCAAAAAAGAAGATATCCCACAGTCGCGTGCTTTTCAATCAGCATTACCTTCCCAACCTACTAGAAAAGATTCTAGATTTCAGCTACACATTAGATCTTAAAACTCCCTTCTCTTTAAAGCTCAAAAAACCTTTAGCTTGACATTAATGGGGGGGGGGGGAGGGTTTTGAAGTGTTAAGCGGCTTTGTTCAAATAAACAAATCAATTTCTCGAACTTTGAAGTAGTGTTTAAGAGATTCTGAGACGGTATTGAAACTTCCTCTTTCAAAAATGAATTTCACTGCTCATTACATGTTTTGCGTTCACTATCCAATGCATTTAGTGATGCAATTAATCCCTTGCTTGCTATTAAAATGCGTTATGAATTTCACAAGAAATGGAAAACTCTACAGATATTACACATTTTCTTTTTGTTTAGTTAGATTACAAATTAGTACACATATTATACTAGGTACTAAAAATTAAATTTGTTCTAGCGTATCGAATGTATACGGTAACATAGTTTAAGAATGAAGAAGAATAAAATATAAAGAAAATATAATAAATGAGCTGTCAATCAAATCAAATAAACAAATGTGTTGTAGTTATGTATGTTTTAGTCATGTATGTTTTAGTCCGCATCAGATTCCTCATTTGAAAGATAAGATTTAAAATTTACAGTTATTCACGTATCTTAAAATTCTCTATACTCTGAAGTTAACATACCTTAGGAGGACTGCTCAATACACACTATGCATTAAGTAGTAACTTTTAAATTGAATATTAAGTAAATCAATACAATATTACCATCAAAATGAAACCAGTATACATTCTCAAATTTGCACGATTTAATTCTCACTTTGCGAATCCAAAAAGTTTGTGATTAAAGGAGGAAAAAAAAAAGACGATAAGAAAAAGGAAAGAAAATTCTCAAAAAAGAAGATATCCCACAGTCGCGTGCCTTTCAATCAGCATTACCTTTCCAGCTTGCTAGAAAAGATTCTAGGTATCTCAGCTACACATACTAGATGTGTAGCTGAGATATACACATACTAGATGTGTACCCTTCTCTTTGAAGCTCAAAAAACCTTTAGCTTGACGTTGATGGGAGGAAAGAGTTTTGAAGTGTTAAGCGTCTTTGTTCAAATAAACAAATCAATGTTTTCGAGCTTTGAAGTAATGTTTAAGAGATCCCGAAAGGATATTTAAAGTTCTTCTTTTTAAAAATGAGTTTTATTGCTCAGTAGATGTTTTGCGTTCACTATCCAATGCATTTAGTGATGCGATTAATGTCTTGCTTGTTAATAAAATACGCTATGAATTTTGCAAGAAGAAATGGTAAAACATAGATATTATGCATTTTCTTTTTGTTTAGTTAGAATACAAATTAATACCCATGCTATGCTAGGTATTAAAATTAAATTTTTTTATAGCTACAATGCCGAATGTACAGGGTAACATGCCCTAAGAATGAATAAGAAAAAATATAAAGAAAATATAGCAAATGTGCTGTAGCCATCATTTAACTTTCGTAATTATTCACATATCTTAAAATTTCCTACACTCTGATGTTAAAAAACTTTAGGAGGCCTTCTTACTGCATAATATGCATTAACTAGTATCTTTTATACACAATATTAAGTATGTCAACACGACATTACCATCAAAATGAAACAAGTATGTTTTCAAAAATTTGCATGATTTAATTCTCACTTTGCGAATCCAAAAAGTTCGTGATTAAAGGAGGTAAAAAGGAAGAAGATAAAAAAAGGGGGAGGGGAGTAAAGAGAATTCTCAAAAAAGAAGATATCCCACAGTCGCGTGCTTTTCAATCAGCATTACCTTCCCAACCTACTAGAAAAGATTCTAGATCTCAGCTACACATAGATGTTAAAACTCCCTTCTCTTTGAAGCTCAAAAAAGCTTTAGCTTGACATTGATGGGGGAAAGGGTTTTGAAGTGTTAAGCGGCTTTGTTCAAATAAACAAGTCAATGTTTTCGAGCTTTGAAATAATGTTTAAGAGATCCCGAAAGGGTATTTAAAGTTCTTTTTGAAAATGAGTTTTATTGCTCAGTAGATGTTTTGCGTTCACTATCCAATGCATTTAGTGATGCGATTAATGTCTTGCTTGTTAATAAAATACGCTATGAATTTTGCAAGAAGAAATGGTAAAACATAGATATTATGCATTTACTTTTTGTTTAGTTAGAATACAAATTAATACCCATGCTATGCTAGGTATTAAAATTAAATTTTTTTATAGCTACAATGCCGAATGTACAGGGTAACATGCCCTAAGACTGAATTAGAAAAAATATAAAGAAAATATAGCAAATGTGCTGTAGCCATCATTTAACTTTCGTAATTATTCACATATCTTAAAATTTCCTACACTCTGATGTTAAAAAACTTTAGGAGGCCTTCTTACTGCATAATGTATGTAATGTTTAAGAGATCCCGAAAGGGTATTTAAAGTTCTTTTTGAAAATGAGTTTTACGGCTCAATAGATGTTTTGCATTCACTATCCAATACATTTAGTGATGCAATTAATCTCTTGCTTGTTAGTAAAATACATTATGAATTTCGAAAGAAGAAAAGGGAAAACTATATAGATATTACACTTTTCTTTTTCTTCAGTTAGATTACAAATTATAGTACGTACTATGCTATGCATTAAAAAATAAATGAGTTACAGCTACAATGTCAAATCTACATCTGTAATATAATCTAATAAAGAAAACGAAGAAAGAGAAAGAAAATATAGTGGTGTAGACACTTATATTTTATGTAGTATTAGCTCTTTATTTGAAAGATAAGATTTAAAATTCACAATTATCCACCCGTTTTAAAATTCCCTTCACTCTGAAGTTCAAAAAGCTTAAGCTATTGATTTTGATTGAGGAAAATATTTTGGAGAATTATGGGGCTTAATTCTGATAAACAAATCGATGCTTTGCTTTGAAATGATGTTTGACAGATCCCGAGAAAGTACTTAAAATTCTTTTTTTTTTTTTTTTTTTTGAAAATGAGCTTCACTGCTCAGTAGATGTATTTGGTTCATTACATATAGTTATAAAATTAATAACGCCAATTACTAATGAAATATGCTATCTGTTTGATATAAAGATAAGTTAAAAATCCAACATTTTTATTAAGCTATTGCACAGCTTTTATCGCGGGCTTTGAGCGCGGCGATCGAATCAAGAAATTCCGTAACGAGAAAAGTTCCAACACTTTCGTAACGATAAAAAACCTAACGTCGTTTCAGTTCGGCAGACTTCGGCACGGTGCCGAAGTCGGAATGTTGGTGCCGGAATGTTAGGTTTTTTCTATCTCCTTTAGACACAATACTTTAGTACAACAGTGAATAGCAGTTGCTGGTGAATAGCTGTATGCGTAAAGTTTGTGTATAAAGTGTTTTAAATATGAATAAACAAAGTGCATTTATTAATGAAGAAAGTGATGAAACAAAAAAGAAAATGAGTGAGTACTCTATATACATACATTTTATTATTATCACAAATGCAGTATTTTTTTATAATGAGACAGTGTTAATTTTTGGTGACAAGAGACCTCCCCCCCCCCACGGTGAGGGTCAAAAAATTTAAAATGCTTATAACTCGCGATCTAATTTTCGTAGCGCGGCCAAACTTTGTTTGGTAATTTATTATGAGACAGTGTTAATTTTTGGTGACAGGAGACCCCCCACGTTGAGGGTCGAAAGTTTTAAAATGCTTATAACTCGCGATCTAATTTTCGTAGCGCGGCCAAATTTTTTTTGGTAATTTATTATGTGACAGTGTTAATATTTGGTGACAAGAGACCCCCCATGGTGAGGGTCGAAAAATTTAAAATGCTTATAACTCGCGATCTAAATTTCGTAGCGCGGCCAAATTTTGTTTGGTAATTTATTATGAGACAGTGTTAGTTTTTGGTGACAGAAGATCCCCCACAGTGAGGGTTTAAAAAATTTAAAATGCTTATAACTCGCGATCTAATTTTCATAGCGCGGCCAAATTTTGTTTGGTAATTTATTAAGTTATTTCATAGCTTTTATCGCGGGCTTTGAGCGCGGCGTCCGAATCAAGGAATTCCGTAACTAGAGAAAAAATCTAACACTCCGGCTAACGGCGTTTCAGTTCGGCAGACTTCGGCACGGTATCCTTCGGTAGACTTCGGCAGACATTGACGTGGTATTTTTCAGATATTTAGAGAATATTAAGTCTCAAACTTATGTTTCTTACTTCAGTTACCATAAACCTATAGTTTCAATGATAAAAATTCCTGATTAACCTACATGTATTGTAAGATAATAAAAATACTTTAGACTATTTTAACTTCTCATTTATTCAATAAAAGAAAAACAATTGTTTTCTTACCGGCCATCACGCTTAAAAATTGTAACTTGAATTAATATCAAAGAAAAAGAAAAAACTTGAATTATTATCAAAAAAAAAAAAAAAAAAAAAAAAAAAAACTGCATAAATAAAAAATAAAGAAATAATTATAGTTGCATAAGTTCATAAAAAATGCTATGCAATAGCTTTACCGCGGCAGTCCCCGAGTGCCACACGTATTTTTTTTTTTTTTTTTTGTCTCTTTATTAAAAAAAACTATTTAAAATATACTTTTCGCTTAGTTATAAACTTGTTTTGTGGCTTTAGTGACAAATCCGTAAAATATTTTAATAGATAAAAAAGTATAATAAGATGAGTATGAAAGTACTTTAAAGTGAGCATTAGCGTTTTATTTACTACATGAGATTTGAGATCTCAAGTACATACACATTTAAAAATTTCTTATGCTTTAATTAACCGGAAGGCGGTAGCACAGCAAATCACCTTATCGTGTTCAAGGATGAAATTCCAGAATTAGTTAAAACTCGATTCCGCATATTAAAACACAATCGATCTGCTAAGTCATACTTTGGTAGAAAACATCTGAAAATTATTAAGGATGGTAATGTTTGGCGTATAAGATCAAATATGGGGATTGAACAACTATATAATGTAAAAGACATAATAAACAACATTAAAATAAGACGAATACAATGGTTAGGCCATTTAATCCGAATGATGGATGACAGAAGAATGAAGAAGCTATGCAATGGTAAATTAATTGGGAAAAGTAATGTTGCAGACCCAGGAAAAGATGCATAAAAGAGGTAGAAAAATACAGCACAAAACCAAATTATAAATTACAAATTAATCGCCAGAGATCGGAAGGTCTAACGAGGTATATTAAGGGAGGTCAAAATCCTTCATGGATTGAACAATTGATGATGGTGATGTCGGTTGACTCGTAAGTTTATAATTGTGTTTTTCCTGTACACAAAGGTATAAAAAATAGAAGATTGCGAATACAAAAACACAACGGTAAATCTATGAATCAAAAAATGAAATCGGGTTTTCAGGTGTTCTTCACCAAGATATAATTTGTCAGACCAATTTCTTTTAATATGCGAATCGAGTTTTAACTAACTTTGGAATTTCAGCCGTGAACTCGATGAGATGATTGTCTGTGCTGCCCCCTCTCGGGATATAAAGTTGAAATTGTCCTTCGCTTGACATTAACGTGGGAGAGAATTTTAAAGAGTTGAGCGTCATTGTTCAAATAAAACAGCGATTTTGAGCTCTGATATAATATTTAAGTAATAACTAGAGAATATTTAAAGTTCTTCTTTTGAAAATGAGTCTCGCAGTTCTATATATATGCGTTGTGTTTAAATGACTACACTTGTCAATTGTTGATGAAGTTGCTATAGATATGACATAAGAAATATGAAAGTTTTACGGATATTAGAGTGTTCTGTTGCGACAAGATCGTGAATTACTAAGCCATAGTATTGTTTAATTAAAAATTAAATTGGTTATACATACAGTTGCAAATCCCTTACTATAAACTATTTCACGAAATTTTTTTTTATATAATTCTCATTAATCACATGCCGTTCAGTCATTATTATATTCTTGTCTGCCATAGAAGATTCTATATCACTGATTTAAATTTCTTATTTAATGAAACTCAAACGCAATTTTACATGTGAAAATAGATTTGAAAGCTTTAAAAAAATGCTTAAGATATACCAAGTAAGTATTTCAAATTAGTTTTTCTTAAAGAAAAAAAAAAACTATTTTTACAATTTAATAAACATTAGACGTTCACTTCTCGATGCAATCAATGATAAATTCAACATTATCAATTTTACACAAGAAAACAAAAATTTTACAGGTATACGTTTTTGTTGTAGTTAGATGATAAATTAAGGCGAATAATCAGTTAATTATTAAAAAAATCGCTATAATGACCTTTTAGTCTGTTACATAACACGATAAAGAATGTAAAAAAACTGAAAAAAAAATAAAATAGAATTATAATCGTAGGTATTTTAGTAAGTATTAATTATACTCATCTATTAAAAAATGTTTCACATTCTCCAGCTATACACAAATCTTAAAATTCCCTTCACTCTGAAACTCAAAAACATTTAGCTTGACATTGATGGGAGAAGGGATTCTGAAGACATAAGCGGATTTATTCAAATAAACAAATCAAAATTTCCGAGCTTTGAAATAATATTGAAGAGATATTATCAAGAAAGAATTTAAGTCTGATTTAAAAAGCAAATTTTATAGTTGAACAGATACGTTTATATGCTGCTTTCACTATCCGGTGCATTCTGTCAAAAAAAAAAAAAAAAATTGGAAAAAAAAAATCTTTGGGGTCTGATTATTTATTTATTTATTTATTTATTTTATTTTTTTTTTTTTCCAATTTTGATATTTTTATGCGTTAATAATATTAATAGTACTTATTCAAATAAATTGACTGAAGTTAAAAGAATGTGTCATTATTTTAAATTTAAATATTATAGTTAATTTGCGTATTATTTACTTCATATACATATGATAATAAATAGTCTAAGGAAGAGGAAAACGTTTGAAAAATATCGTATTAAAATAAAATTATAACAGATACAGTCTTTCAGGGAAACTTTGATCCTTGGGATGTAATTTTGCACCACGTCCTAATTTTCAACATGTTTGGCTTCAAAAGGCTAAATAAACTCTAATGCCACACTCTGTTGCCATAGTTCTAAATTGGAATATCTACTCTTTATTTAAAAAAATAAATTAATAATATTATACGCAATTAATTGCATCATACGAGCATTTTTGTGAAATACTGTTTTAAATTTAATTTTCATTGCTGTTTTGAAGTTGATGTAGTCCGATTAAATTTTTATAGCAAGTAACAATATACTCATTTATAAGATATATTATTATCTAAATATATGTTCTAATATTTTGTGATTATTTATTTATTAATAGTTAATCATATGTAAAATAAGAAGGCACTACTATTTTACCCCATTTTCAGTATATTATTGAGCCGGCTTAAAATTATACTCATGTTTATAGTTTACTGATTATAGATACTACAATCGAAAATTCCCCATAATATCACGTATATTTTATATAAATACTGAGAGTGTGCATTAGTTATAGTACGCAAGTATGTTATAATTATATGTTAGAATAAGTAAGCTATATATATTACAACATTCAACTTGTTACATACATGTTAACATAATAAATTAACAAGTAGTATGTTACATGTAAATATGTTATAACATGTAACATTTAAAAAAGTAAATTTCACAAATATGAATACAAAATATGAAGTTCATTTAAATATGTTCTTCGGGGCAAAGTTACACAAATTTTACATTTCATACATTCGATATTTTTATTTTTATTTTTTATTATTATTATTATTATTATTATTTTGATTAATATAAGTACTAGTATGTATTGCTGTAACTATGGGTATTTTATTAAGTTAAAACATTGAAAATTGTTCTTCACTGCATTTTTTTTTTTGTTTTGAATGAACAATAAACAGTATTTTTTATTTCTAAATATTCAAGGTTTCCTTCTTCCACTCTTCTTATACATAACTCTTGTTCTAATATCATAAATTATACAAATCATGTGATGTTGAAAAATGTAAATTAGAAGCCTTTACATATCGGAAAACTTTTTTTAGGGGGGGGGGGGGAGGTTTCAAAGTTATCCTAACTATAATGCTTTTTTATAATGAATTAATTTAGATTATATTTATCATATGATGCAAAGTCTACATGACAGGGTAACTTTGAACCAGGTTAAAAGTGTAGCATCTCAAAATAAAGAATTAAAGTTACCCTGAATGAACGTGCTGCAGTTTTCTAATGCAAGGCCTGCAAAAAAAAAAAAAAAAAAAAAAAAAAAAAAAAATGAAAAGAAAAATATCTTGAAATTTCAACCACAATCTCAATGTGCGAATTTTTTTGTTTTTTTTTTCCAGTTTTAAACAGAGCAGGCGGATGAGACTTTCTATTACGCGTTGGTTGCATAGAATTGTGGTCCTTACAGTTTAACATGATTTAGAGTTCTCGCTTTATTTGTATTATATCTGGTAGTGGTTAGAAAAGAGGGATTTTAAAATTCCTTTCTTAACAAAAAGACATTTTTTTGGTGGACATAATCGACACAAAAAGCTTGTATTTGTTGAACAGCATCATTCTTTCACTTTTCACTGTTTTATTTTTTTATTTTCTATTATGCATATCTATTAAGCCCCCCCCCCCCCCTAACGACTAGTTTTACTCAGCTAGGTGTTCTGAAATGAAATTTTGGGAAGCGCGTACAAAGATAGGAAGAAAGTCTAGAAAAATAACTCGTTCAACAGGAGAAGCTATGTCAAAATAACATGAGGATGTTGTACTAAAATAAATAAAGTGGGGCACTGCCGTGCTATGCTAAGTACTGGTTTAACAAGATATATGAATTATTATAAGCATTGGGAAGTGAAAGCCACTGATGTGCTGAATAGTGAAAATATTTTCAGAGGAGCAATTTGCAATATCTCTTAAACTTTATTTCAAAGCTCGAAAACATCGATTTGTTTATTCGAATAAATCCACTTATCTCTTCGAACTCTCCTTCCTACCAATGTCATAGTTAAAGTTTTTTCTTACTTTTACAGGGTAAAGAGTTCAGAATCCGCAGATCATATCCGGAATCTTCTCAAGTAGACAAGGAGATATAATGTTCAGCGAAGGACAAACGATTGAGATACACTACAAGTATATGACCAAAAATTACCGGACACTTTCGATTTTAGACATTTTGCAGAATATTTAGAGCAAAGATGAACGTCTTGACGAATTTTTTTGAGAATTAAAAGTAAAAATAAAAAGAATATTGCCCATTTAAACTGATGGCATTGAGCTCACAGACTACGCATACTAATTGTACATTACAGCCTTGTATTTTCGTTAATTCCGTTCGAAAAAAAAAAAAAAAATTAAGAAGGGGAAACAGCTCTCCCCTTTCTCCTTTTTTATACTTAATCATTGAACTTCCTAAACTATCAAGTAGCTTCCAAACTACGTTTAGATAAGAAATTTCAAGCATTAAAAGTATAAATAAAACATGAGATACTGTACAACTGCTTAACAAAAATAGTACTGTGAGACATTTTCTAAAATTAGATTGTTAGACACCTGTTTAAACTGTTCAATCAAATTACAACCTAGAAAATTAATCTTACTGCTTTCAGACGACTTCTTGATAAGCATTTTTTTTACCATTAAAAGTAAAAATAAAATATGAGACATTAGTCCGAGTGCTACGCGACAAAAATAAGGTGAAAACTGCAAATCGTGATAAGAATATACCGCTTGGTGAGTATGTACTTTATGATAATACAATGGATATTAGAGGGGGAGGCATCTCGTAAAGTCGTTGAAATTCAAGATGGCGGCTGTTATTCAAAATGGCGCCATTTTCTGAATTTTTCTTAATATATGTAATATAAATGTGCCTTTCACGTCGAATTCTATGTTTTTAAAGTCAAATTTTGTTTTTGACACTTTCCAAAGTTATTTAAAAAGTGTATGAATCCGGTTTATCTGTCTGTTAGTCTGCCTGTCAGCCTGTCCTTCCATGCTCTAGTTCGCTTAAATGTACTCAGATTGCCATGTAAATTTTATATTTTTTATGAAGTTTATAATGAATTTTCGGAGTAAAATATAAAGTGCATAGCTTTTATAGTCCATTTACAGGGTGCTAAAAAATGACATTACATTATTGCCCATGCGAAATCGTTTGAAATATGTTTTAATGATTTTATACTTTTTAAAACACATTCAAATTGCTATACATCAATGTTGATACTGCAATTAACTACCAAATACTTACTACATAACACGGTGTGCATAATATTTACTGCTTATTTGACTCACCAAAACAAGAAAATATTCATTTGTACTTTGCATATAAATTGTATAAAGATCACGATCTAATTCAAGTGTTTTTAATGAAGGTGCTAGGAAAGATAAAACTTCATTTTGTGATAAGGATATCCCAAATAGTCAGTATCTGTCTTATATTAATAAAATGCGTATAAGAAAGTCAGGCTTTATATAAATTTATAGGAATTCAAAATGGTGACTATTATTTATAATATTTTGCAATTTTATTACTCTGCATCTTAAAAAAGTATTTCTGATGTTAATTTCCACATATTATACTTTAAAAATTAGCTTTTAAATACTAGAAATATACCTAAAAGGAAAATAGGACAATTATTAAAGTATTTTTTGTCTTTTACAGTGGAAAATTTAACACGTTCGCTGCCTCAGACGCGCCAGCGCGTGATAAGGTGCCAACGTTAAGGGGTCACTCACGCGCCAGCGCGTGATGTGGAGTGATATCCGATAGCCAGTCTGGCGCGGGAAAATCTTTCACTGATTCTTTGTCATAAAAAGTAAATCGGCTTCTGGGATAAACCCACTTCTACAGTGCGGCATTAACTATCATCACATCTTCAAGTAAGCGGCAGCGAACGTGTTAAAGGAATAAATAAATAATAAAAATCTATTTTATTAATATATTACTTATACAATATATTAAAAAATGAATGCTACATATAAATCTGTAGAATATAGAAACTTCACTTGGTATCATCATCTTTTTCTCATTCGTTTTTGCAATTACACAATAATATGCAAGAATGTCCAACCTTTCTATAGACACTTTTTTTTAAGATTTTACACATACATTTTATTAACTCTTCACAAGAGTCTGAAATCTCTAGCAACTCCGACCATTATATTTTCCACGATAAATTATTAAACCACCATCCGCATTTGTTTAAAGAGGGTGGACGTATTTCATGCTCATCTACTTGTCCCCAAATGTGTCCAGCTTGGAAAGCACTGCATAAAATAAGTTGAAGAATCTAAAAATGGGTTTCTGTATTCTTTTAGTGCGCTATAGAGGGCTTCAACCTTAGCAAAAAGTTTAATTTGAAATGAGTGATATTGTTCATGATGGTATCGATTTCTTTCCTCGGGTTTTACTTGAATGTTAGACTCACACTCTTATATGTTATAACAGATTTCTGGTCCAGATGCCGTACAACATATAAGTTCCGATGGATACTGCAATAACCCTACTGTAGCTCGTTCTCCTTTGACAATAGCGTTGTTTTGTTCATGCACTATATCTATGCCCATAGCTTAGAAAAGTTTGTTTGATTTTCTTATCACAAAATGTCCCGATTAAAATGTACGATGTATGTCTGGTAGTTTAATCTCTGCATCAAATAGATCTTTCAGAAGGATTGGTAATTAACTTGCTTAATTAAGGTGAACAAACAGAAATGAATCTGCGAGAAGAGCCAGGATCCGCAACTAAAAGAAAGGAAAATTAATTCAAATTGAAATTTTGGATCACTTTTGATTCATCTCATTTTGGTAGGAGATTAATCATCACAATTACAATTTGTATTTATAAGCTGCATTCCAACCAAAAAATATAATCATATGACATTTTGCAATTCGTTCCTACCTGACAAAGTTTAAAAAAGCATATTATAATTTAAAAAACATATAAACAACATTGTGGTTATTACTGTAAACATATTCTTTTTTGAAAGCTTGTAAATGAACTATAATTTCTGCACTCGCCATATCGTACAGCAAGTATCTTGTACTGCACTTCAGTGATGTGTATTAATTTCAATATGTTTCAAACAGTTTAACATCATTAAATACACAAAAAAAATTTTCGCCAATAGACCAAAATGTAAGGGAATTATTTTGAGTATGCCTTTAAACGAACTATAAATACTACACTCTATATTTTCGATGTAGAACATTTTGCAGTATACCACTTCTTTAAATTACATATAGCGATAACACATATATAAATTACATGGAAATCCGAGTAAATTTAAGCAAAAGAGTGCAGGGCCAGACTGACGGCTGGACAATTCATAGATACTTTGAGTGCCCTGTAAATGGACTATAAAAGCTATACACTTTATTTTTTACTCCAAACATGTTATTATAAACTTCATATAACATGTAAAATTTACATGGCAATCATGACAGATAAACGGAACATGACAGATAAACGGAATTCATACACTCTCTCAAATAATGTTGGAAAGTGTGAAAAACGGAAATTTGACTTTAAAAACATCGAATTCGATGTGAAAGTCACATTTATATTAATCATATTAAGAAAAATTCAGAAAATGACGCCATTTTGAATAACAGCTGCCATCTTGAATTCCGCCGAGTTTACGAGATGCCTCCCCCTCTAATATCCATTGTATTATCATAAAGTACATACTCACCAAGCAGTATATTCTTATCACAATTTGCAGTTTTCTGATGCGTAGCACCTGGACTACATTGTACAACATGAGTTATATCTATCGGTTTTTTTTTTTTATCTGCTACACATTTATTGTAAAATAATGCTTAAAAAAATGGTATTGTGAAATTTTTTTCTACTGTTAGAATGTTTGTAACCTGTTTAATTTATTCAATCAAATTACTGCCCAGAAAATCAACCTTACTGCTTCCAGACGACCGACGTCGAGGTAAACATTGTTTCGAACATTAAAAGAAAAAATAAAACATAAGACATTGTACTGTATAAATTATTTCTATATATATATATATATATATATATATATATATATATATATATATATATATATATATATTTTATCAATTATGTATTTATTATAAAATAATGCTCAGCAAAAAATAGCATTGGTGAGACCTTTTTTTAAAATTAGAATGTTTGACACCTATTTAAACTGTTCAATAAAATTACTGCCTAGAAAATCTTATTGTTTACAGACATCTCCTAGGTAAGCATTTTTTTTCAAGCATTAAAAGTAAAAATAAAGCATGACACATTGTATAACATGAGTTATTTTTATTGATTACGCATTTATTGTAAAATAATGCTAAACGAAATTAGTATTGTGAAACATTTTCCAAAATTAGAATGTTTGACACCTGTTTTAACTGTTCAATTAAATTACTGCCTAGAAATTTAATCTCACTGCCTCTAACGATGTCTAGGTAAGATTTTTTTTTCAGCAATAAATGTAAAAATAAAATAATGAGACATTATACAACATGAGTTATTCCTGTCTTTTTTTTATATCGATTACGCATTTATTGCAAAATACCGCTCAAAAAAAAAAAAAAAAAAAAAAAAAAAAGTATTGTGAGATTTTTTTTTTTCTAAAATTTGAATGCTTGACACCTGTTTAAATTTTCAATCAAATTACTGCCCCCCCCCCAAAAAAAAAACCTTATTATTTCCAGACGACATTGAGGTAAATATTGTTTCCAGCATTTAAAATAAAATAAAACATGAGACATATTACAACATGAGTTATGTCCATCGATTACTCATTTATTGTAAAATAATGCTTAACAAAAATAGTACTCTGAGACTTTTTTCTAAGAATAGAATGTTTGACACCTGTTTAAACTGTTCAATCAAATTACTGCCTAGAAAATTAATCTTACTGCTTCCAGACGACGACGTCTAGGTAAGCAGTTTTTCGAGCATCAAAAGTAAAAATAAAACATGAGACTTTGTCAGCATGAGTTATTTATATAGATATTTTTTTATCGATTGCGCATTTATTGTAAAATAATGCTTAACAAAATTAGTATCTACTTCGAGATAGTTTCTAAAAATAGAATGATTTACGCCTGTTTAAACCTTTCAATGAAATTACTACCTTGAAAAATAATCTTACTGCTTCTGGACGACGTTGAGGCGAACATTTTGTTAGAATTAAAAACATGAGCCATTGTACAATTTGAGTTATTTTTATCGTTTTTTTTATTGATTAATAATAATTTATTGTAATTTATAAGGCGTCGATTAATAATAATTAATAGTTTATTGTAATAAAACGCTCAACAAAAATTAGTGCTCTGAAACATTTTCTAAAATTAGAATGTTTGACACTTGTTTAAACTGTTCAATCAAATTACTGCCTATTAAACTAATCTCACTGTTTCCAGACAACGTCTAGGTAAGCATTTTTTCCGAGCATCAAAAGTAAAAATAAAACATGAGACATTGTACAACATGAGTTATTTCTATCGATTTTTTTTATAGTGGATCCCTACAACTTAGTCACTCCGTGTTCTGATGGATTGTAATGCCAAGGCACTGTTGCGACTTCTCTAGTCCAAACCAGTATGTCATCAACTTTGTAGGTCAGGAAGTTAATCAGCATGTAATCCTTTTAGTGGAAGCCACCAAACCATGCCGCACACCACACGATTCCGTTCAAGTGCACGCAAATTAAATGGTATTTCATATGTATAAGCACTATTGTTTTGAGTAATGTATTGATTCATATTCCTTTCAGTTACATGATGGAACAGTGTTAATGTGATTCTCGATTACATAGTTTTTGTCGTTACGCGTGAATTTTCAGGGCTTCGTGGGTTAAACATCAAGATAAATGTATTTATGAATTAAAATTAACGCATTGAAATGAAAAACTTGATAGATTGCATAAAAAAGTGCAACAACTTAATATGAATTTCTATACCTCTAATAATTTATTAATACAGCAATTATTTTAATTTAATAATACAACATCGACTTTTTTATAACTTCATATAATATAATTCAAGTAATAATTTATCTCGCCTGTTTTAACTGTATACTATGTGTCTTTCAGACAACAAAAATAATAATTTGGTAGTAACCAAATACATTTTACACATAATATTAATTATTAGGCCCTTAAAAAGAACAAAAAAATTACATTTTTTATGCGTCAGATAAATTATGTAACGCAAAATTACTTTATTTCCCTTCTTTGCATAGAACCTGTAAAATCTTTTCCGTCTACACTATCTACCAATAAGAATTTGGAAACTTTCAATTTTTGACATTTTGTCAAATATTTAAAAATGTACTTGTCGGATTCTTCTGAAACTTCAGGATTATAAATATTATGTCTGACCTCATATTTACCAACACCTATTTGATAAGCAGGGCAATTAGGGGGCCGACAAAAAATCAAAGAATAACAGAAATATTTGGGATCACCCTGTACATGAAAATGCACGAAACGATTTATCGCTGCAGAATACAAATATGTGGATACTGCACAACATGTACACTGATTTTTGTAAGAATAGCATATATATTCATGGAAAAATAGTGATTTAAAAAAAAATCAAAAATTCTGTTATGTTTTTTGTTTATATCATGCAGGGTTTTTGACCAAATTTGACGCAGATTTCAGAAATATTGGCAAAATCTATTAGAAAAATATAGTGCAATTGCAGTATAAATATATTAAATATTTTATGAAATATGAGTAATTTTATAAAATAATTTTCATCTGCGCATGCGCGAACGATAAAAACGATTCTTTTGCATCATTTAATAGTCAATTCAAAGGAGTAACTTATAAAAAAAATCCAGTCAAGTATCGTGAAAATTCAAAAAGATATCATAAGTAAGTTGTTTTTGCATTGCTCTCTAAAAACGGCTGAATGATAAGAGATTCTCCATAAATTGACAATTTTTATTAACTGACTTTTAGGAAAAAATTAGTACTATTTAATGAATACAATATCTAACACAATATTGCTGCTAATAAATATCTTGACACCTGTGATAGAAAAGGAAAAAAGCTTTTATTCTTTTCTATCACAGATGTCAAGGTACTTATTAACAGAAATATCGTATTAGATATTGTATACATTAAATACTAATTTTTTCCTAAAATTCAGTTAACAAAAAATGTCAATTTGTGGAGAATCCCTTATCATCCAGCCGTTTTTAGAGAGCAATGTAAAAACAGCTTACTAATAATGATATCTTTTTGAATTTTAGCAGATAAAAATTATTTCATATAACTACTCATATTTCATAAAATATTTAATATATTTATATTCCAATTGCGCTATATTTTTTTCTAATATATTTTGCCAATATTTCTGAAATTTGCGTTAAATTTAATCAAAAATCCTGCACGATATAAACAAAAAACATACCAGATTTTTTGAATTTTTTTTTAATCACTATTTCTCCATGAATATATATGCTATTCTTACAAAAATCAGTGTACAGGTTATGCAGTATCCACATATTTGTATTCTGCAGCGATAAATCATTTCGTGCATTTCCATGTACAGAATGATCCCAGATATTTCTGTTATTCTTTAATTTTTTGTCGGCCCTCTAATTGCCCTGCTTATCAAATGAATGTTGATAAATATGAGGTCAGACATAATCTTCATAATCCTGAAGTTTCAGAAGAATCCGACAAGGATATTTTTAAATGTTTGACAAAATGTCAAAAATTGAAAGTTTCCAAATACTTATTGGTAGATAGTGTATATGAAAAATATATGCATAAAAAAACCTCATAATATGATCTCTAAATACTCTGATTGAACTTTTGTGTACTCAAACATTGATACCTATAATAAGTATGTTTTAGTTGTTTTAAATAAGTACACTTGTATTCATTTGCGATGTCTTGCACGATTGACAAGATTACTACTAATTCACTGTTGATAAATATGCGATGCCATTCTGTAATTACAAACTATTCACATAAAATTAACGTCTTGTGTACGGCAGAAAAAAAAGCATAAATACATTTACTAAATATTTCCCAAATACACAGCAAATATAAAAAGTATATAGTATTCAACATTGTTCCGAATTTAATACAATAAAAAATATCATCACATAGCTCATTAACAAATATTCTGGATTTTTTTCATCTGAGTGAAAATATACTCAGACTTAAATTGTCAGCGTTCATTGAGCAATATGAAACAAGAACCGGCGTACACAATTCGCTCAGAAAACATTATTGGCTATAGCATCCGGTCTGCTGTATAGACAGCTCAACAGAATAAATCGCAGGTAAAGCAAACTCCATTAAACAATGGGTTCATAGATACACTAAATTATTTTTTATCGCAATACTGTTAATTGTTTAATAGCTATTGCTTAAAAGGCATGCAGTCAACAAAGAGAAAAAGTATACAGATTTGGGATCGGACCAGGTTCATTGACACAGTCCGCAAATGCTCTACGACCAAGCCATTTAGACGATACTAAAGCCCAGCATTTCTCACTCTTATTTCTTGAAAAAGAACACTTATTAAATTTCATCACATGTTGCGGTTGCCACCTTACTAATAAATAAGAAAGAGAAATATTGGGACTTTGGTATCGTCCATGTTACTTAATGGCAGATCATTGGCAGATAATATAAATACCTCTGGTTCGATCCCAGACCTAGACACAAGTAGGACGCGTTTCGCGCAACAACAATAACAGCTCGTCATCAGGCAAACCAACACGTGTCCTTAAGGGCACAGAGTCGAGAATCAGACATGTCGACTCTGTGCACTTACGAACAGGTGTTGGTTTGGCTGATGAAGAGCTGTTATTGTTATAGCTTGAAACACTTCCTACTTTATTTTTCATTTCGTGGTGATTTTACAAAGTTTTTTATTTTATTTATTAATTATCGCCAATGTTTACAGTGTTTTTCATTTTTTTTAATTATACATATTGATTGGTAACGATATGATAACAATTTAATTTTTTAAAGTTAAAGAAAGTTGTAACATTTTTATTCCTATTATAAATTAGTGTGATTAAGGGGAAAAAAAATTCTTACATACTTTTCTCAAATTCAATGAATCTCATACGGTCTTTTAAAAAGACCGTAAAAAGTCAAAAAAAAAAAAAAAATTCAATGTAATTTTTTCGCGATACAAATATTATCTTACGCAAAAATTCTTTATTTTCATCTTTTACGCCACAAGCTGTAAAAGCATTATCGTCTAGCACATCAATATGGCCAAAGAATGTTATCCAAAGAAATTCCGAAAAATCGTTAAAGATATCTACATATAAAAGTATTCCTGCGGCTCGGTCAATGGCAGTTACTGTTCCTTTGGGTATACGGTTGGTAATGGAGGTTTTGTGTTGGATCAGGACTTAACGAGCCATCCAAGACCGCGGTTCCCAGTAATTTAAGAGTCTAATAGGAAGCGCCCAAATTAGCTAATATTGAGGTTTCCAGCAATACTCTACGTCTTCCATTTAAAGTGTCGTTAGAAGGTCTATATTTTTTCGCGTTTGGTATTTTTACTTGAATATTCCAAGATAATGCTTCGTATGTAACAGAAGCCTTACAGCAATGAATAAAAAGGGTTTTATATCGGATTTAAGCGTACAAACAAAAAGAAATATATTAAAACTTAGATTATGTAATGTTAAGGAAATATTTTTTGCAGATTTTCATGTCGAAAATAAAGTAAAATAAAACAGTTAAAAATCTTTCTAACTGGTAATTTGACATTATTGTTATGAATTACAAATGACACGGATTGCGTTCTTTATTTATTTATTTAGTTTTGGCTTTGGCGATTTAAAGTTATTTTTATAATAAATTTATTTAGACAGAGTGTCTCTTATTATATTACCTCTCTTATTACAAACAACTAATTCCCAAATTGTTAGTTTTAGAAGCACAGTTTTATATGAAAAAATGTTTCAAATCTTGTTGAGCCAAAATAGTTATTGAATATACATAAATATATACGTATATATATATATATATACAGTAAACTCCCGCTACAACGATATCCGATACAACAATAACTTCCTGCACTACAATAATATTTCCTGGTCCCGGTGAAATTGCATATAAACTAATGTTAACCTCCCCTCAATATTACGATATTCTCTAGAACAATAAACCCCTGTAAAACGATTTTTCTTTTAAAATTTCAATGTTATTTTCCTTCTTTATAACGATATTTTGGTTTTTGAATACTGAGAAAAAATGTTTGTCATTCATCATCTTTGCTCTTTTTTCGGTCTATTTTGTTTACAAAAGACTCGCTGTTGATTTTCAACATATCTCCATAATGTAAGATTGGCTATTGTTGAGATTTAGATGGAGGGGACCATGTGAAGTCCTTCTTGGAAATGGAAGGGTCAAAACATAACCCTTGTCATGGAACATGTGTCAAATCGCTTGGTTTGTCATCTTCTCATAGCTAGAGAAAGAGGTAAAGTGAGGTATTTATAGGTGACATTCAAAAAAACAAGAGTTCGAAGCTTTTAGAAGGTGTGCAGAGTTGAACGATTTTAGAGTATTAATAACTTTGAGTTCGAAATAAAAAAATTTATTTTTGATTTTCCTTCTTTTATCAGTGTATTATTCTTTAAGTTGGCAGAGCGAAAACAACTATATTTTCGAGATAAAATGAATATTATCAACGATATTGATCACGGAATAAAACAAGTTGATGCAGTTAAAAAATACGGATTAAAGAAATCAACAATTAAAATGTTTCCAAAAAAGAAGAAACATGTTGAAGACATTATAAGTTCCAATATAATTAATGCACAGGAAAAACGACTGAAAGTTGTCACAAATGAAAACATTGATGCTGCAGTTTTAAAATGGTACCAACCAAGCAAAGAGGTGAAGGCAACAAATGTTCCAATAAATGGACCCTTGTTATGTGCACGTAAATTTACAGCAACGTTAAGGAACAATAATTTTAAAAGTAGTAACGTTTGGCTAATGCGTTTCAGGATCGTCACGGAATAATTTTCCAGGAAGTTCACAGAGAGAAAAAGTCAGCCCCGATTAATGACGCATTTGAATAGAGGCAAAACAAGATGAAAAATATCTTATAAAAAATATACTTCACAAAAAGTTTCTAACGCAGATGAACCTGGGCTGTTCTCCTCGATTGTACAACTCCTACCCGATTGTACACAGGCGTTCAAAAGTAAAAAGTGTTATAGAGGGAAGAAATCGAAACAGGAAATTACTGTTTTTCTGTGTACAAAAAACACAGGCACAAATAATATCCAAAGTGCTTTAAGAACCTGAAAAGTCTTTCTGTGGAATATAAAGCCAATAAAAAGTGTTGGATAAATTTTAATTATTTTTTCTGTATGGTTACAAAAATTACAGAAAGAAATGAAGATGATAAAGAAAAAATCGTTTTGTTGGTAGATAATTACTGTGTTCATGCCTCATTTCCAAAATTTCAAAATGTAGAAATTATTTTTTTTTTTTACCTTTCATCTGTACTTCAATTTTACAAACTCGAGATATGGGTATAATTTAGTGTTTTAAGGGATATTACAGAAAAAGATTGGCAGAGTTGATACTTATACATTTTGATAATAAATTACAAGACCCCTTTAAAGCTGTAAATGTGAAAAAAGCATGTGACAATATTGCTGGATTTGGTGGGAAGTAACAGAGAAAAACAATCGTAATTGTTTGGAAAAGGTCGGTTTTTGTCATAAGGATAAAAAATCTCATTGTGATGAAAATTTCCTTGAATGAGATCTTTCATATGATCAAGAATATGTTTTGAACATCCAAAAATTTTTATCCTAACTTGATAAAAGAAGAGACAAAAAATCTGGAATTATCGTGGAAGACTATTAAATAGCAGATAACGACCTTATGGCTTTTACTGGAGATGCTGATGAAGACATTCTCTCTTTGAAACAACTGACGAGAGAGAAAACAACAGGATGGTGATAGGAGAGGATAATAATAATGATACAGGTCCATAAAAATATATATTGTCATCCCAGGAAGCTCTTCAATCTGTGAAGTCTTTACAGATTGAAGAGCTTCCATTTGTTTCAAGCCTTTAGTCGATAAATGAAGATCATTGTCGTGTACTAGACTTAATGCATACCTTTTTTCTTATTTAATTGTTAAAATATGAATAAACATACCAAAATATTAGATTATTTTTAATAAAAATAGTTTTCAGGTATGTAAATATTTCTTTGCTCATTTTATGAATTTTTTAAAAATTACTTTACATTATTTAATTATTATTATTAACAATCTGCTAACTATTCTCTTCTAAATATAAATATTTAAGTAGTATATACTTTAAAGTAAAAAGAAATCCTTATTAAAAGCCCAAAATATGTAAGACCTCGATGTAGCAATAACCCCTCTACAACAAGATATTTATATGGTCCCTAAAATATTGATGTAACGAGGTTTTACTGTATATATATATATATATTTATATTATATATATATATATATATATATATATATATATATATATATATATTTAAATTTTCGCTCAATCTCACGTTCTATAAATTATGTTGATTAAACATTTCTCCATGCTCCAAATAAGTAAACAATAAAAATTTCATTCATTTTTGATCGAGCTTATCAAGCTATAATATTTTGAATTTTTATGAATTTTAGCGCTTTCGGGTACTAAAAACGCGATCTTTCTTTTTGAGTTAACTTTTGTCAAATGTATAACTTGACATACCCTTAAATTTACTCTTGCTATATCATGCCTCATTAAATTACTCATTCGGATATAACATCTTTTTTCACCCCCCCCCCCCCCTCAAAAGAAAAACTAAGCCGCGTTTGTATGTACCTTAACGAGATGCTATCTACAATAGTAGAATATTAGTTACGTGTATAAATTATCATTTGAAAGATACCTGTAAAATGTTTACTTAATATATCCTATGTATTCTTCCTTCACTTTTAATATGATTGATGTGACGCAAATTCTGATGCATCGCACTTTTTCCGTCTGTCTGAACAAGCACGTACAAGTAGCTACAAGTACTCGAGATCAAACATTGCTGAAAAAATACTATGCTAACCCTTAAATATTACATTTTAAATTTTCTTTAAGAAACATTGTATGTAATTCTAACAAAATAAAAATCTTTTTCGTACAATAAGCCAACTCTTTTTTTCGGATGTTATAATAATGTCACCTGCAACATAAGCAAAAATTATTGTTGTAACTAAAGTATTGGAAAAATAATAATTATTACAATAAGCATGCATCAAGATACCTTATTATATGTAGGTAAATTTCTTCTGCACTGCAAACATTTTTAGAAACGTTTTACATCTGAAGCAAAATGTTTAACTTCTGAAAAGAAATTTCAGGTTTTATTTTACTCCGTTTTGAATACAAAACAACTCAAAAACAATCGGAAATCTTCCTGCTACAATCCGTATTTTCAGCTATTTATCATTCATAAAATAAAACGTTTCATTCTTAAAATGGATCTATTCGTTTCAGAAAAAGCAATTAGTTGCCGTTTCCAAAACGGAACCTACGCATTTTTTTTACAGTGTGTAATAACTTCAAGTACAAATTAAACTATGAAAATGTAAGAGAATTCTGAATATCTGATGTTTCTTGTTACTTCATATAAAATTGATGAAATATGAATCCCTACTGCAATCTCCATTGGAAAAAATGTGCTGCTATTTTTTCTTAAAACATAATGTATCAGATATGAAGCAGAGATTAGTTAATGGAAACTCCAGCAGATGTCATAAAATTACAATTTTGTTACATGTTGCAGATATGCAACACAGTGCATTTACGGATTAAACATTTTCTTTACATTCTCAAAGTTCCAACAGAATTCTTCAACTATCGCTTTAGTTATTCAATGAAACGTCTAAAATCGAATGTTTAACGGTGATTTTTGACCATGCATACAGTAAGCAGGTAAGACGTATGCCAGACGTATATGAGGCATACATACGTAATTATTCGAAAACATGCATATATGTGTGTATGGGATAATGTACTAATTAAATATTATTCAATATGAATATAACTTAAAAATTAATTATAATTAACCATATGAAAATAGAACCTGCCTATAAAGCATCCTTCTCCCTGTTTTTTAAAATGCATTCCTTAGCAAAGTGCACTTAAGGGTGTTCTCATCTGCTCCTCTCAACAAGCGCAAAATGTTTTGACACATTTACAAATTCATTTTTAACAGAAAAATATAATAGTGGAATGCCTGACTATGGAAGCAATTTCGAATAGAACTTAGTTTTTCATTTTATGATCATTAAATTACCTACCCAGTTCTAAGCTATTTTGATCACTTGATCACCCGCTTTTCTCCTATTTTTCGACCGGTTTTTCTGCTTACGTCGGGAAATGTGCTCAAAAATATCAACTTTGAAGGCTTGTTATGAAAGATCTATTGCTTATTTAAAAAAAAACAGAAAACTGAGTGCAATTAGACAGTTTCTGAATAACAACACCTGCTATTTTCATGCATTTCCGAATAAAAATAAATTAAAGCATATGTCACAAAGTTGCCCTTTTTGATTTAAGAACACCCTTATTAAAGTGATATTCTTGTTTCAAAAATTAGATGTTACAGTGCCAGCAAATAAGATAAACCTTTTTACCTTCTAGTGTATAACTTCTCATAATTCATGAGAAACTTATTATGTTTTTTGCAGGACGGTATTCTGTTCACTCAAGGTTTCTTTTTCTGTTTGCTAAAAGATATTTCTTACCCTACGAAGATAGTGTCTAGAATCTAACAAGTAAGCACTGTATCCAGTCGTGAACAAGCATTTAATGAACAGCGAAAGACAAAAGAATGTTCATTAATCACTGGTCCCGACATCTAACAAGAAAGGATAAGAACAAATTTTGTTTGTTTCTTGATTGGATGTTCGCAGTTTTATTTTATTTTATTTTATTTTATTTTTACTCCTGGGAGTGTTGAAAACAGAAATTCCGAACATCGAAGATAATGTGGTGTTTTAAATTTTGACCCTTGATTTTTTGACATTGAATTATTATTTAAAACAAACAACAAAAAGGACAATGTCTATTTTTTGCGGAATACCTTATCACCAATTTTCAAGGAAATATATATATATTTTTTAATCTCAAAGAATTGTTTCCGTTATAAATTTAGTGTGGTGTTAAAGAAATATTTAAATTAGTTTACACCATACAATGATATTTTTTTAAAAATAAGTTGTTGCATCAGTGGCGCTATAAGATTTGGAAAATGACATATTTGTGTGACATAAATGAATAGATTTCCTGCAATTCCGGAAATTTTCATGATGCTAAACAGTAAATAATCTTGAAGATTTCAGCTAAAGATACCTCTTTTTCGCTGAATCCAGGATAACCCCTTAAATTACTTTCTCAAATTATTTTCTGCGATAAAAGAATTTTATTTAAAAAATAGATGCAGGTTATTAATTTTGTATGATATTAATTACATAGGATATTAATTATATGATATATCAGATTAAATCAATTCATAATAATCAATATTTTTTTACCATATAATGGATATATTTATAAATAGGCATGGATGTTGTTTTTTTGTAAAATCTTGAACATACTTTGTATTTTTTAAAAATCTTTTTACAAAATAATAATAATAATAATAATAATAATAATAAGTAATCGGTCTTATTTAAATAAAAATAAAAATCAACTCAAATGCAGCTCTCTGTAAATAACTTATGAACCTATAATTACTCGTTATCTTATATGATAGTAATCGAATAATTTTGTATGCATATGTATACATATTATTTGCGAGAAAAGGGGGGATCTCTAGAACGCTTCTAACGATTATTATAAAAATGATTGGGGATTTTAAGGATCTAGCTATAGATCTTTCAAGATGCCATCTCCGGAAAGCATCATTTTCCTGCATTACCAACTTTTCGCATCATTGGATCACATTTGAAAGTAATATATACAGTAGACTCCCTCAAATCCGCACAGCTTAGACCAGAGGTTGTGCGGATTTTAGAATTTTACGGATTTCTGGTCATTGCTTTGTTTACGTTTTTTAAACAGTAATTTGAGTGCAATTAATAGTATGTTTGGATCTATAATGAATACTTACAATATAATAAATTATTAAAATAAGTAATAAACTAAAACAATAAAAAATTAGATAATTTTTAAAATGATTAAAGTATTAACAGCAAAGGTGAAGTTAATAATCAATAGTGCATGATTAAATGTTCATTATAAAGATTAAATGTATTTTTCCAAAATTATTCAACAAAACTTGCCTCATAAAAGTACATTACTAATTCACATCAAAATCATAAAATAAGGATTTTTTAAGTTTATCCAGGCTTAATAACCGAAAAATCTTGATTAATACATAAATATATTTGGTAAGAAGATTGTGATTACCAGTAATATCAGCAATATCTTGAATTTTTTCCAAAAAAAAAAAAAAAAAAAAAAAAACAAAAATTCTTCCTAAATGAAAAAAACATGAATGGAGTATTATTGAGAAAATTATAAATTAAAAAATATATGGAATTGATACAAAATTTAAAAAAAAAAAAAAAAAAATGTTCTAATATCTGATTTGAAAGTTTCATTGCTTACATCCATAAGATATGTGCGGATTTTAGAGAGTTGCGGATTTCTGGTTTGCGGATTTGAGGGAGTCTACTGTATTATAATACATATATATATATTTGAAAGTTTTATATATATATAATTACACTTAATCCTACAAAACTTGTTATAAAGTATTTTTACATATGGTCTCTAAGTAGAAAGCTATTTATATGTATTATGCTTAACCCGAAATTAATTTTGTCACTTACAAAGTACTTTACTACTCAGAAATCAATTTTGAATTATGCTATAATATATTAAAGAGCAATTTTTTAATGATTTTAATCTGCATTATTTCTCAAAGAAAATTGAAATAATTAATTACATTAATATGACTAATTTATATTTTTTCCGTTACAAATTTACTATGTTAAAATTCAAACTTTTATCTTGATTGAAATAATTAGAATATCTTGAATCACGATATTATACGTTACTTATATTTTAAATGCAATAAGAATTCAAAAGAAATCATGAAATGGTTTCAAAGCTCAATAAGCTCAAAGTTCCATATTTGAAATTGTTTCAAAGCTAATAAAATGCATAAAAAAGTATAATTTCAAAAGAAAGTATCTTTATTTAAGTTAAATGTCGAAAAATAGCACCAAAACAACATATACCAACTAAACAAATCAATGGACAGAATATCTTGATTTATAATAGCTGGTTATCCATTCTTTTTTATTTAGAACTTAAATTATTACAAAGGTTTTAAAGGTTTTAGAGATAATAAAGAAGAATAGATATGATAAAAGTAGATTATGCGTACCTTTCCATAGGTTTTTAATATGAACACTTACGCTTAACATAGCTGCATTCATTTTGCTTTTCAGGAGGATCAGAAGACCCGGAATCGTTACCGTAAAGTATGAAGAGATTTTTATATTATAACTATACTGTGTTTTATTTACTATTTTATCATAGTATGTCAATTTTTTTTTTAAATTGGCGATAAATTTGGCAGAAACTATGTACTATAAACAAAATGAAACAAAACATTCTTGAGGTTTTAAAGAACTCGTTGTATTTTCAAGAATGCACATGTCCTTTCATCAATGAACAAAAATGTTGTACAGATTTTACATATTGAAGCGGCAGATCACTTTGTGCCTTTTATTTTATAAGATGAACTCAAATATATATTTTTTTAGTTATTTTTTTTTAGTTATTGATGAGACCCTAAATGTCTCCATAATCAAATCTTCATTGAAAAGTAAAAAGTCAAATAAGTTCTTTATATTCTAGATGTTCTAAAAGAATCAAGTATTTCTCTGGATATTCTATAAAGCATCTGAAATTTCCAGAAGCTTCCAATTTTTGACGTTATGTCGTAAAGGTTAAACTATATCATTTGTTGAAAATTTCCACTGATGATCATAGTATGTTAATAAAGTTCTTTATAATAAAGAGCCATTCGTCATACGAACCAATTGCCATTTTGCACAGCTACGCGCAAAATGGTAATATTAAAACATAAATGGCGATATACAAGTCATATATTTCGGAAATGATTTTTTTCCTGAAACCCTATAGGCGACTGCAAACAAATTGAAGAAAAGTAAATATTCTTTTGGATTACCTTATAAAAACTAATGTCGCAAAAGCATTGAAACTGTAGCACAGGATTCTTGTAGTAAACTGTATTAATTTTTATGAAGATAGCACGCATACTCATAAGAAAATTAAGATTTTTATAAAAACAATTCCCAATATCATTAAGTTTTTTCCTTATAATTTGCAGAGTTCTTAGTATGAAAGAATTTTTTATTCAGAAAGCATGACATACGATATTGCTCACAATATTTAGCAATTAGAATAAAAAAATTAATAAACAGTGGATGAAAAATGAGCTGGTTTACTAAATACTATTTCAATGCGCATGCGCGAATGCATCAAAATATAATGTGCATGACATATTGTTTAAATGTACAGAACAAATAAGCTCGAAATCTGCTGTCCTCAAAAGAAAACATAAAGATGAGGAACTGTATCCAAAGAATGTGTAACAGATACTAAATTTAGCTATAGTCCCTCATCTTTTTGGTTTATTATGGAACAAGGGATTTCTAATGTATTCTACCGAAGATTATTTTCAGAATTTCCAAGTTACGATTTTGAGAATTTCACAACAGTATGAAAGTATCACATCATACAATATAAACATCTACGTATTTAGCAGGGAGATTATATATTGACTGTATTGGCTCATGTGCAATAAAACAGCATTATGGAGTGAACTGTTCATTTTTTATGCAATTTTTGTTATTTTTAAACTCTGATTGCAAAGTATTGTGTTGAATGTAGTTTGTCATGTTTCCCGAAAAGAAAAATTTTTTTGTATTAAGTACTCTGCAAATTATAAGCAAAAAACTGTGAAATTCAGGATTGTTTTTATAAAAACATTAATTTCTCCACATGCATTCCAGTTACCATCATATAAATGCACACAGTTTATTACAAGAAACTTCCTAATCACAGATCCAGCACTTTTCCGACATTAGTTTTCACTTAATAGTCCAAAAGATATTACTTTGTCTTCAATTTGTTTACGGTCCCCTATGTAGTTTCAGGAAAATATCTTCACAAAAATATGTGATATCTACTTTGCAATTCACAGAACGGAATTTCAGATTATTCTTCTAGCATTTTTCTAGATATTTAATAAAACATCTAAAATCGCAAGTAGTCAGTCATCATTGGCCATACAGTGTAATGAAGTTTCATATAATTTTTGTTTGAATAGAGAAAGCAAATAAGTTGAAATTTCTCTATTTAAATTTCGCTAATTCTCTTCGCTTGTCTATACTATACATTCATAATTTATGTAGACATTTTTTTAAGTTCGATTAAAATCCAAGTTTCTTCAAATAAATAAATAAATAAATAAATAAATAATGCATTGTAACTCCTTCAGATTCAGTGCAACATTTCAGTCGTGAGTCAAATCAATATAATTTGAGCAAGTCGGAATTGCACGTCAAGCGTAGAAAATGAGGTGCGTTCCTACTCTAACGAAGATTTAAAAATACCCAGATCATGGTGTAATAGTATGTAGTACTTCTGAGCAAAAATCTTTTTTTGTGTCCTTGTAAATACTATCTGCTGTCTATAATACAAGAAAAAACTTGTAGTAAAATTCAAAAACTTATATCTATTTCATAAAATGTGAAATATTTAATATAAAAAAAACGACCTCCCATAACAATGCCTCCCTTACACCTTATGTATTGGAATACTTTTAAACGGGCCTGTAAATTAATAATAAATATTCTTTGCACCACAGATTGCATACAATGTATATTTTGTATGTACTTCATAGATTTATATCAATTCTACTATGTTTGGAAGCGTGTGACATCATTAAAATGTAACCATTAGCCGTAATGTAACAGAATACTTTTGATTGATCCTGTAATGAAACTATGCATCCGATTTTTATAAAATTTGTAATGACTCGACAAAATTATGCATCAATTATATATTTTAACTTTCAAATAATTTGCTTGGGTAGTTTTTGTTCTGTTATATACGGACAGACAAACAGACAAACGGACGGACGGACTGAATGACGACTATAGGTGCTATGTATTTACATAAGAACGCATCTAAAAACAGCAAATACTTTGTTGACGTTTGCGCAGATCGTCAAGGGTACGTACAGGCAGTGAAATGGATTTAATAAGGGGTTTCTTCGTAAAAAAAAAAAAAAAAAAAAAAAAAAAAAAAAAAAAAAAAAAAAGGTCATATTTAGCTTTTATGCTTTTATTAGCAGCATACCATTGAAAAGATTTCTCACAATTTAAGAGAAAAACTCAGCTTTTATGATGTTAAAAAGTCGTCGTTGATTTTAGAAGAAATTAGATTGAGAAAGTCGTCAGAAAACTACCAATCAGCATGGATAGTGAAAAATTGAACAAATCAGTATCCCCATTCCATTGCATCAACTTTTTGTCAAAAGCTCGATTTAATACATATAATGACGTCGCGCGCGATCTGGCCAAAGAGGAAAAATAAAGTCATGCGTTAAGCCTACGTTACGTCCAATGAGAGTAATTCTGTAAAGAGTTCTGTCAATCTGGAAGCGTAAGAAATTCGAAGTAAAAGTGAGAGTTTACACTAAACAGTAAAAATGGTAAAAAAATGATTATGTAATTTAAAAACAAACTAAAAGCTCTTTATTTAAGTAAAATGGTAAAATGAGTAAAATAATAATTAATCAAGAAGAATTTAATAGGATTAATGATATATAATATTAAAAAATAGGAAATTTGTGAATATGCGGTAATTTAGTACAATAAAAAAAAATATCGCGAAGGAAAAGTTATTAAAACACACACCTATACATATATGTAACACGAGTACGAAGAGTCACATAGAAGAAACTAGTGAATAAATTATAATTTGTGCCTTTAAAACTCATGTTTTTTTTTTTTTTTTTTTTTTTTTTTTTTTTTTTTTTGCTTTTATCTAAAAAATAATCTTACTTAAGAATAAAAAAAATAAAAAAATAAAAAAAGTGTTGATACATTGTATATCAAATTTCATTTTTCCAATCTCTACTATAATTGAATGGCCAGATCTTTTAAAAAGTTTAAGAAACTGAAACATATTAATATTTTAAAGAATAAAAATATTTTTAAGAATAAATAATAATACAATGAATATAATTTTCAAGAAAAGTACATCCAAATCCAGTTGTCTGAACTATGGATTAAATTTTGTTAAAATATATAAAAATCATATATATATATATATAAATATTTTCTTATAACTATAGTTTTACCGTTTTTGAATATTTCTACAGCATAAGAGTCTAATTATCCTCTAAAAGATACTTATTATGTCTTAATTTAAATTTCATATCCAACATACATATGTATTTCAGTAATGCAAAATAATCTACGTTATGAACTATAAAAACTGTGCCGAGTCTTTGTACAAAATTGTAAAAAAAAAAAAAAAAAAAAAAAAAAAAAATAATTAATTGCTATAAAATTCGAAATTGATAAATGATTTCCAGCAACAATTTATCTTATTAGTTTTTCCTTTTTTATCATTACTAATACCTTGGTTTCACGCAGTCTTAACTTTTCAGCAGTAGTTTTTCACCATGATAAAACAGAGAAAGATCATATAACAAAACAGATTTTTGTATTTTAAAACATTCCTTACTGCTTGACATTGTCAGTGATTAATGAATAAATTTTATCTCTAACTTTCCTTCAAATAAGATCTTTTGCACCAGAAGAACACCGATAAAGATATTATGAATGCAAATAGGTTCGTAAAATGAAAATCATGATTAAGTCGAATATATAAAATTGCTCTAAGTTTAATTATGTGAATATATTTTGTCTCATGTGATGAAAGTAAGAAAGAAAACCCTGAAGAAGTGAAACTATACCAGATTTAAATCTGTTAATAAATTCTACATGTTAAAACAATAAAAGAACAGCATACGTCAAGTATAAGTTATTCAATCCTTTCGACACTTTTGGAAAAATTTAACGAAATGTCCCTGTTTAAAAATGTTAAGTGATCTCATTAAACAATTTATGAAACACAACTAATTTTATAAGCAAATCTCAAAAATTACAATTGATATTTTTAATTATAATATATAAAAATCATATAGCTATAAATATTTACTTAAATTTGTGGTTTTATCGTTTCTAATTCTTTCTACATCTTAAAAATCCGATTGTCTTTTAAAATAAACTTGCTATGTCTTAATTTAATTTCCATATCCGTCATATATGTATATTTCAATAATGCAAAATAATCTACGTTATGACCTACAAATACTGTGCCGAGTCTTTGTACAAAACTGTAATAAATAAATAAATAAATATCAAATTACCACAAAATTCGAAATTGATAAGTGAATTCTAACAACAATTTATCTTATTACTTTTTCCTTTTTTATCATTACTAATACCTTGGTTTCACGCAGTCTTAACTTTTCAACAGTAGTTTTTCACCATGATAAAAAAGAAAGATCATATAACAAAAGAGATTTTTATATTTTAAAACATTCCTTTCTGCTTGACATTGTCAGTGATTAATGAACAAATTTTATCTCTAACTTTCCTTAAAATAAGATCTTTTGCACCAGAAAAACACTGATAAAGACATTATGTATGTAAATAAGTTCATAAAATGAAAATCATGATTAAATCTCAAATATAAAATTGCTCTAAGTTTAATTATTTGTACGCATTTTAAACAATGTGATAAAACTAGGAGAATAAGATTTGAAGATGTGAAAATATATCAGATAAAATCTGTTAATAAATTCGACATGTTAAAGCAATAAATGAACGAACATCATATGTCAAGTATAGATCATGAAGTTTTTTCCAGCACTTCCAGATCTCTCTTAAAACCTCAGTCACAAAATAACTCAAATTAAGAAGCAATCCTCTCATGTTACGACTTGAAAGTCAGCTTCTCGTAAAGAATCTAAACAACTCAATTGAATGAGTTGTTTTTAAGCAACTTAAATCAAGATGAGCAAAAAAGATATAGAACCAGTGGCGCCTACTTATATGGGCCCGTGAGGGCAAAGCCCACCCAATAATTTTGAATCATAGTATACCCGATTTTCATTGTTCTAGTTATTTATTTCATTAATGTTTTATTATTTATTTTTCTCCTTAGATTAAAATTTATTTTGCAAAAGACCATGTATTTTAATTCGCTGACAAGCACCCATAAACCCCAGATGGCTAAAGTGTTTTACTTCCATGTTTAACTTTCTTCTAATTAAATTTGTTGTCATGTTCATAATATCATGACTTTAGAATAAATATAAGTGTCTTTATAAGGAAAAACGCATGAGAACATAATTTAATAAAACTGCAACTTTATTAAAACCTGATAGGTTGATTTAAGATTTTCATCTTTCACCATTTGTCAACCCTCCAAAAAAAACTGGTCACACCATTTTACAAAAATATTTTTGAGCCAACCTAATGTTTTTCAAAAGTTGGCGCCACTGTACAGAACAACTCATTCATTATCCAGTAGATTAAAACTATTTTCTGAGAAGATAAATCCACGCTTTTGTTTTAAGAGTAAAAATTATAACGGAACTTCTCTATATAAAAATATTAAAATATCTCCTTAAACAATTTACAAAACATATAACTAATTTTAAAAGCACATTCCAATACACCTAGCATGAAAAACTTGATTTTTTTTTCATTCTTTTCATCCTTCGTGATTAAGTTAAAAATAGAAAACTGTTCAAAGTTAATTATTTATATGCATTTTATACAGTATGATAAAATTAAGAAAATAAGACACGAAGATGTGAAACTATACCAGGTTTAAATCTGATAATAAATTCTATATGTTAAAACAGTAAAAGAACAACATACAACAAGTACAGATTATAAAATTCTTTCCAACAATTCCAGAAAGCTTTAACGGAACGTCCCTGTTTAAAAATGTTAAGCTATCTCACTAAACAATTTACGAAACACAACGAGTTTTTAAAAGCACATTTCAAAAATGACAACGCTGAATACGAATAATTTATATATATATATGTGTGTGTGTGTGTATTAATCCATGTACATATAAATCATGATTAAGTTACAAATATAAAATTGCTGAAAGTTTAATTATTTGTAAGCATGTTATACAATGCTACAAAATTAGGAGAATAAAATACGAAGATATGGAAACATACCAGATAAAATCTGTCAATAAATTCTACATGTTAAAGCAATAAAGGACCATCACACGTCGATATATATTATGAAATCCTTTTCAACATTTCTAGAAAATTTTAACGGAAATTCTGTGATTAAAAAAATAAGAATAAGGTATCTCATTAAATAATTTGAAAAGTCATAACTAATTTTAAAACAACGACATTTAAAAAATTACCACATCTAGAATAAAAGAAGTAAAATTCTTTTTTCCTGCATATATGATCTATATATCTGCATATGTAGTACGTGATGTGCTAAAATTTAGCTTCATTGCAAAAAGCATAATATAGTTGAAAAGTAACTTTTAGTAATTTCCCCCTATAGATGGAAATTAACTTTAATAAATTTGTATATTCCTAAATATTATACAGATTTTTAAAAATTGCACATTTAAACTACAATCTAATTCAGCAAAACCCTGTAAATAAATTATAAGAGCTTTGAAAGCTATAGAAGATGAAATTACCCTGAATTCATAATTTGACGCATGAAAGATTAAAACATAATATAGAGATGAATATTGATTAAGAGATTACATTGCTTTCACGCAGTCAGCTGAAATTTCGTACCACGACAAAACAGAGAGAGAAAGTGTGTGTGTAACGAAACCGATTTTTATATTTCTAAACATTCCTTTCTGCTTGTCACACGCAGTGATGAATGAACACCGTTTATCAATGACTTTACTTAAAGTAAGGCTTTCTACAGTACTACACCGATAAAGAAGTTGCACATTCAAACAGCTTTGTAAAATATATCATGATTAAATCACAAGCATAAAGTTTATCAGAACTTAATCATTTGAATTCGAACGTATGTACTACGTATATGTTACGTATTTAAAAAAAATAGTCTTTTTGATTTATAAAGAAATTAAATCAAAACTTCACTATAAACAGGGCTCGTAGTCTGAAAACATTTGTAAGGATCTTTTAACAGACTATTTGTATTGTAATATATGTTTTATTTAAGAAAATACAAGTTCATTTTCAGATATAACAAGCAATACTTTATTAAATTCCTCATACTAAAACAATTAAAAACCTCTAAATTCCTTCATGTCTACGAAGCCTTATAAAGAACATTCTAGAACCGTTAATGTTTGCTCGATATGATAAAATTTTATTGAAATGAAAATTTTTATTTCAGTTTTTGCAACCAAAACCAATTTTTATATTTTTAGACATTCCTTTCTGTTTGTCGCTCTCAGCGATTAATGAGCACCGTTTATCAATGACTTTCCTTAAAATTAAGACTTTCTGTACAGTGCTATACCGATAGGGAAATTTCACATTCAAATTGTAAAATATATGTCATGATTAAATCACAAGCTTCAAGTTTATCAGACTTGAATCATGTGAATTTGAACGTATGTGTTATGCATATGTTATGAATTAACAAAAATTTTAGTCTGTTTGATTTATGGTGACACTGAAGTATATCATTATAAAGAACATTCTGGAATCGCTCATTTCTGAGGGCTATGGTAAAATTTTATTGAAACAAAAATTTTGATTTTCACTTTTTTCTCCATGTTTTGAAAAATTAATTAAAAACAGAGTGCTTCTAACTCGAAATTTGAAATAAATATAAATTTACAACAATCTTTTTAGTGGAGTTAATTTTGTTTTACATCCTTTAAATACAGAGTTTTCGGGGAAATTACCAAGAAATTCGCAGCAATGAGTATTTCGATGAAATGGATTTTACTGCAATGAAGCTTTACTAATTAGAATACCAATTAAAATCTCACAATGATTTACAAATAATAATTATTATGTTTTTCTTTAAAGGTACATCTCTTAATAATAACAATGTAACAATGTTTTTTATATATCATCACAGCTAGAAAAACAGCCAGTCATATCGAAAGCTGCGTCATCGCGGAATTGAAAATTTTTATGTAAATCCATAGTATAAAGTGATATGAGAAAAATGAGTTAGACATAACTAGGTTTGACACACCAAAAACATTTTTAATTAAACTAATTATTATAAAAAAAATTACGTCATCGCTGATACTTATCTTTCTTAGAGCATTTTCTGCTTTTTCAGAAAAAAAAAATGGTATGACAAACTTTATTCTCCCAGAAATGACTCTCATACTTATTCTAAGAGGGTTGACGGTGACAGTACGACACTTTTATTTTGCTTTGAAATTTTACCGAGGCTACTTTTTTGACATCTAGACACTGGCCAAGAGTCGATTTTCTGGAAAAACGGTAATTTATTGCAGATTTTTAATAATAGTTAATTTAATTAAAATTATTTTTGGCATGTCCAACTCAGTCAGATCTAGCTGATTTTGTTCGTATGACTTTTTATCGTTAATTTACATTTAAAAAATTTCACTTCAGCAATGACGGCACTTTTGATGTCACCGGCTTCCGGACTGTTTGTAAATTTCGTGAGGGAATAGTATTTGGTAGAAAAAAAAAAGAAAAGAAATTTTATATTATAGTTAATTTCCACAGCTATTTAGGGATTAAATGTGTTACTTAAAGTAATTTCATTAAATTATAAAACTTTAAATTAAAAAATGTTAGAATCTCGATCTAATCTGTGTAGGGAAACTCGCATTAAAGTAATTTAGAAACTAATTTATTATTATTGTTCTCGATAAATTTTATTTCAGAATTGGGCGTACTAAAAAAAAGTATAGTTGCGTGAATATATCAATAGTAATACGATGCAATTTTAAACAATTCAGAATAAAAATTCTTAAATGTTTGAAATATTAAAACTACATTAGTAAGAATTTTGTGAAAAATAAATAATTCTACAGAAACATTTGCATAGTATTAAATATCCATCACTATTACTGCATACATATATTTTTTAAAAATCAAATTAAATAAAACTTGTATGAATTCCAAATGTATGTTTATAAATACTAGATGAAACGGAAGCAGACTTTTTAGAAAACGTTTTCGATTTTTTATTGTAAAAGTAAAAATATTTAACCAAAGATTAACAAAATAAATTTTAAACAACAGCCATATGTTTTTTCAAAACATAAACGTAAATAAAGATTTAAAAAATATTTTAATACATTTAGATAACTAAATTTGTATTGTTTAAATTATAAATATTTGTTTAAAAATATTAAAAAAATTAACCACTCAAAAATGTAAGATTATTATTTATTTTAATCATTTTTATTCTAAAGAGAAATTGTATTATCAAACAGAGAAATCACTATGTGTGTAAATATTAAAGCATCACATTAGTTTTGCTTATAAAAAATAATTATTTGAAGTTAGATTCCAAGATTTATTTCCTTTATTGAACGTTTACTTATAGTTTCTTTAAAAGTCTACTACTTATTTTATTCTATAATTCCAGTATGTAAATCCAACAAATAATGAAAGAGCTTAAATATACAAATTTCTTCTGTGGCCAAAAGGAATTAAATTTCGAAGAGTCAGAAAACAAATAAATAAAATCATTATTTGACATTCAACTCAAAATCATTATTTAAGGAGTATTTTTATTGTTGAATGTAAATTAATAAAACAGAATGGTCTGTAACAAACCGCTTATTTTACTTTTGTAGATATATATACAAATGCATTTTTATAGTACATATTTATTTTTGCCTCGAGCATTATTTGAAAACTTAAAACGTCTTTGATGACTTTGTTTAACAACATCTAATTTAAATACCAACCCATCAAATTCTAATAGTAGAAGTAACAAAATTGAGCTATGTTTGTGTTTGCTTATTTCTTATATAAGTTATATACATACGAATATGCATACTTATGTATATACATTAGGGTGGGTCGAAAAAAATCGATATTTTTTTTTCGGATCGTAATACCGCGGAAAAGTTGCTAAATGGTATGACTAAAAAGGGGAAAAAATATTAAAATTATCGGATGTTATCTTCCGTTCGCGCATAAGCTCTAAAGTTTTGAAAAAAATAATTTTTTTTTGAAAATTTGTAATAATTTTTTTTTACGATATTTAATATGTAATAGTGAAAAATTTCATCTACAACACACTAATAAAGTAATATAAAAATACCGGTATTGCACTTCAACATCTTCCGTTCGCGCATGGACATCCAAATATAGCCAAAATACAAGAAAATCGGATTTTTGTCCTATTTTCTTTTCATGTATAGTTACAGATATCAATAATGTAATACCTAATATCTGATTATACATGTTCTGATAGTTAAAGAAAAAAAATTCAGACGTAATTAGGCTTGGTTTTTCGATCGCGCACAGCGATACAAAACTTACTGTCAGCGCGCGCCACTAGCGGGTCAACGACCCACGCCGCGTCACGTGATACCCCCTCTCCGCTGCAGGCAGTCATTACAGTGGTCCGCCGCGCAATTTTGTGTGCCAGTCTGCTGTTGTCTCTTGAGTGCGGTGGATGTGTTGCGTAGTGTGTGTTCTAAATTTCATATTTTGGTGTAGTTTTTTGAACAATTGTGCAATGAATGATGGCATTATCAAAGACAGTGATCACTAGACAAGAATTCCAGTGTCCGTTTTTCGGTACACCAAGAGACTTGCCGCCTAACAAGCTCCCTATAGGAGAGGACGTTCTTCGATGTTTATCGAATGAGAGGTATAATTTAGCAGTTAAACTAAACAACAAAAGGGTTAGTTTTGGACAAGTAGCCAATACAGTAGCTGGCAAAATAGTGTGTTTGTACAATAGAGCATCAATTCCCACCGTAAGTGATAAGAGAGTAGTACAACTGTTGACTGCACTGCATGACAAGTATTATAGTTTAAGAAAATCTCATACTCGAGACAAAAACAAGGAAGTCTTTAAGAGAAACCTTGATGATTTTAAGAAAAAATGCTGTTTGCTTTTTGACATTGCGGCATGCAAATGCCCCATTGCCCTTGAATGTACCTGTCATAAAACACCGGATCAATGCCAGTGTATCTGCTCAATAACTTGTACTTGTGAAAAGCTTAAAAAAATACCTTTACTTGAGCTGAAATTTATCTATTCACTACGCACTCACGGCATTGGCAAAATTGGAACTGTGGACTTAAATGAAACAAAGAAACGTGCCAAATCTTTACAGAGGAAATCTCGTTCCAGCTGTCCAAAACCAAAAGTAGATGTCCAAGTTTCCGAAACTGAACAACGTGATGAATCCTTGACCTCCAGTGACGATTGCAGTGACAGTGACCAAGAATTCATACCTGAATCTCCAAAAAAGAAATCCGGTTGGCAAATGAGGATTAACCTTAAATCTACTGCATTAACTAGTGATCGTTACGGTGTTTCCGATCGTGCTACAGCAGCAATAGCCTCAAGTGTTTTGCAGGACGTTGGCGTGGTAACTAATAGCGACAATTCACAAGTAGTTGACAAGTGTAAAATAAGAAGAGAAAAACACAATGTTAGGGCTGATTTGTCCAGTTCTATAACAGAAAATAAGCTAATTGGGCTATATTTTGATGGCCGTAAAGACGACACTATTGTGGTACAAGAGGCACATTCAAAACGATTTAAAAGAGTGGTAAAGGAGGAACATTACGTGCTTATACAAGAACCTGGTAATATATTTCTGGGTCACGTGACCCCGAATTCAGGAAGTTCAGAGGATATTGCGACCTCTATTATATCCTATTTGACAAGCAATGACATTTCTTTGGACGAATTAGTCGTTATTGGCTGTGATGGCACCAATGTTAACACCGGATTGAAAAACGGTATAATACGCCGTATTGAAACACACTTAGGTAAGCCTCTGCAATGGGCAGTTTGTCTTCTTCATTTTAATGAACTACCCTTCCGCCATTTATTTCAGTATTTAGATGGTAAGTCGACCGGGCCAAATTCTTTGAAAGGACCGATTGGTGGGAAATTGATCAAATGTGAAACACTTCCAGTAGTGCAGTTTGAAAGTATTGATTGCCAAATCCCTGAGATAGACAAAAAAACTCTTAGTAAGGATCAGAAGTATTTGCTGGAAATATCAGAAGCGATTAAATCAGGTGAATGCCCAAAAGATTTATCAATCAGGGATCCAGGACCTTTGTCTCACTCCAGGTGGCTAACAACAGCTAACCGTGCTTTAAGACTCTACATTAGTCAAGAAAATCCAACTGCTGAGTTCCAGGAAATAGTAATATTCATTCTGAAGTCATATATGCCGATGTGGTTTTGTATTAAGAAGACCAAACTTTTTACTGATGGCCCTAAGCTCGTGCACCAATGTATTGAAACCTCAAGATATCTTAAAGATGAACTCAAAGCTGTAATTGACCCAGTTATAGAGAGAAATGGGTTCTTTGCGCATCCAGAACATGTTATGATTACTATGACTCAAGATCCCAGAAAACATATAAGAGAACTGGGCCTCCGCCGCATCATTAAGGCAAGAGAAAGAGACCAAAAGAGGAAAACAATTCGAACGTACGTGGCACCTAAGCTAAACTTTTCCGCAACAGACTACACGGAATTAAATTATTGGACAAACTGTGAATTTTCTTCGCCGCCTCTATTGAAAGATGTCACTGATGATGAACTGAAAACCTACATCAAAACAGAAGAAGTACCGAAGTGGGAAATCCTATCACAGAAGATGCCAGTCCATACTCAAGCAGTGGAGAGAAGCGTCAAGTTGGTGAGCGAGGCTTCTGCTAAGGTTTGCGGATCTGCAGCTCGAGACGGGTACATAAGAACGACACTTAAGTCAAGGTCCACGATGCCAGCCTTTGATAACAAAAGACAGTTCAAACTACCAGACATGTAATCTATTCGTAAGTGAAATATGTACTTTGTATTTATTGGATAATACATCAATAATATGTTGAAGCTTGTATATATTTATTTTTCCTAAGTCCACATTTTTGAGGTTTTCAACACTTTTTTGCTATTTTTACAGCCCATGCGCGAACGGAAGATGTTAAAACTCAATACCAGTATTTTTATATTAATTCATTAGTGTGTCGTAGATGACATTTTCCCCTATTACATATTAAATATCGTAATAAAAAAAATTATTAAAAATTTCCAAAAAAATTTAATTTTTTCAAAATTTAATCAAACTTTAGAGCTCATGCGCGAACGGAAGATAACATCCGATAATTTTAATATTTTTTCCCCTATTTAGTCATACCATTTAGCAACTTTTCCGCGGTATTACGATCCGAAAAAAAAATATCGATTTTTTTCGACCCACCCTAATATACATGTATGTACACATGTACACATGCTTAGCTCTTGTTTATTTGATGACTTTATCTAATTCAAACATTTATCAATCAACTTCAATTTAATGGACCATATTTTTACTTTCGTTTCGAGTTTATAAAAATCGCCATTTTACCTTATGTGACGTCACAGAAATATAGTCTATCGTATTTATTGCACGCAAATGATTACAGAAAATTTCTGTTACAATTAAAAGAGTACGAAAAGTTTTACATTTGTTTCCATCAAATAATCCATAAAGAAATGGGGCCTATTCTTCCTTTCGGTTCTAGGGTATAAAAATCGCCATTTTACCTTAAATGACTTCACATAAATATTGTCTATCGTATTTATTGCATGCAAATGATTACAGAAAATTTCTGTTACACTTAAAAGAATACAAATAGTTTTGTTTGTTTGTTTACTGAACAATATACATCTGACTTGTGTTCTCGACATGAGGCCTGCTAAAATAGTTTTACATTTGTTTCCATCCAATAATCCACAAAGTAATGGAGCCTATTCTTCTTTTCGGCTCGAGAGTATGAAAATTGCCATTTTACCTTATGTTACATCACAGGAATACTGTCCATTAAAGGATTGAATCATAGATAGTTGAGAATATATGTATACGTATACATGATTAGATGTGCAACTATGTTTTATAACATACATATGTTGTTATATATGTCCAAACATATACGTATACACACAGGAAAAGACATACATACCATATATACATGTGTATGCACTCATGCATTTCTGGATGCAAGTGCGTAAGTGAAAAAAACGTGACATAAATTCTCAAACATATAAAAAATAAGAAAAAAAAGAAAGAAAAGAAAAAAACAATTTCAAAAGAAACAATATTTCAGAAATTTTCGACATATTTGGAATTTGTTATAAACTAAAAATTAAACATTAATAAGTATTCATCAAGCAATAATTCATAAATAAAAACCTATAACTTTTCTCAACTTTGAACATTAGCATGTACAGAAACTCTTTATAATAATTTTTTTTCTGATAACAACTGTCATTTTATAAAATAATTATGTTTCGCTAGTAAGCACTTAAATTTTAGCCTTCGTGCTTAAAAACTAAAATTAAAAGAATTTTTTGAAAAAAAAAAATATAGAAAAAATATTTACATTAGGATTTTGTAAAAAACGTTATGCGAAATAATTTTTAAAATTAGATATTATGTCTTTAAATATTTGTTGATTGGGGATTATGACTTACGAAATATGCAAAGAGTAGCAGATAAACTACATAACGAAGCTCTTGCTAGAATCTTTATGGAAAAATTACATAAGGACATTTTTGAGTTTAAATAAAATGAAATATAATACTAATTTGTCGTTAAAGTGCGAAAAAAAAATTTAACTGCATTATTTCGTATATTTTTATTACGGAATTATTATTATTATTATTTTTATTATTATTGTTATTATTATTATTGTTATTATTATTATTATTATTATTATTATTATTATTATTATTATTATTATTATTATTATAAAAAGTTAAATTATTGTTTAATGTGTTACACAATGTCTATTTGCAAATACTTTCTCGTTTATAAATAGACTCATTCTTTTAATTTTTCCCTCCTAATTTGAACTTATTTTCATCTATTTTTGTGAGGATGCGCATATGTATGCATAAATAATTTTAAGTAATATAAAATAAAAAAAATTATACTGAAAACACATGAGAATACAAAACTTCATACAATATAAAACTGTCTTACTGAAAGATTTCATTTATGCGTCAGAGCTCTTAAGAATAATTATTACTATTTAATAATGTTCATGATAATATAGTATAAATGGTCCTAAAATAAGCTAATTAACCCTAATGTAAAGTAATTAGGCGTAATGTAGGCAAATTGGAATTAATAGGTTAAATAGTCCAAAAACCGATTAATTAGATCTAATATTGGCTAACTAAGCCTAAAACACTGCTGGAAAAAAGTTTCAGACCACATGCTAATTTTGTTTTTTAAAATATATTTCGAAAAAAAAATCATATATCTTGAATTTAGAAAAACATATGTGATACATGTAAATTTTTTTCAATTGTAAAAATTAAAAAGTATTTTTTGTACAAGTGCATCTTGTAATAGTAACAAATAGAAATTAGTTTCGGACCAATAGCTTCTTTTTAAACTAGAATAATGAAATGACGACAGGACTGCAGCATTTTATGCGGGACTCATCTGTCATGTGATGTTTATAGGTTAGCAGTGGGATATACAAGTGTTGCTTTGAGTATGGATCGCGAGAAATCCTTAAATGAAGGAGAAAAGAGTAAAATACAGGTGTTTTTGGATTGCGGAGTGACTGAATGGGTAAATTGCTCCAAATAAGAAATGTAAAACTGCTGTGCACAATTTTTTCTGTGATTCAATGAACTATATTAGAAATAAAAGAAGTGAACGGCTATCAAAACTCTCATCCCGGTATAGTATAACCCGAAATAATGGTTATCAGATTGACGGTTCAAGCTTTTAAGAACTTTTATGATAATATTGGCTCAATAGTCCTAAAATAGGCTAATTAGGTCAGTAGTAGGAAAATAACAGAACGGGGACAGCCGGCGGCGGGACGGCGGCAGTTTTTCAACAGCTATAACCTTAATGAGTATTGATAATTAAGTAAAAAACAATGGAAAATATCAAGTTTTATAGAAAAAGACTGATTTCTTACGATTTTTATCAACTGCAACATCAGTTTATCGACTTACAAGTTGAAAGTTAAACATGCATTCTAGTTTTTCAACAGCTATAATCTTAATGAGTATCGTTAATTAAGTAAAAAACAATGGAAAATATCAAGTTTTATAGAAAAAGACTGATTTCTTACGATTTTTTCAACTCAAACTTCAGAATATCAATTTGATAGAAAGAAATTTAAGCATGCATTCCAGTTTTGGACAACCATTTCCTTCATGAACATTATTAATTAAGCAAAACAACGGAAAATATTAAATTTTTAACTGATTTCTTCATATATTTTTTTTAAATATAAAATCAGAATACACAACTTAAAATAGAAATTTAAACATATTTTTTAGTTTTTGAACAGTCGTTACCTCAAAGAATTTCAATAATTGAACAATTAACAAAGGAAACTAATGATTTTTTAACGAAAAAAGACGAATTAAACGAATTTGGTTAACTTTTACTCTAAATGGAAATTTCATCATACTTTTATATACTAACTAAGTAGAATTTTAATGCATAAACGAACACATTTCAATAAATACTCAACACACACACAAATTTGAAAACAACACCTGCTTCTTGTGACGTCATATTGAAACCAAAACTTATTCATTCGAAGTCCCTCACCATGCCTTTTCACCCCCATCTCCCCCAATTTTTTACCTCAGGTAGGGAAATGGACAAAGCAATGACCTCTCATTCCTGTATATTTAGAAGTCTGGGAGAAAAAAAGAGACATTTTATGCACTCCAATTTCATAACAGTTACCGCAATATCCCAAAATTTAAATTTTGGAAGACATAATCAGTATAATTAATTAAGCAAAATAATAGAAATATTATTGTTTAAGGGGTAAAGGTGAATTTAAGCGAATTTGATTAGTTTTACAATAGTCTTTTGAACCGCAACTTGGAAATATGGATTTCTAACAAAAGAATTAAACGTATATTTTAATTTTAACAACAAAAACTTAACAAGTATCATTAATTAAACAAAAATAAATATCAATTTTAAAGAAAAGACGAATTTGAATAATTTTACACTAGTATTTTCAAAAGCAACATGAAAATATCAATACTTATTCACACATTTCACTTATTCACCGTATTCAATACTATATTTAATAAATTTGGATACACTTTAAGAATTTTCTAATCTATAATTAAATATTAGCTGTATATTTAATGTTACCCATGTTTTCAACATTAGTTCATAATCGTGAATTTTGTATTTTAAATACCATGTATTCAGGTTCAGTTTATTTTCACTTGAAATCATACAGAATTTTTTAACAGAGTTTGTTTTTGAAATCATTGAAGCAACTGTATTTAATATTTTTAACACCAATTTTCTAACATTTTCTAACATTTTCCGATTATACATTCTTCAGAAGTACATTTCTAAATGCTACAATCACTTTACATATCGAAAAGATGCCATTGAAGCAACTGTATTTAATATTTTTAATACCAATTTCCTAAGATTTTTTAACATTTTCCGGTTATACATTCCTCAAAAGTTATTATTACGTATTCTAAACAATAGAAAATATTAATTTTAAGAATAAAAAGACGAATTTAAACAAATTTTATTAGTTTTACACTATTTTTTCTCATCTCCAACACGGATATATCAATTTTAACAGAAGAATTAAACGTATATTTTAGTTTTTAACAACAAAAATGTAATAAGTATCATTAATTAAACAAAAATAAATATCAATTTTCAAGAAAAAACAATTTTTTACACAAATTTTCAACTTTGAAATACATTTTACATATATTGTTACAGTATATTACTAAACTTAAACTTTTTAAAAAGTCTGAATGTCTTTACAAAGAGTTCATACTTATATTTTTCACGTCTTGACTGCATTCGAAATCTTACAACAAAAGTATACTTTTATTATTATTATTATTATTATTATTATTATTATTCTAGAACCTAAAAATCATTTCTTGCTACTTTAGACACTTGACATATTAAAACTACTCTGAGATATTCTACCCATGTAATTAATCAAATTAGGACATGATTCATCTTACACTTCAAAATTTCTGAATTTTTACAATACTTATTTTCATCAAACTTTATTCTTGATCCTATATATTTTAATAGCACAAAATTTTAACATCTGTTTTTATCTACTTATCAGAAAATTATTAAAACACCCAACAACATTTTCCAAATATGAATATTATCTTTACAGTTTAATAATGCAAAACATACACGAATACAAAGTTAAATTTTTACAAACATTTCATATTTCAAACCAAACTATTCGAAATTTTCACAACATAAGAGCAAACATTAGACGAACTTTTTAACATTAATATTGCTTAGATCTTTTCATCACAACTTTTAACTATGATAATTATCCATTTTTAGGTTGATTGTCGAAAAACTGTAACTGAAATTACATAAACTTAATGTAAAAAAACATGTTCTCACACAATTTCTAGAAATTCAACAAAGAATTGACTATTACTCCAATACTTATCTACATCAATCTCGACTCTCGATAGTATATAGATATTTCATCATTACATACTTACAACTCTTTTCAAACGTTTATCAGAAAATCAAGTCAATCAAAGTCTAGTAGTTATCACACCTGTTCCTCAGAAATATTACTATCATATGACACAGTAAAGAAAATCAATAAATATTTAATATTTAATAACCTCATACGTGAAATTACTGCCGAATGAGAATACTAATAATCAATAAAATCAACTGTTGGACAAAAAATAGTACAGATTACCGAAAATTCAAATCATTTTTTCTACAAAAATTACAAAAATTAACAAATGAATGACAAGTTAGAGAAATAACTAAAAAAATTAATGAACATATTTACAAATTTATTAAAATCACACCTTTTTCTGGATTACAAACCACAATTTCTTGAAAAATTTAACACCGAATTTGTAAGATTTTAATCCTAGTATTACATACACTCGATAAATATTCAAAATTAACAAAAAAATAATTTTTCAGTCTCATCAATAAGCAGAAATTCTATATTAAAAGAATATTTTCATAATAGTACTTATAAAAATGAGAGTTTACAAACTGATTTTCATAATTTTATCACATTTAAACTTAAGTTTTATGCATAAAACATTATTTAATCAAATTTTATGCTTTCTAATTCAGTAAAATTCAATACTTTTTTAGTTTTTAAACCAATACCACAATATTTATTTACATCAAACTTGATTCTTTACCTTTTATATTTCCACATTACACAAGTGAGATAAATACTAACTTGGAACGGGAGTTGAAGTCAATTGATTCTATTCGATTTTCATCGTATATGCATTGCTCCTACACGAAATTTCTTACTTCTATAATCATCTAATGTATTAAAACTAATCTACTCATATTTTTAATCAATTCATCAGATGTTTCATCTCGCACTTCTGAATTATCATCCATCAAGTTGCTTAAAATATAAATACTATCTTTATAGTTTTAATGTAGTATACATGACTAATCTTGAGTTTCCATCTATACTATTAATCAAATTATCATATGTTTCATCTTACAGTTCAACGATTTCTGAATTATCGTCCATCTAGTTGTTTAAAATATTAATAAAATGTTTATAGTTTTTGATTATACATAGTATTATGAATACAATCTTTAATTTTTAACAGTTCATATTTCAAATAACCTATTTTCGAAACCAAACTATGTGAATTTTACCACAATGCTTATCATCATACAGAGATTTGTGTTTCATACTTTTTCTAAAAATTATCAGATATGTACTCCTCAGAGGAATTTCTATCATATGAATAAATGAAAAAAAATTAATTTATATTAAAGGTACAACGAAATTTGATTACAATATACATGTATTTAATAAAAATAAATAAATAAGCGATTATTTATACATTAAACCTTTACTAAATATATATTTCTTGCGTTATACAGATGTTTCAACAAGATGAAGTAAAACAGCAGCAAACTTCAGAAATTAATGATCTGAATGATTCATCCCTAGCACATGTAGCGTTAATGAATAATACATATGTAAGTACTTATATGAAAAATACTGGACTTCGTATATGTAACGTAATTAGAGTAATATAAAATGATTTGTCTTACTGCCTACACTTTAACAAATACCTTTTTACCTATATTGTTGAAGATAATCCTAATTGTTTGCATTTATTTCTATTACAGATGTGTTCTATTTGCTACAAATACTTCTTAAGTAAATGGAATTTAACAGAACATACAAAAATCCATACAGGTGAAAAACCTTACACTTGGGAAGATTACCAAATGCGGTTTTCAAGAAGACGTGAATCAAAAATGCACACATCATCATATAAAGTATCGTCAGTTATATGTAAACTTAGTGAAGATATTCAAAAATTAGTCAGACGTTTGAAGAATTTAGAAATAAAGGAAGATATTTAGACTATATATCCATCATATTTTCATAACTGTTACCACAATATCTCAAACTTAAAATTTGGAAGACATACACACAGCTGAAAAGACATTTTGTTACCCGTGATTTTTCTAACCAGCGTGAATGTACAGATATTATTTTGCAATGTATTCTTTAAATGTTCACATTAAATATTCTTTTATATACATTTATCGTTGTGTTTATTTTTCTAAAACCTATTACATTAATGGAATACATAACATTTTAAGTGAAACAACACTTTCACAACTTAAAAAATGCGTAAGAACATACAAAATAAGCAGATGTATGAAAAAATATACAAGTTTACAGAATAATTTCAAAGTTTTCTAGAAATACTAACAAAAAATAGTTACAATATAAAAAAAATTACAAAAGTGAAAAGAAAAAACACAAATGTAAAACAAAAAAATCACAAAGTAAAAAATTCAAAACAAAGTTTTTGAAAAAAGAAAATTTACAACAAAATTTTTTTTTACAAAAACCAAAACTTCAAAAAATATTTTTACAAAAAAAATTTTTTTTTTCAAAAACATTTTTTACAAAAAAATTTTTTTTCCAAAACATTTTTTACAAAAAAAATTTTTTTTTTCAAAATAAGTTTTTACAAAAGTAAAAAATAAAAAATCACAACGTTAAAAAAATGAAAAATTTTAGTTAAAAAAAGTGTAAAAAAAATTGCAAAAAAAGTTGCAAAAATTTCAAAAAAGTTATGAAAAAAGTTATAAAAAATTTTGTTCTTTTTAATACAGTATGCAATGGCGAAACCATTGTATTTGAATTTTTTGTGCTTGAATTATCATAAATTCAAACTCAATCCAAAACTATAAAAGCATCACATTGATGTAAAACTCTAATCCGTTTCTTCTATTATCTTAAAATCCAACCTATCGTGGCAAATTGGTTTTTACTAATTAAAAGATGTTTTCTTTTCATAGAAATGTTTGTTTTAAATATTACAGGCATGATTTTACAAAAGAGCCATAACTGCTTTCAAAATGTGTGCAAGATGGTAGCTCAATCCTCATTTGGACAGGCTTTAATGCAAAAAGAAAAACAAGTTTCGTTTTTACCAAGACAAAGATGAACTCGTTTGACTATCAAAGTATTCTTGGTAGTAATTTTGTTCCATTTAAAATTAAAATAAGGCATAAGAATTTGAAATAGCTTCAAGGTAACGCGTCTATTCGCAAGTTTGTGTGAACTTCAGATTGGTTAGCTGGAAACATCTTCAAAACTTTAGACTTCGACATAAATGTCCTGACATAAATCCCTTAGTGAATTGGCGGGTTTTTTTAGTAACAGAAAGGAATTTGACTCGATTGTTGAACTAAAAGTAGGCATTTTGTAAACATAGAAACAAATATACATTTCTACACGTAAAAATCTACACAAATGTTTCTCAATGTGTCTTTCAGAAGTTAACTGTGTTAAGGGTAAGCAAACAAAGTTCTAAATATTAATCTACAAATCATTTGCATGTGTAATTTATTTTTTTAATATACTGGTCGTAGACTTTTTCCCACCAAGTTGTATTTGTAGAAATTAATTTTTGCTTATTTTTTTAAACGTATTATTTTAATTAAAAAGAAATTGCAAAACTTACATAAATGCAAGATGATAATGATTTTGCTTTAAAACAAGACATTTACTGTATTTGTTGGCAAATTCTAAGCATTTTTCTTGCACTTTAGAGGCTAATTAGTCTTTATATAGGCAAATTGGGACTAATGTATGCAAATTCGGATATACTATTGCCCAATCAGGTAATAGTCCTAATATATGCTCATTAAAGTTATTATAGGTTAAATAGCCCTAAAATAGTCTATTTAGGTCCAATAACAAGTAATTTTTTTACAGGATTATTGGAATGTTTCATAAGTCTTTTTATTACTTACGTGCACACTATATAAACTCTAAATAAAGGACAACTGTTTCTTAATCTGCCATAATATAATTTAATCACGAACGAAAATATGTATTAATCTCTTCCAAAGTACCACGCTTCCGGAAAGCGTTTTTTATTTGCAGGAACCACAGCAACTAGTATATTTGTCAGATATACAGAACCATTCAGTAAAACAAAGTTTCTTTATGATATTCATTGATTTTTGGAAGCAGTTCCAAGTATTTTTATAGTGTATTTATCAGTTTCCTCAAACCAAAACGCTATTAGTTCCCAGTTAAACTTTTTAAGATGCTCAATTGAGTTTATGCATGCAAGAATATAAAAAAAATGGTGTCTCGCAATACAATGGGCTCTCCAAGAGGAATCAGTTTAAACAGAAATAAAAACATTTAAATAAACAATGACGATGACCTTGGAAATTCCTGAAATTATTTTGGGTTTCTAATAGATTTTTAAGGCATTTAAAATATTATTTATAATACTAATATACAGGGTGGTCATAAAAGAACTTTGCCGATATATGGAGCTCTAGCGGCCAGTCCATTCAACCGATTGAGCTGAAATTCCAGATATAGCTATTCAAAGGTATGAACTCGAGATTCTGTGATCGGCAACAAAATGGCGCTCACGGTTACGGTTATAGTTACAGAAACTCGAAAATTTCCAATGGCAACACCCTTTTTTTCCACCATAAAATGCTCAGTGCATGCAAAAACCCTAAAGAGCGTTGGAACTGTATGGTTATTGCAATAAACAGACGGGTTATGCTCGCACAAAATCAGCTCTACGAACGGCCCCAAAAAAATACGACCAAGGCGCACGAAGAAAATTTGAATATGACACAGACAAAATACCAATCACGGAACGTCGTTTGCGAGATAGTCAGCGCAGAAAACGGATAAAAAGTAGGGTGGGAATGTTAGCTCTTCAGTCAGAACTCGCAGATACTAACAAAATGACTTCGTTCGTGATGAGTTGGTAAAACTATTATCAAAATGAGATAAATGCTGCGGCGGTAAGCCGGTCGCGCTTAACGTCAAAACCATCACCAAATGTTTAACCTATGCATTCCACAAACTATTTGTGATTTACTAATAAAAACCGAAGAAATTGGCTGCATTTGCGATAGTCCGCGATCCGGACAACCAACTGTTCCTGAGGATACTGTTATGGAAGTGCATCACATAGTGACCAGAGGAGGCATGCAAACTACAAAAGGTGCATCTCGTGTATTTGATATACCAAAATCAATGGTCTTAAAGTTACTGCGCTCTGTAATCCGTATGTTTCCTTATCGGAACCAGCGCGCCCAAATGTTGGAAGTGAGAGACCATGAACAACATATAGACTTTGTTAATGAATTTCTTATCCAATATGACGGAGATAACAGTCGGCCTCTTCGCATATTATGAACGCACGAGGCACATTTCACCTTAACTGGTAACGTCAATGGCCTCCGCGATCCCCCGACCTCACTCCTATGTATTTCAGTTTCTGGGAATATCTAAAATCTAGCGTGTACATGAGCAATCCACAAACTTTGCCGGATTTGAAAGATTCTATCAAACGTGAGATTGCAAAGATCCCTCATGTGATCTAACGTTCGGCTTTATTGTTCACAGCCGCCACCATGCAATGTGTAGTTGCCTGTGATGGCACCCATGTGGAAAATGTGAAATCAAAATAAATTTTTTCTTTTCTCCGATTCGTATTGTAATCAGAGATTAGTGTACTGACTCTGTGCCATATGAAAATTTACTCCTTGTGCCCCAATCATGTTTTTTTTTTATGGGGAGGGGGTATTCGAAGAACAGTTTTTTGTGCGTGCATAACGTGTCAGTTTCTTGCTATACACTTACGGTTCTAACGCTCTTTAGGGTTTTCGCATGCGCTGAACATTTTGCGATGAAAAAAATTAATGTTGCCATTGGAAAATTTCGAGTTTCTGTAACTATAACCGTAACCAAAAGCGCCTGTTTGTTGCCGTTCACAGAATCTCGAGCTCATACCTCTGAATAGCTATATCTGAAATTTCATCTCAATCGGTTGAATGGACTGACCGCTAGAGCTCCATATACCGGCAAAGTTTTTTAATGACCACCCTGTATATGAAGTATTTTAAACAATTTTACAATATATGTAAAAATACAAGCAACTTAGGGTATGGTATTTGTGTTTTTAAATGAATTTTAATTAGTTACTCAATGTGAATTTAGCATTTCTTTTATTAAAATAATATTAATTTTAATATTAATATTTAAACTGTTAATTTATCATGTTTTTGTGCAAAGCATATTTGTCGAACATGAAAATATTTATTTTATGATCAATATCACTTGAAAAATCGATATCCACATTTAGGAAAACTGATTAAGGACACTTGGAACATATTGTTGAAATTTTTGAGTTTTTAATTCACCTGCTTAAAAATAGAGCTAAAAGTTTTATGATGATAGTTAATTATGGTCAAAAAAGATTTTCGTTTTTTTTTTCTTTTTTTTTAATGTTTTGGTCAACTTTTCTAAAATTATATTTTTCGCAAACAGTTGAAACTTTCAAAAACTGTGTAACTGACTTGTTTCTTTAAAAATATCTAACATTTTTAAGCCTATGTGAAAAATTCTTGAAAGTAATGAAAAATATGTTTTTATAATTTTTAGGATTTTCAAAGTTATTTAGTAAAATATTTTTTTACTTAAAGCTTGCTATGTTTTCTGATACCACAATAAATTTTAAGAGAAAATATTGAATAGTTTTTTAGAAAAATGTAAAGAACAGACATTTTGTTCAAAAAAATGTGCAAGAAGTTAATTAGTTTTTAAAAATTAATTTATGCATTAAATTTGTTTATTTTTATTAATTTTTTGATTTACATATAGGTCTATAATGTGCATATTTACTGTAAAAAATCATTTATATCTATATTTAAGTAAAATTCTTTATGTTAAAAATTTCGGAAATTTTTCTTCATTTTATTTGTCGAGATGTTAATAATTTTCTTAAACTTAGACTAGAAAGCAAACATTAATGTATCGCTGACGCCTACCCGTAATTTTAAGCAGAATTTAACAATTCTTTATTAAGTACTCGACTGACTATCAGTTGGTTTGCTCTAGAAAGATAGAAAACTCTGAAACTCAAATAGCCCATGTTTTCAGCTTCAAAGTTCTGCTATCTTACTAAGAACATTAGTAACCTCTTTACTGGGGTAGCTTAAACTTATTCTAAAGGAAGTATTTGCATAGATTTGCATGAACTGGCCATTTTGGGCTTAAGAATGGCTGAAAGATAAGACGTGTATGGCATCATTTATTTAGTGCGGTCTTTTGCAGCTTGGTAAATATAGGATCCCAGTAAAATTTAAAGTAGTAATAGCTGAGTAAAGATTTTGAACTGTAAATGTAAACTCAAAACATTTAGAGTTTTCGAGGATATTTTGTTAATTTTTGAGGTTGCTTTATCCATTAATTCTTTTTAATTTAGGATGTTAAGCGGAATTTAAATATATCTTTGAAATATCGATCGAAAGCGTATTCGAACGGTTTGACTCATGTTTATTTCGAATAGCTGAGAGTGCATTTATTTATTTATTTATTTATTTTTTCAAGTATCGGAAGTACTGTAAAATTCATTTGCTCATAATATATTAATATGTTTTTCACATTTTATTTTTTAAGGAATGATTTTTTTATTGTAAATATAAATTTTAAAATTATTTAAAATTTTCGAAGGTATTCTATTTATTTTGGGTGTATTTCTGTTTATTATCAATTATTTATTTATTTATATATTTATTTATTTTAATTTTAATATAAGTGAAATTAGTAAAGTAGAACAAATTTACATGAAATCTAAAAGATGTGTTTGATTATTAAACATAGATCCAAAATTCCTGAAAATATATTTCTTTTCAAAATTCAAAAGCCTGGTAAATTATTACATTTTCTACTTATATTATTTCAAGAAATCTAAAATGATATTTGTAAATATTTTGATTATGAATGTGAATCATTTTGACTATGACTTCTTGCACATTTTTTTGAACAAAATGTCTGTTCTTTACATTTTTCTAAAAAACTATTTAAGGTTTTGGGGAATATTTTGTTACAATCTGATGTTTCTTTAGCGATCCTTTATTTTTAATTTGCAGTTATCTGAAGTTTAAAAGTTTGTCTGAAGTATCGGTCAAACCATAATATTTCATATAAGAGAAAATAATTTTTGTTATTGAAAATACTATGAAATATCAATGCATTAAGGACTACAATGCTGATTAGTTTTGCAATGATAAATTTTAAGTGATGATTTCAAAGGTTTAGATTGTGAATGTAATCTCAAAATTTTCAGAACCTTACAGGATATTGTGTTATTTTTTTTTCAGACAGTTTACGATATTTTTGAATGTCTGTTCGAAATGTACGTCAAACTATATGCATTATTTCAAATCCTCAAGAATTATTTTTTGAATGTATAAAATTTAGCAGAATATCAATCCTTAGATATATAATAATGATAAACTTTACAATAAACTTTTAAAAAATATTCTTGAAGGCTATAATTGTAAATGTAAACTAAAACATTCAAGGTTTTTGAATATATTTTAATAATACATCTCTAACTAAAACAAAGTTTTATGAAATTCCATAATACAGATGCCAAGATATAGTTATAATACGGTAAACATGAAAAAACAATACGATAACGTCACCTGTTGGGCTGTACACAAGGAAATCTAATCGGTACTTAACTCATGTCAAGGTCTAACAGAGTATGAATTTTCATGAAATTCTATCCCATAGATGGCAAAATACAGCCATAGCAAAAATCCTGGGGGAAAAAATAGCAGCGCCACCCATTTATCAGCATACAACCGAACTAAATCATCACCGATTTTTGTCATTTCCTACTAAACACCAGGTTTTATGAAAATCCATAATATAGATGTCGAGATATAGCTATAATACGGCAGATGTAAATAAAATCAGCACAATAATACCACGTGTTAGGCTGTACACATTGAAATTTAATCAGTACTTAATTCATGTCAAGATCTAACTGAATATGAAGTTTGGTAAAATTTCATCCCATTAATGGCGAGATATAGCAATCACAGAAATCCTGGAAAACAAAACAATAGCAGCGCTAACTATTCAGTAGCAAGTAACCGAACTTATTCAATGACGATTTTTGTCATTTTTAATTATTACCAAGTTTTAGGAAATTCCAGAATATAGATGGCTAGACATAGCTATAATACGATTAACATTTAAAAAAAACAAAAAAAACAATAATGCCATTTATTGCGTTGTATAGGTATATATTGAAATTTAATCAATGCTTAACTTACGTCAAGATCTAACTGAATATGAAATTTGATGAAATTTACTCCCATCGATAGCGAGATGTAGCTATCACAGAAATTTTAAAAAACAAAACATAGTAGTGCCACCTATTCAACAGAATGTAATTGAATGTAATCAGCGTCAATTTTTGTCATTTCTAATTAATACAAAGTTTTATGAAATTCCATAATATAGATGTCGAGATATAGCTATAATACGGCAGACATAAAAAAAAAAAAATCAGCACAATAATGCCACGTGTTAGGCTGTACACATTGAAATTTCATCAGAAAATTGACTTAATTCATATCAAGATCTAACTGAATATGAAATTTGGTGAAATTTCATCCCTTTGATGGCGAGGTATAGCAATCACAAAAAACAATATGGAATATTGTTGGAATATCCTGGAAAATAAAACATAGCAGCGCTAACTATTCAGCAGCAAGTAACCGAACTTATTTAATGTCGATTTTGTCATTTCTAATTAATACAAAATTTTATGAAATTCTATATCATAAATACCGAGATATAACTATAATACAGTAAACATAAAATTAAAAAACAGCACAATAACGCTGCCTGTTAGGCTGCACATATTGAAGTCTAATCAATACTTAACTTATGCTAAGATCTAACTGAATATGAAGTTCAATGAAATTCTATTCCATACATAGCAAGATAAAGCCATCACAGAAACTTTTAAAACAAAACATAGCAGCGTTACCTATTCAGTAGCATGTAACTGAACTTAAGGTGAATTTTTGTCATTTGTAATTAATACAAAATTTTATGAAACTCCGTAATATAGATGCCGAGATATAGCTATAATACAGTAAACATAAAAAAAATCACAATAACGCCACCTGTTCGGCTGTAAATATTGAAATCTAATCAGTACTTAATCCTGTAGGAGAAGGCGGGCCACAATGAGACATGGGCCACTATGAGACATTGTAATTTCCCTAATATATACTTCACAGACAATTACTGTCATTTATGTGTGATAAGCAGAAGCTAATTAGTACCCAGAATGCCTTGTTGCAAATGGCTATTGGCACATGTATTGCAGAAACTGTTTAATTGTGTCTGAGTGTACCTGCAAAATTTTTTTACAGAAGTTTTCATTTCCTATCATCCAAGCTTCATTTGAATATTAGAGCTAAATGTTGTGTATTATCTTACAGCTTATTAGTATAGCTTCTTATTATATTCTATAGTTATGTTAAATTATGGTGGATTTTTTAATATAAAATTTTTTTTGCTAAGGTGGTCTGGTGTAATAACGACAGGCGGGGTAATACCGCCAAGTGCTAATATTATGCATAATTATGAAATAATCTGGTAAATGACACACATGTGCTCTGCGCAGAAGGGTTTTGAGTCATATAAATCGCAAAAAACAGCTTCAAGTTAATTTGTTCCATTTGTAGGTCTTATTGTTTTTACAAGCAACTAAAATTAACGCTTGATCTAAAATTTGCGAGATACGTTTTGTGGTCTGAAGACTATTTTTTAATCCGAAAATACTTTGTTAATTACATAAAACTGCAATGCATTTCATGTACTTTCAAAATATTGTTGAAGATTTGGGATATCTTCTCGAGATAATTTGTAATTTAAAATGTACAGCGCAATAACTATAACGGGGTAATAACGCCAATCCTTGGCATTAATACCCCGGTTGATTCCCTACAGTGGCCGAGCAACATCCTAAATACTGATTCAAATAAACACAGTTAAAACTATGCAATATTTCTAATAATTCTATTTAAGCGGTTCTTTTTAAGCAAAAAGAAATTCACGGTCTGATATTCTTTTGCCTCATCCCCCCCCCCCCCACACACACACAACACACTTTTATTTTTCTTACACTTTCACAAAAAATTGAACATTTTCAATAGCTTAGAATGCAGTTTGTCAATTTCTAATTTTGTAGAGTTTGTATTTTTAGAATTGGGCAATCTACATGCCATTATTCCATATTATTTCATAGTTTTGTTTGCATGGCGTTATTACCCATATAGGTGGATAATAACGCCAAATAGCATTGGTCAAGAAATCACGCCATTACATTTTATGAATACATATGTGTTAAATTATTTTTTTCATATAGATAGTCAATGAGTTGCTGTATCAAATCATATATTTGTTTCAAAAATGCAATCTAAAACTGAGCCGTGAAAATTGGTAGAACCTTAACGAGGCGTTATTACCCCAGGATACCTTTTTTTATTGTTTGGGCCATAATGAGTCACATTTTTGGGGCCACTATGAGATGTCTCATTGTGGCCCAAGCCTAAACAAAGAAAACTGCAGAATTTAAATTTTTGTAGATTTTTAAACAACTTGTAAAAATTAATAGTTATAAATAAAAATGCGTGTCCTTCATGAAAAAAGATAGGAAAACCCACCAACTTATGAAAGAAATGAAAAAATTTCCAAAATCACACAATTACAATAGTGATTCAGCGTCTGATGACAGTGTAGAAGTGAGTGATGAACCCAAAATGGACTATTCTTTAGACAAATTAGATGCAATGATTTTGTTTTAGTTCAGTTTTGTACAAAAAAGACAAAAAATCACTATCTTGACAGCATTGAAAAAGCGTAATCAGATGGAGCATCTGTTGAATTTATGAAAAAACAAACTAAGGAAAGTTTTATATTTCCAATTTCCAGAAATTGATGACATTTGAATGGTAGATACCGATGATATTATTCTTAAATTGCCTCAGCCATCCATTTCAAGGGGTACTTTTCGAGCAGCAAGCTCATTCCACTTTGAGGTAAAATTATATCATTACAATATCTGCTAAATGTCTAATTGGCAACTTTTATTTTTTCTTAGCTTATATGTAAATCAATTATTTCTAAATGCATTAGTGTTCATACTTACTAGTAATATATTTAAAACCAATATTTTTTTTATAAATTTAGTACTTAATTTTAAGATTATTTAGCTGTATCATTGTCGCCCACAGAATGTCTCATGGTGGCCCACCCTTGGGTCACAATGAGACATTATTTTTATTTTTTTAAATAAAATATTTCATTAAATACTTATATATTCCACCAATTTTTAATACCATATGTATTAAAACAAGCACTTTATTGTATGTGATATGTTTTTCGTAACATAGACTTCAATTAAAAAATACATAAACATGTTTGAGTGTTTTTCGTCTCATTGTGGCCCACCCTTCCCTATAATTTAAATAAACTGCAAATTTATAACTTCATCGAAACATAATATTCGAATATTAAAGAAAAAAAATTGTATTCTACATTTTTTGTATGCGGGTGACCGACGTCTAAAAGACCTAGCGCGACTGATAACGTTATGAAAAAATGCACGACTACTCTCGGATTAAAGTACGTCAGGGTTTAACTGAATATGAAGTTTGATGAAATTCTATGCAATAAGTGGCAAGATACAGCCATCACAGAATTCCTGGAAAACAGAACATAGCAGCGTCACATCTTCAGCAGCATGTAAACGAACTTAAACATTACCGATTTTTGTTACGTCTAACTAAGTTTTATAAAATTGCATAACCTAGGTGCCGAGATATAATTAAAATACAGTAAACATGAAATAATAGCACAATAATGCCACCTATTAGGCTGTAAGCCTCGAAATTTAATCATACTTAACTTCTATCAAGATTTAACTGAAATATGAAATTTGGTGAAATTTCATCCCGTTGAGGCGAGATGTAGCCAACATCATAGAAATCCTGGGAAAAGAACATTCAAGATCCGCCTCTTCAGCAGCATGTAACCGAACTTCTTATTCGATGCCAATTTTTGTCATGTCTAACTAAATACAAAATTTTAACAGATTCCTCAGAATACATGATGAGATGTAGCTATATTACGGTAAACATGAAATAACAGTACAAGAATGCCACTTATTAAACTGTAATCATCGAAACCTAATCAGTTCTTAACTTCTATCAAGGTCTAACTAAATATATAATTTGGTGGATTCCATCCCGTTGTTGGCAAGATATAACCAGCATTATAGAAATTCTGAAAAAAGAACATTGCAGATCCACCTTTTGAACAGCATGTAACCGAACTTATTCAATGTTGATTTTTGTCCACGTCTAACTAAATACAAAGTTTTAAGAGATTCCTTAGAATATATGATGAGATGTAGCTATATTACGGTAAACATGAAATAACAGTACAAGAATGCCACTTATTAAACTGTAATCATCGAAACCTAATCAGTTCTTAATTTCTATCAAGGTCTAACTAAATATGTAATTTGGTGGAATTCCATCCTGTTGTTGGCAAGATATAACCAGAACTATAGAAATTCTGAAAAAAAAAAAACATTGCGGATCCACCTCTTGGACAGCATGTAACCGAACTTATTCAAAGTCGATTTTTGTCATGCATAACTAAACATAAAGTTTTAAGAAATTCAATAGTACAGATGCTGAGATGTAGCTATATTACGGTAAATATGAAAAAGAAGCATTATAACGCCAGCTGTTGGGCTGTACACACTGAGATATAATCAATACTTAACTTAAATCAATATCTAAGTGACCATGAAGTTTGATAAAATTCCATCCGAGATATATAGCTATCACAGAAATCGTAAAAAACACATTATAGCAGGGCCATCTGTTTTTCAATACATTACCAAACCTAATAAACATCAATTTATGACTGAACCTCAAATTTGATTAAATTTTGTGCATGAGTTTTTTTGCGATACAGCATTGTATGTTAATAGGAATATGTTAATGTTTGTTTTACCATGTCATATAGAGACTAATAGACAACAGACATTTTCAAAAAGTAGTCATATCGTGTTTGAGATATCAAAAACCATGTAAATCCGTCATAAAACAGAAGACGATTTTTTTTCTTTACGATTCTAATTACTTTCTTTTTATGTATAAAATATAGAAGACAGTACAAACGCATTGAAAATATTTTTCAAATTTAAAAAGTGCAATAAAAATGTTTCTATTTAGATTTTCATGTTTTTATTGTAGATCTTCAGTGATAATTATAATAATAAACAAATATTTGCAAGCAACATATTTTGAGTTATTTTCGTATTGTTTTTCCATTTTTCATTTCATTATAAACATGCACCGGCAATAGCTCCATCAAAACGTTACGGCATATTTATTTATCATTTAATTTATTAGAATATTAAAATATGTAAAATCTGTCTTGAACTCTAGATAGCATAAAGCATAATTGTTTCAAAAACATTTTCTTTCTTTTTTTTTTCTTTGAAAATAATGAAATGATGTTTTCACAATAAATTAATCTTAACATAAAGAATAATTTTGATTTCTTTATTCAAATACTTTTGCTATTTCTTTTAATTTATTTTTCATTCATATTCATGCAGATTTTATAATTTTTTTTGAATTTTATAATTATTTTTTAACAAAAAGTATGATAATATATCAAATTTTCAACATCCAGAGTTTTTATCAATTTAGTTCATTATAATTTTCCCTTTAAAACATCCTGTTCTAAAAATCTTTTATTTGAGGATTAACAATCTTTACTGCAAAATAAATTATCCTTCTGATTTCAACTTTTATTCTTGTCCGTTTTTATATTCCATTTTTAAATTTCAATTAATTGATTTAGCTTAGAACGGAGCTGTTTTCCAAACGATTTCATTTTATACATTCGATAAAATACATTTATTTATTCTTTCATTCTTAACAGATTTTAAAGAAATTTGTTTCCATAATTCTAAATTATTGTTAATGACTTATAGAAATCTACATATTTAATCAAATTCAAATTTTAATCACATTTTCTAAAAAAGAAATTTTCATTAATTTTTCCGGTATCTTTTTAAGAATTTGTATAAATGGAGTATTTTAACAAATGCACATAAAATTTACATTAGATATATTACAAAGAATATTTTCTTTATTAAAAATTATGAAAATTATTACCTTTTTTTTTTTTTATTTTTTTATTTTTTTTTTTTATACTAGCTTTAATGTATTCAACGTGGAAGATGATGTTCATTTTCTCCAGAATTCTGATTTTTTTTTCTTCATATATTCACTTTTAATTGGAATTTATAGCACTTATAATGTATAAATTCGTATATTTTTACACCAAGCACTTTTATGTCATGTTTTATTATTTATTCAGCTAACTGTTATAGAAAAATATTTTCCTATCTAATATTATCGAATTGTTTGGGTTTTTAGTTGTTGGACTTATAGTAAAAGACTTTTTAAAATTTTTCAGTGTAATTGAATAGTGATTATGAGCTTCGGTCTGTCCGTCCTCTAACTCTCGTAAATATACATTAATCAGGATTGCTACGGCGTATTCGGTACTGAAAATGTACAGTATGTATACTTAGATCGGCTAAAGAGGCACCTAAAAGAATTCGGCTACATTACGGTCTATAGAGAAAAATCTTTGTAATTTATTTTATTGATGTTACACTATTTGAAACATATTTAAATATATATACGTAAGAAGCACAGCATACTAAGAAGAAGTACAAGAATTATTGTAGAATATGCTGTGAATAGCATTTATCGTTAATTTTCGGGAAAACATAAAATAGTTGGTAGACAGTATTACAATCTAAATTTGACAATTAATTCTAACGATTGACTGTCAAAAATATGTTTTATGTTGTACTAAATATGCGTTTCCAAAATTTATTTATTTATGTCGCATATTACTTATTGTGTATAATTTTTAATTAAATATATATTGTATGAAAGAATTAATTTTTGCTTATTGTCGGAAATTGACAGGAATTTTTCACTGTATAATGTGTTTCCCTAATTCAATTAAATTTTAACATATTATACAAAATATATACAAATTTATAGATTATATGCAGAGTTTAATAAAAGAATTTGAATACTTTTTTGACTTCTGATGATAATTTCTGAAATTGGATTTTCAATTTTTTTACTTAATATCATTCTTAAACGTGAACGTTTTGGTACAGTATTCTGAATACGTTGGAAAAGGTTTCATAATCTATTCTTGACGCATATTTTTTCCTTCTTTTTTTCTTTTTCAGTTAATTTTATAAATGCTATTGCGAGCGTGGTTAACATTTTTTGCACAACTTTTTAGGCGTCAACCATTCCAAACATCTTTTCTATAAACTTTATTTTTGCAGAAATTAATCGGATGTGGAAATCCGAAAACTTTTTTTTATCTCATATATGTTAATACTTCCAGAAAAATGAAGCATAGCAGCGTTACGGATTAGGTGATTTACACCAAAATTTAATCAGCAACAACTTATGTCAAGTTCTAACAGAATCTGAAGTTTGAGGAAAATCCCTGTGTTAGTTTTTGAGATAAAATAATTGCAGAAATCCTAAATAAATATGGATAGAAGCGCTGTCTCTTGAATGATTTAATCAAAAAAATAAAAAACACCAGGGATATTATATCAGGGACTAACTCAATCTGTTTGATGAAAGTTTGATGAAAAATCGTGCATTAATTTCTGAGATAGCGCTGTTGCAATAATCACGAATAATGCTACACACCAGAGCCACCTACTGAGAGATTTACACCAAAAAATAATCAGCACCATGATATAAAAAATTTAAAGAATCTGAAGTTTTATGAAAATCCGCCCATTAGTTCTTGAGATATATCTATTGCTGAAATCGCGAAAAAGGAAGCACAGTACATCTGTTGAGCGATGTACATAAAAAATTAACCAGTTTCAGTTTTTGCTAAGTTCTAACTGAATATAAAGTTTTGTGAAATTCCGTGCATTAATTCTTGCGATAGAGTGCCTATAAAAATTTTGTCACATACAGAGTGACAGACAGACTCACAGACATTTTGTAATTTCTTCTTTGGGGGGGGGGGGGGGGCTCTGACCCTTAAACGTGTAAATCCGTCCAAAGTCGGAATTTGAAAATTTGCCCGAAACCAATGCTTTCTTCTTACAAAGATAGAAAAAGTAATAAAAAGTAAGTGTTCTTTTATAAATTATTTAGGAAATATTTATTTACTATTTTTGTAAATGAAATCAATAAAGATAATAATTCTGTTTACACACCCAAATTCAACACTTTCTTAAAATTTCGCAAACATTTTTATTCTTAAATACATGCAAGTTGCAAATATTCTTATTCAGATACTAAAAAGTGGCAATCTTCAATAAACAGTTTCATTTAATGTTTTAAGCCGATGTCAGTCTGAAAAAGTTCACTATTTGACAGAAATTGATTATAATTCAAGATTAAAAATTAACGTAAAAATAAAAAACGATTTTCGGTCTCAAGTCATTTCAACGGTCATATTTGAAATTGCATGTTATTTCATGTACTATGTTATACATTTTCGTTTTAAAACTTTTATAATATAAAAAATATTATACTCAAATCATATCAAATTTAAATCCCCCAAATACAGAAAAATAAAAACTTTTAGAATGTATATATATGTGTATGTATATGTATAACTAAATTATACCAAATTTGGAACTTTGAAATATAAAGAGCCGAATGCTATCTCTCAACTGTTGCTAAGAGGTCATATTTAAATAAAAATATCCCTTCACTGGTACATTGTAATATCCAGTATTTTTAATAACGTCATATTCTTATCTAGAAAAGAACGTGAATTTCAAAAATCTCTCAAAAATAAGGCATGTGCGGGAAAGAAAATTACACAAGTAAATTCGCAATTTATGATAATAAATGTTTCCGCAAACACACCACATGGAATTCTCAAGATAATGTATATTCAACAATGTGCCTTAAAAATATAAAACTTCAAATGTACAAAATACCATAAATGGCAGATTTAACGATAAAAGCATTTTTTCGTATAGACAAAGATAGGAATATAATAACTAATTTTCTTGGAGAATATGTATTTTAATTTGAATTACATGAGGCAAACACAATGATTTTAATCATTTCCTGAACTTCAGTCTCTCATGGAATAAAATATGGATCTTACTGTGATTTATTAATATTTTCTGTTTATAGCATAACTTATATTTATGGAATATTTATAGTATAAATTTTGACACAGTTAAGCTATTTCACATTTAAAGTTCATTGTGGATTAATCTTTAGAGTATCGATTAACAACAGATAAGTGCAATAACGAGATGCTTTATAATGGATTACCTTCATCATATGGAGTAATTCAAACAATTTAAAAATACGTATCATAAAGGCAATTTATTCATTGAAATATTTAAATCTTTTTTTCGAAATAGAAGTAAAAAAGGCTTCCACATTCCAAGTATATCTTTATGGGAAATCTTAAATTACAAATTCAGTGTTCTGTATCTACAAGGCTTGCACTGGGATAATACAAAATTTGGCTTAATCGTTTTATTAATTGGCATAAGTCGCTTTAATTCTAAATATGCATTTTTTCTTTTTAAATACAAAGGTACCTATCAATATAGAATACATCATGAATGGTGAATTTGGGACAACGTTCAGCTAAACTGTGAAATCATGTTTGAAAAAAACTGGAACGACTCAAAGAGATTTTATGAATATCGGCGTTATGTGTGAAACAAAACAGCATTTTAGACACAATTTACAAACAAGTGCTAATTTACATAAATATCACATTTGACATACACTGTAAAAAAAATTTTGGATAATTACAAAAATTTTTCTAGTAGAATTGTATTCCAAGAACTTTTTATGTAACAGCAACAATAAAAATTCATGTAACATATACAGATTTGCACTTTGAATCAAACAAATTTTAAGGTTACTAAGAATTTTTTTGGGAAATCGTATTCCAAGAACTTTTTAAGTGACGATAACGAGCATTATAGATAAAATTTTAGTAAAGTTACCAAAATTTTAGTAAATTCTTTTGTAAAGTTACAGATGGTTTTAGTTTTGCTTACAAGTTTTGTAGATTGACATCATTTTCTTGTACAGTGTACACATAAAATTTTAGTAAGCATAAGAGATTTCGGTTAATTTAGATTACTAAGGTTACAGATTTTTTTTACAGTGTATATATAATCCAACAAAGTTTTTATAATGTGCATCGTATATTTCTGACATGTTCAACTGAACAGAGCGGCCTATTAAAAGGATTTTAACTTGGCTGTAGAGAAATTTAACTCTATAAACCTCTGAAAATGAACACTACCCCCTTCAACCGCAAATTTGTTGGCTCCAACAAAGGATTAGAACGATGGGAGATCACTTAACCTTCAATAAAATCCTTTTTTTACAAATTAGTTTATGCTGACATTATTTTACAGCGAAAATAACTAAAAAGCGTATAAAATAAAATAATATACAATGATAACACTATCATACTTGTACAGAAATTAAGCATAGATTGTTAAAACGTAATAACACAAAAAAAAAAAAAAAAAAAAAAAAAATACACTACAAGTAAACCGATGCATGCAACACTTTTACAAAATATTAATAAAAATTTTAACAAATATTATTACAAATATTATAATGTACGTACACTTTTCCAAAATGAAATCTTTAAAAAAAAGCATGACAATTTTTTCCTCTCACTCTCTTTATTCTAATTCTGCATACACTCTGACAGATTCTTTAATATAAATTCTGTAACTCTTAATTTTTTTTTCAATTCTCTTTTCCTTTCTCTTTCCGTTTTAGTTTTTCTTTTGTTGTTTTTAAACATTGGGCACACTTAACAAATATTTCGACCAAATTCTTATACTGTGTTTAATAATAGAATTTGTAGAATTCCAACACAGTCTCCCAATTTAAAACCACAGGACTAACTATTGCACTATTGATGCTTGAATGCATTGCCAAGATATTTATCTCATATTATGTAACATTTTCTGGGTAAATTTATTTATATAATCGATTAAAAATGGCATAAATATGAATTAAATACCTAATCTACTAACCGATTCGTAGGAAAATCTATACAATTCTTACGACAATGGTATATAGCATGTTTGCGAAATGGGAACTAAGTCGAAAGCGCCATTTGGAAGTTGACCTGTTTACCTCCCCACAACCACATACATAAATCAAAATTACTATGCATTTTTACATTTTGTATTTGAAAATTCAGATGCGCACTGCGACGTTCCCTTTTTTCACCTCACACTTTCACCTCAACACTGTCAATAAATCGCTCTCTCAAAAGACTCTTCCGATATAATAATCCCTCTTTTTCATTGCACGTAATTAGTGGATTTGCAGCAGAAGTAATGTAATTGGGATAGAAAAGAACTTTTTCAAAGAAGATTTGAGAGATGCGTTTAATATCGGCTCAAAAACTCGTTTATGATGGAGAATGTATCGAGCAGTACCTTTGTATTGAGAAAAAATTACTTTACAAACATGTAGCATTAGAGAGACTTGTTTATTTTTATAAACATGAATAAAAAATCATCGCGCATCTGGCATAGTTTATAAAACACTTTTTAACATTAATGGAATTTTCTTAAACGAAGACAAGAATGAGACGCCATGCTCACTCACATTCATTTTTTTTTTTAATTTTTTATACTCTATTTGAAATTGCTTAAAAGGCGCAAATATCAAGCTAGTGAAAAAGTTTAATGCGGAGACTCGAAAACCTGGGCCAACAGCATACCGCACAGATGTTCTACCGACTAAACCACATAGAACGATACCCAGCCTGGAACTTCTCATTGTTACATGTTGACAAGGCTACAACAGTAGCACAAGATGGAATATTTCTCATGAGCCACCGACATGGGAAAAACATGAAACTCAAGTAAATCCAACATCGATTGAATATATTAATACTTATATATATATATGGATACTATACAGTAATAATACTATATGCAAGGCGAATTTTCTCTCTAGAAAAATTTCCAAGTATTTTATACTTATTTATTACATGTAATAAATTTTATCAAAGTGATTATATATATATATATATATATATATATATATATATATATATATATATATATTATTTCGTATGTTTGATAAAACTGTGCAAAAATTTCACACAAGTTAGAAGTGTGTACGATTTTCAGCTCTCCTAAAATTTGCACTTTTCAGCAAAAATCCCCATTAACGCCTATTGTGCTCGAACTATTTCGATAAAAAATATTCTTTAGGTACAGTATAAATATAAAATCATATGTTGAAAACAGTTTTAAAAATATACTTTCCTAATTTCAGAAAAATAAATTTCTTAAAAATGGAAAATTTCTGAGACGTTACCACTGTTCTAAAACAAAAAGTTTTAGTCGCAGAAAAAAAAATTGTGTTCTAGAATTGTTAAACATAAATCAGTTAATATGGATTCCAAATTTCGTCAAAATCAGTCAAGTAGTTTTGGAGAAAAGGGTTTTAAAGCTTGCATATTTCCTGTAGGATTGCACTCAATCTTGTTGTTCCTTAAATTTTTTCTCTCTTTCATACAAAGAAATGGGATAGCTACATATTTGCGAATTACTTCTGTATAACAAGCAGCATGTGATCTGTCGAAGTTATACACGTCATAATATACGATAAAAATTAGTTAAAATTAAAAAAGCATCGCACAGCTGAAAGCAAACTTTCTCGAGTTCTCTAACATTCTCTATCATGTATCTGAATTCCTATGTGTGTCTCTGTAAATTAAATCTTATGCACCCCGTACTGTAAGGAAAACATGTTGTAATGTCGAATTGATCTTTTTCATTTTTGTCATGTTTGAAGTACAGTAACATCAATGAAATTCAAACAATTTTTCCCGGATACAGCACAATTTAATGCAATTTTCTTACATATTTTAAAATATAAACGTTACAGATTTATTTTTTATTGCGAGCTTACTATAGAAAATCTCAATAACATATAAAGTTTACATGGCAATCAAAGTACGGTTACGAAAGATAGATCATGAACAGGCAGACGGTAGACATAGAATCACTAACACTCTTCAACCATATTGGAAAGTGTAAAAAATTATACCAACAACTGGATTGGTTTCGATGCAATATTTATATAAATTTTATAAAAACATGAACTTTTTTTTAAATTGGAAATTGTGACTTTTGTTAAGTCATTACAAATAATTTTGGAAAGTTTTTCGGTTATATAATTTTGAACAATAAACCAAATTTTTAGATCTCGATAATGTCAAATTTTGTTTTTGCAGTTCCTTTCTCATTCAAAACTTGTTTATGTACGAGAATAAAAAGTACTGGGTATTCTGATTTCTTTTTGCTTTTTTTTTTTCTCTGTGTATTTTTAAAAAGCAAACAAATTGAAATTGTGTTTCAGATTCTCTTTCCTCAAATTGCGGTATTTTTCTTAATTTTTCTACGTTCCCAGCTCCATTTTAATTACAATTAATAAACTTCCCATAATATCGAAAGATTATGAATTACATTTTTATTATATTTGCAAGTTAAAATGTATTTAATATCCATAAACATGAACGGTGATAGTAATGCACAAACATTTCATAAAAAATACAAAATGTAATTTATTAATGAAATTAATCCTGTCGGGTCCAATTTTTGTTTTTTCAATATTTAAGAAAAATTTCTTTTACGTTAATGATATTAACACAAGCTATTCAAATATATTAATTAGTTTTTAAATGAGTATTTTATTGTCTGAAATATAACAAATGCTGTTATATCTTACTATTCAATTCATATTCATATGAATGACAATAAGCTAGGGAAAGTTTTTGAAAATGTTTAGAAAATAGTATATTACAACAATATTTAATTGATATTACAACTTTCTGATACAATTTGTGCTTTATTATATGTGATTCTTTCAGGAAAGTAACCTTTATTTTAAATTTAAAGATTAAAATGTATTTTTAAAGTAAAAAAAAATCGCAAACGGTGAAAAGAGAGGTAAGCAAATATTTATTATTAATATTATAATATTATTACTAAATGCCTGAACGTTAATGAAGTTATACAGTAAATACACATACACTTACTAACATTACTACATGTAAACAGTAACAAAAGTATTTTTAAAACAAAATAATACTCAATTGAAACATATATACTATTCATAGTACACCAGACAAGAGAGGTATATAATATCGACCATGATAGCTCTTAATGAAAACGAAATTTAGAAAATATCAAATGATTATGAATTGCGCTTATAATTCTCATTCAAAAATGCTATACTGATGTGTCCAGTTCTATTAAGCAATGGTATTTAATATATAAAGAACCCAGTGAATTATTATGTCTCAAATTTACGACATTTATAACTGCAAGCAAAAAGTTCTGAAACGTGTTTTGCTCATAAAACTTAGTGATAAATCGAATTTCATACTATCAAAAAGTTTTTGAACTCGTGTGTGTAATTATTTTATTTTCATTTGAAATTTCTTTAATTCTTCAGAATCGTTCAAGTTTACTTACATATATAATTTATTGATACATAGATGTTTATTGTTAGAAAATAACAAAAAAATCAGCTATTACAAGTTGTTTTACATAAAGCTATTTTTCTTTTTCTTTACAATGTACCAGAAGTTTTTGATACATTTCCTGCTATTAATTTCGGCAATGAAGAAAATTTTCATAGTATCAAATAATTTTAAAACGCGTTAGTTTTTCATCATAGTTTTTAATTTAAAATTAATTATTTACATGCAAATATATATTATTAACTACTATAAGTATGTTTTAATAAACTTGCGTTAAAAGAACTTTATAGGGAAAAAAAATAAAGCACGATGTTTTAAAATTGTATTTTTAAAAACTATAGCCTTTGCCAGTAAGGAAAAATTATTTTTCAGTATTTCTTCTTATGTCTTACATTAAACCAATTTTCACCTACATTAAGAAATTTAAATAATGATTAAATCTTATTTTCATCTTTATAAACTAATTCTCTGCACACGTTTCTGTGTAAAAAATTAGCAGTTATAGGTTACGTGATAATCACCGTCTAAATTACAAAAAAATATTCTTATAAAATGTTATTAAAACAAATTTATAAGTTAAATTCGGCACTTTAAAAAGTTGGGAAATACTAAGCGTTTCAAAAACTATAAATATATTTTTATACTTCACTTTGCCTTATTAAAAATTATGTTTTTATTTCTGTATGCAAATAATTTTGGGATATTTTTTCTGTCATTTTTTATGATAAATAAATTCACAATTTCAAATATTTCGATTTTCCTTGTTCATCATAATTTTACTTTAATTCAAAATTTGTTAATTTGTTATCTGTAAATACATATTGCTTCTCATAGATGTTCTCAAGGATTCGTCTCATGTTAGACATAAACGCACAAACACCGATTCTTTGATTTTTAAGAAACGCTTGCAAAGTGTGGTTATTATTTTTTAAATGCTTCAATTTAAAAAAGATTCAAATTTTAATTTTTTTTCAAATTTTAATTGACATATGCTAATATAATATAATTTTTTTCAACTAATTCAAGGGGGGAAAATACACTAAGTAATATAATAAACATCTAACTTAAAGGAAACAGAAGAAACAGCGGCTGTTTAGAAGCTTTCTTTAAAGATAATTTTTCATTACAGAAAAGAGCTAATAAATAACAACTGCAGTATTACAAGCGTTTATTTAATAACTCTGGAGAATATTTCTTGTATATGAATTCTCAAAACAGCTTCACTGAAAAAAAAAAAGTTCTGTAATTCTATAAATAGGTAATTACAGAAATCTCTATGCTTAAAAAATTCTATCTGTGCACTCTACAAGAAAAAAAAAAGTAAATCGACAAAACCAGTTTCTGTACAGCTACAAAAATCTGCAGATTTAGAAAAGATCCTACTAAAACTTTATCTGTGACCCGGGTTGCTCTTACATAAATAGTTTTAGGCACATCAGTTTCCTAAAAACTTCTTTGTAACCTAATAGATATTTTGATTTACAGTGCAAATGTTTATCTGTTACAAAATTTTTTGTTGTTTCCGTTGTATAAAAAGTACTAGTAATTCCTGTTTCCTAGAAAACAGTAGTTTTTAGTAACTTTATAGTTTTTGTTATTATTATTATTATTGTTATTATTATTACTATTATTATTATATAGTATGATATAACTGTTTATCATTGTCATTTGTGCCTCCTTTAGTACATTTAGTCATCAGAAATTCGTTAGGCCACAAAATCATAGAAATAAATTTATGAAAGGTAAATCTTTAAATCTATGCGATTATGAAAATGTGAAGAAAATAAAAGAAATTTTAATATGTGAACAGGAAAATAAGGTTACGGATTTGACATTTTGAAAAAAATATCAGAAGAGAATTTCTTAAAAGTGCATTTAAAAGAACAGAATGAATTCATATCATAACAAAAAGAATTAAAACGTTACAATTTCCACCACTGTCTTTATTGCGTGTTTTAACGCATAGTGAATGAATCAATCATTTTGTCTCATAACTTTTATTCAAATTATCAACATGGACGAAGAAGAAAATAACATGAAAAAAAAAAAAACGAAATAACACTATATCATATTCTAAAAGTCTAAAGAAATTGAATAGTATGTGACTCTCTTTATTATGTTTATGATATTCTAATTTATACTCCAATTATAAGTACTAATAAATTAATTACTGATTATTTCTTTGTCTATGTTTATAAAGAATATACAGACTGAGAAACAAACTTCCAAATAATGCAACTTTATATCACTACATTTCATTTCAAATTATATCACATAGAATGAAGTGTGGGATATTTAAATATCGATATTTCTGTTTAAACTCGTAATTATTACAATAAAATCTCTTATTAAACTCTTGATAAAACTCGACTTAAATTTTGATTAATTCATCTTAAGCCATTTTACGACAGTAATTGAACTCCGACCAGATTGGTGTGCACACACTAGTACACCATATTAAGCTAGAAGGTTTGATCAAATTTTTCGACTTCATGAAGACAAACATATAGGCTGTAGACAAACATATTTTAATATAATTATATTCTCTGAAAAACATCCTTGGTAAAAAAGAAAAAAAAACTTTAAATGGTATTTTAAAATACAACCGCGAAATAGTAATTTTGTATCAATTTGATGAGTATATTTATGAAAATTTAGAAAATTTCTTAAAAACTTAGAAGTTAAAAAGTTTTCTCATTAAAAATGAGACAGACATTTTTCTTAACTTTAAAAAATATCCAATTGACATCAACAAATTCACAACCCTAAAATCCGAACATAATCACTGTTGTAAACTATGAAACTATCGGTTCAGATGTAAGGACAAAATTATAGATTTTTTATTCTTTATTACATTCCATTTATATTTTAAGATATCCTTCTAGCTAATATGACTGGTTTTATGCTTTTTCTTGAAGGAAGTATAAATTTATTCCTGAAAAATCAAGACATTGCTGATATCACTGGTAAGGGCAATCTTTCAGCCAAATATATTTGTGTATTAAAAAAGCATTTTTTTACTGAGTCTGGCTAAATCTGCAATAAAAACTTCTTATTTTATTATTTATGTTAGTTAGTTAGCATAGTACTTTTCTGAGTTAGTATCATTCAATAATTCAAGAAAAACGTATATTATACATGTTATGCATATTAATTAAAATTCACTAAAATCAGAGACAATACAAATAACTAAATTAAAAACATAAAAGCATTAAATAACATAATACATAATTTCATGAAACATAATAACATAATTTCTTAAAACGTTCTGGATTATTTCTAAAACCCGCATCAGTTTTTTCAACGTATAAGTCAATCAGATTTTTAGAAAACATCACAACAAGTTACCAAAAAAGAAAAAATGAGAAGCGAATACTCAATTGGTATCGATGCAGCTTCATTAATTGCAAATGCAATTATTTTCGAAGAGCAGGACTCCCAAAAAGATACGGTTCACTTAATTTTTACAGTTGGATCCAATTAAGAAGTAATTTTCAAAATCAGGAAATGTCTGTATTTATGGATTGGTCAACTATCTTGGAATTTAAATTATTATTCGTGAAAGCCTGTTTATGTTCCTTTAATTCAATTGCTCATATATAAAAAAAGAAATGTTATGCATATTTAATTAATAATTATTAATTATTTACTTGACTTTTACTTTCCTTACTTTAATCATTTTTTAAATTATCTTAGTTTTTAAATTGTTAGTTTATCAAATTTATTTGATTATTTTAATATTTTAGTCCGTTGCAAGCACTCATTATAATTTTTATTGCATGGTTAGATTCAACTTTCAGTCAAAAAATGCAAACAAAGCAACAACAAGAAATACACAGAAGTCTAAAATCTGCATAACTTGTTATTTCAAGCTGTACGGATTTAAAGGAGTTTCTGTAGAACTTTCGGTCTTAAGGGATTTTAATTTTACTAGCCAAAGTATTTAGCAGCACAACACTAAAAAAATTGAAATTTCTACCTTTATTGTTCTTTGTATGAAGTTGATAGTAACCTAAAACTTTAGACAATTTTGACAAAAAGAAAAGAAAAGGAAAAAAAAATGTTCTCCAAAAGTTATTCTCTATTTTTCAACATAAATGTTACATCATTCGTAACTGAACCCAAACTGATGTTGTTATATTTGCTCAGGCAATTTTCCGTTAATACACAAACATTGTAATTTTTTTTTCCTTTAAATCTAACAAACTGACAGAAAAAATATCATTTTTGGCGCCAGTGAAATTGTTTAATTTATTGAAAATATCTATAATTTCTCATTAAAACAGATTTTTCTGTAAAAAGTATAGACTGTTTCTGTAAAATTTAAAAATTCAATTTTCATTGCAGAAAACAAATTTTTTTCTTTTTAGCAATTTTTTTTTTTTTTTTTTTTTTTTTTTTGTAAAGTGTATAATTTTTTTCTGTAAAAATCACAGATTTTTTTATTACAATGAATAAGCTTCTGAATCTGCAAATCTTAAAGAAAATAACAAAGAGAGAAAATCCACGAGAATACGCGAAAGTCTACTAGGATATTTAAGAACGTTCCACAATAGCAATGCATTTATTTGTAATATTGGAGTTAACAGTCCTGTTGGACTTTAAGGAAACAACAGACTTTTAAAACTGCGAAATTTATCTAAAAATTACTTTTTTTTCCTTTTTAGAGAATTCCGAAATTAGATGTTGAAATTTATCTGATTAATAAACATTATATTAAAATTCTGTCGCGTCTTCGCAGAGATATAGACTTTCACAATTTTTGAAACTGTGTATATATTTATACAGCTTTTTGTACTTAAAATGCTGATTTGTTACAAAATTGAAAATTTTTGCAAATTTCTAACTTTTGGTACGCCCCATTCCTAATTATCAGATTCTTTAGAAATTTATACTGTATATTATCTATACATCATTAAATAAATGTTAGTATAAAAAACTGCATTTTAGGGGTATTTTAGCGTTAAAACTTATATGCATGTTAAATTACATAACTTATTTTTTTATAAAAAAAAAAGCATAATTATATAAAAATATTTTTTCTGCTTATACCGGGTGTCCCAAAAATGACTGATGGATTTTAAAATTCAATAACTTGCAAACGGTGACAGTTATTTAAAAAATTTTTGCAGGAGAGTTATGTATAATGTCAGGAGTTTTTCTACTGTACTTTTTTATTTTAGTTCGCATCTCAAATAATAGGTGGCGCTGAAGGCGATTGAAGGCCAGATGATCAGTGCTGAGTGAAGCGTCGACCTGGCCTTCAATCGCCATCAGCTCCCCTATTGTTTGAGATGCGAACTAAAATAAAAAATTACGGTAAAAAAACTCCTGCCATTATACATAACCCTCCTGCAAAATTTTTTTAATAGCTGTCACAGTTTGCAAGTTATTGAATTTTAAAATCCATCAGTCATTTTTTGGGACACTCGGTACATTCGGCGAACTTTTTTAATAAATGAAAATTTACATTGTAATTCATATGCAACTAGGAAATACGTATTGCCACATTTTATGCAAAAGAAATACGCATGTGATACTTATTCGTTATTTTAAAATTTTGAATGTTGAATAATTAATTTTTTTTATTATTTTAGTCCTAAACTATGAATATAACTATTAGAGTTTACCATTAACAAACATTGTAATTTTCAAATGGATCCATTGCAAAATGATGGATTTGATTTTTAATGTCCACTCTAAGTTTTTAAAGTCTTCGAGATAGCAGTATAAATTATAAATAAAGCAAAATTTCTTTAAGACAATATACAAAGAAAATAATTTATAAATTGAAAAAAAAAAGTGCTAAACTTTATTCTTGTACCAGATTAATACATATGTATACATTAGTTAAAGTTATTTCCTAAAACGGTACATTTTTATGCAGATTTTCTTCCCTTAAAACGCAATGATGCCGATAATGCGCTATACACTTAAAAGAAATCTGAAAAGTTCCTAAGAATTTTCTAGGAAAATGGATATCAAGAACTTTTTATGCAACAGCCATAACAAAAAATCATGTAACAGATACAATGCTTGCACTGTTGTTCCAAAACTCTGTAAAGCTACTAAGAAAGGTACTAAGCTGGGATTCCTAGAACATTTTATAGATTTATAACCTGGATTACAGATATAATTTTTATAAAATTACTGTAATTTTAATAAATTGTAAATCTACATATTTCCTTAGCTTCACAAAAACTACTTTTGTAAATTTACATTTTTAAAAATCGTACAATGTACTGATAAAATTTTAGTAGGCACATATATTTCTGTAACTTTATATCTGTAAAATTGTGTCTTTTTACATTGTAGTGCATCATTTAAGCAAAAAAATGGAGAAGGGATGCATAAAAGAAATTCTGGAGCGTCCTTCATGATACATAATTTAAATCTTAAAACAATGCAAAATTATTATATTTTGTGTTAAAAGCCTTTCAGCATATCTTTTTTCCAAAAGATAGATTGGGTTTTGTAAATAATAAAATAAAAATATCCAGATTTTTCGAAGTCGCATAGGTCCCAGGGACTCGGAATTTCAAGTAGCTAGCAACATAATTTGGAAAGTCTTATCATCACCGTTTAAATTGTTTTAAAAAACTTTTTTAGCTATTTTTTATACCTACTTATAATTTTTTTAATTCAAAAACAGGATAAAGTAACATTTTGGTAAAGTAATTTAATGTTTAAAAATCATTATTTTTTTTCTTTAACAAATAAGATTCCAGAGTTAATAGATACCACAGAGAGTTACAATATTATATTTTTTAGAGATATTTAGATCAATAGTGAAAGATATTTTATTTTGAGTAGACAAAAGTGTGATAACTTGGAATGCTTTAACTAAAATTAATCTCCTTATACGTATATATACATACATTGGTACATTTTAAAAATCATATTCAAATACCTAATTATTTCTAACGGCTTACTTTAAAATGTTATATTCTACTACTATTAGTTATTTTTTCGTGAAATTTAATTAATAAAATATTAATTAAATTTTGTAAACTAATACTTATCTTTTCAAAGAAAAAAATAATTTAGAAAATAAACGTTTTATTTTAGCTATATTATAGTTTAATTATACTTAATTAGTGAATTATATTGCTAATTACAGTTTGAGTACAGTTTAAGTGTTTTAAGAATTTACCGTTTCATATAAGTCCTTTTTTTTCAGTCACAAACTTTTATTAGTAACGCTAATATCATATACTGTCTTTCTACCTTTGCGCTTTTTTTTACCACCAGGTATCAAATAGGTTTCTCTTCAAAAAGAGGACCGTAAAATTATTGATCTAGAAAATTTTCTTCCATTTCGGAAATATCTGAAACATTAATCTGTTGATATTTACTGTTAAATCTATACCAAATAATTTTATTAATGTTTGTATCATTAAAAAATAAAAAAAAATGAAAAATTAGTTTTTATAGTACGAGGACCTTTAGTGAAAATTTAGCGAACGAAAGAAGTAATTTCTTATTAGATTTATAGAATGGAACTTCATTATTGGTGTCTGTATCATAGAAAAAACAACAGCCTATAACAAAAGTGAATCTTCATTGGAAATTTCTAAATCGTTCAGATGTTACTATTTCTTATTATAGCTAAGTAAAGCAGTTTATCAATCGTAGTTTCGTTATAAAAAAAATGTTTTGAAAAGTTATTTTTATCAAATACATCTATGATGTTAAGTCATTGCCATTTTGTATTTTATCTATATCGAAGAAGCTTATGACTGATACCTGAATAATGTAAAATAATTTATATAACAAAAGGGAATGCTGTTTTCGCTGAAAATTAAGTAATATTAAGAAGTAATATTAAGAAGTATAAGTAACACTTTGAGATAATATACATGTCAAAGAAATTTTTTATCGAAGTTTTTTTCAAAGAAATATATTTGTTTTGTGATTAGTTTCATGACTGTAGAATATAAAAACGATATCATACATAAAAGGTCTTTTATCTGATGCATGTTGCAAATTAAAATGTCACATCACAAAATTTAACAGACAGTCAATTTCCATCAAAAAGCAATTCTTTAGATATAAATTTGAAAAGTAAAATCCCATTTAATATAATAATATTAGAATACTTTTTTCACACATTTTATTTTACATCTAGTATATTTTTTATTTTGTTTCTTTCTTTTTCTCTCCCTTACCATTCTCTATAATATAGGCAAGACATTGCTCAATGCCTCCTTCATTATTATTGCTATTGAATGTTGCTTACAAATTTATTATTTTACTAAATACGTTGCGGAAATTTAACATACAATTTTCATTAGAAAAATAAATATGATGAGTATCTTAAGTTAGTTAATTTCTATTATATTTCTTCATTATTTACTATTACAGAAATTGATGTTGCAGATGCATTTAAGGAAATTTAGAAATATTTAAAGCAGTCGTACAAATAAGTATGCATTAATACAGTACAATAAAGTGATAATAAAGTAATAATTTAGCGAACTGTTCGATGAAAAATATTGAAAGCTCCTCTGAAAAAGAGAAACCGGTAAAATAAATTTAATAGCTGAATTTTCCCTGTCAAGATGCTGTATTTGGAAATTGATCAGAAAAAGAACGGAAAGAGGGTGAACTTTTAAGTAAGAAAATTTAAAGAAGATAATTTCTGCGTTAAAGCGATGCTATCATGCATTTTGAGCAGCATGTAATAGTACTGTAGTCACAAGTTAATTAATTTCTAATATATTTTTTCCTTATTTGCTAGTTCATATGCATTTAAGGATTTTAAGGAAAATTTAATATAGTAGTATAAATAAGTATATTGTGATGCAGAATAATAAAATAACAGTAAAATGATAATAAAATAATAATTTGACGAAATGATTAATCAAAAACAAACAGTTTCTCTGAAAAAGAAAGACTAGGGGGAAAACATATGGCCATTTTTTTCTCTTAGATGAAGCTATAATTGAAAACTGATCAGCTGAAAACATGAAGAGGGAGGGGAGGGAAGATTTGAGAGAAAATTTAAAGTAGAAAATTTCTAAGTAAAACTGACGGTACCATGCATCTTGTGCAGCAAGTAAATGAATACGGCATAAGTGTAGATAAAAAAGGGAAATTTTCTCGTTCTAATTCAACCTCAAATCAAATTTTGGTAATCTTCTTATTTTCGTCCTCCTCCGAAAAAAAAAATCCAATAATTAATTAATACATACATAATTATGAATTAATTATGCATATTAAAAAAATCCATGATTATTAATTAATTATATGTATTTATTAAACATACATAATTATTATTTAATTATATGTTTGTCTCAAGTAGGCTGTCTGTGCCTTAAATTCAACCCATTTTATTTTCATATAAAATGTATCATCTTAGTTAATTAATCAATGATACAGAAAAAATGTCAAATTATAAGAATTTCATTTAATTAAAAAATATTCTAGTCATTCTATAAAAAGGTTGGTGCAATCGATTAGTCATAACATCTACTAATACTAATCTGAATTTTTTATAAAAGTTCATTTATGTAGAATAATTTTACAAAACTTTGAAATTTTAAATATTAACACTTAATTTTGACATGGTATTTGAATTCTTTGTTGTTTTTTACACCTATGAATACCAAATATGAAATCATTTTGTGAATTAGTTTGAACTAAGCAGGCTTAAAATTTGGGATAACTAATGTTAAATTCATTTTTAATCGTAGTAAAAAGGTTATTGTAGAAATGCGGTTAACAATTTAAGCATAGCTGTGAAATTACATGGTGGAATAAGTTGTAACATTTGCATATTCGAAGCTCCTACATATTGATTTCTGTTTTTAAAAAATGCATATAATTATTTATCATTATCAATCCCAAAATTTATTTTAATTTTATATTAATCCTTTATCTACTGACGATACTTATAAATATTATTAAAATAATTTATTATAAAATTCATTTAATATAGAAGTTAGTTGTAATACAATTTAGAATGAGTTATAGATACATTACTTTATATTGTTCCAAAAGCATTATTGCTTACACAAAAGTAAAATATTTTTAAAGGATGATTCATTTTGTCTTTGCATCTTTTCAGCTTTATTGGTGTTGGAAGAGGGACAGTAATTTTTTAATTCGTAAATATTTCTATATTTATATTGTAAGAACATCATATTTGCACATTTCCTAATTCTACAAAATACTAAGGAAAAAAAATAAAATTAAAATTTTGAGTGGAGTTTTAAATGTTGCACAAAATCCTTATAAATTCAAATTTAATTGATTTTTAGAAGATAAAATTTTTATGAAATCATAATTTAGTATATAATGGGTTAATATAAAACTAATATTTTATATTAATATAATTTATACTCTTCCATCTAATCGCTTTAAAATCCCTCAAAAATTTATTAAATTGTTACATAAATCTTCTAATATAATTTGAATAATTCACGAAAAATGCTTTAGAAGATGAAATTTTCATGAATCCATAATTCAACAAATAAAGGTTTAATATAAAACTTTTATATTTATTAATATAACTTATAACCTTCCCCCTAATCTTCTAAAATCCTTCTAAAATTTATCAAATGATTAATTATTCTAATTTAGTATAAAGAATTCACGAAAAGAAGCCGTAGAAGATAAAATTTCCATGAATTCATAATTCAGTAGATAAAGGACTAATATAAAATTTATATTTTACATTAATTAAACTTTCACTTAAGATTTGCATATCTAATGCCGACCGAAATCGGCCTCTGTCAAATTTCTATTTTATAATTCATACACATTTTATTTTATTTAGATCTCGAAAAATAAAACATGTCAATTGTACCGCAGGAATATTTTAAATAGAAATCAATTTCCAGATCAATTTCAAATATGAAAATCCAAACTGCAGTTTAATTAGAGTTTAAGTTATGCTTAAAAAAAGAAAAAAAACACCTCCTATATAATTTTTTGAATGAATACTTCCAGTTTGATAATTTTTAAGTTTAGTACAATTTCGATATCTAGATGACCCTTTAAGGAAAATTTAACAATAGCATAATTAATAAATGCATCTATTAATTTATTGATATCAGTCACATTTTTATGAGATATCTATGGAAGATTTGGAACCATGTATTATGATAATTATTATTTTCTTTAATTATTACTTTTTTTTTACCGACTGTATCTTTTTTAATATGTTGTGCATAACAGATTGCTTGATTGTGTATTTAAATAGCACTAATAAATTAACATTTTGACTAAATCAAAATCAAATTTAGGTGTACTAGATTTTGATAGAGTTTTAGCTTATTTTACATTTTAAAGTGATTATTTATAAAGATATTAATCATTAAATGAAGAAGGACACCATATGATTTTTAAGATAGTTCTTCTTTTAAACATCTATGATCTTCCTTGGCTACTTCTGAACATTCTCATTACTCTGGATTTAAAAATGGAATGCTATAATAAGTATATAAGCATTGAATAATAAGAAAAGCAGTAAAATATTATGAAATTATGTTTCTTCTGTTTAGAAGCAATGAATAATTTTACAATTATGGATTAATTTTTAAATTTTGTCCTAGAACAAAAAAAATAAAATAAAATAAAGAAAGTAAAATGAAAATAAAAATAAAGGGGAAGACACCAAACGATGTTTTTCAGATTTTCTGTGCATTTCTTCTTTTATGACCGAAACTTGATATCAATCTGCAAAAATTAAGCCCTTTTTTCGGTTACAATTCCAATATTTCCAAGTTAACATAAAGAAAACTTAATTTTCAAAGGATTTTTCAATTCGGTGTTCCCAACTAGGAACACTGTCCTGTATAAAAGTTAAGAACATTTACTTATAATGCTATGAAGTTGTTCTCTTACCTCTTCCGCTTCTTCCGACGAACCTCAAGTCATTAAATTTTGCTACTTGATTTTTCATCACAGCCGTGGCATTTCTCAGTTCTGCACAGTAATTATCATCGTTCCCCGCCCGAATTGTGACAATTGTTCCATCTAGCACTTCTCCCAAACTGACCACTCGGAATGCGACCGGCAGGGTCTTGTTCGACCTCCAGTGGGACGGAAGGGCTGAACATACAACATTTGGGGAGCCAGTCTTAACTAATTCACCAGGATGCTCGTTTAAAACTTCAGTAATTGTCCTCTCGTAGGGTACGAAAAAGTCCGACATCGGGTCGCGGGAATTGACCCCACTCTCCGCCGACAAATGCATCGGGGAGTCACCGTCGAAAGCTAGGCCTACTACGGTGAACCGACTGTCCCTTTAACTTTTATAGTCAGTTGTCATGACTTTCTGTTTCGATTAACAAGGAATGTGTTTTTCAGATAAACATTTGCTCCGGTTGACACACGAGATGCTAGGAAAAGAGCGCTGTGCTCCGCAAGAAAACAAGCGGCACGGCGTTCTACGTCAACAAAGGCGGCACGCTCTTCTGGGGGTGGAGGCGTCAATAAAATTCGTCTGCTACGGTTGTGTATCCATCCGCAGAGGCCGCCACCAGCTGGTTATGATAAGTCCGCAGGTAAAAAGGAGTTCGGGGAGGAAACATCGAAAGTTGTGGAGGGAATTCAAATGATTTTCACAGGTAAACTAAAACAAGATTTGTTCACCGAGAGAATCGAATAAAACGTGGGGTTTTGTTTTTAGGAAGTCGATCACGTCACACGTCTCATGCATGTTACGAAATGCATGTTATTAATGAGTACATAGTAAAATGTTAATAAAGGCATTATTTCGAAAATATGTTATGATATTTGTTTCGTAATTTTGTAATCGCGATCTTCCGTAATTGAGGTCTACATCAGAAGGGGCATTGCGCGATTATAGACATCGGTATGAAAATGAGTAGAAATATTCGGTGCATCAAATTTTAATTTTAATACTTAATTATTATTATTATTATTATTATTATTTTTTTTTTAAAACATTGAGAAAGTTTTTTCAGTTTGACTGAAGAAAAACACCATTTTTACAATCTGCCTTTCAGTTATTTTTGGCCAAAATAAATTTAAACATTTTTGTACCCCAGAAAGTCATACGTAATATTTAACAAATTACATAAATATCTACAATGCTTAGATAAGCGGAAATTTCAAAGTTTTATTTCGTTTTTCTTTTTTTCCCTACATTTATAAAATGTTTAGGTGTACGTGTACTCCTCCGATAAGAAAAAGATCCTGATTGAAAGAAATTTTTATCAAAATCATCCATCTCCTACAAACTCAAAACCATGTTTCATTGTTTTTGTAGCATTCTTCTTCCGTTTAATGTTGAATCTGAAAAACATCATTGATTATTACGTAAATTGATATTTCGTACGTTCAAAATAAATATTCTGCAGATAAAATATGAGATTTTTCTTGATTAGAGATGAGAAAGTTATATACATAAAATTAAGTAGATAACTTATGGATTAAGTTGAAATATTTTTTAGATGGAGAGTACTAGTGTTAGACTTAATATGTCCCCTTTTTCCCTTAAATTTCCAGGTTTATAGCAGAATATACTAAAAATTTCATAATTGCGGATAATATGTTACTTTTAATAAGTAGACATAAGTAGAGATTTGTTTTGATAAGAAATGGAAAATTTTATGAACATGAAATGAAATAGAAAGATTACAGTACATAATACAGTAGAGCATTATTATTATTATTATTATTATTATTATTATTATTATTATTATTATTATTATTATTATTATTATTTTAATATATGTTTTAGCCATTTAAGGATCGCACTTTTTTATACTTGACACTAAAGGAACAAAACTTTATTTTGTAGGTATTAATGACTATTTGAGGGGAGGGGAAGCAATATTACATTTTATGCAAGATACGATATATATTGTAAAACAAATTAGGAACGTTTCAGATCTGCAGCAAAGCGTGTAATTTCTGAAAAGAAATTTAAAGTTTCATTTTATTCCGTTTTGAATAGGGAACATCTCAAAAACGATCGGAAATCTTTCTGCTGTTATCCGTATTTTCAACTATTATCATTATTAAATTAAAACGTTTCATTCTCAAAATGAATTTATTCGTTTCAGAAAAGCCAAGTAATTGCCGTTTCCAAAATGGAACCTATGCTACTTTTTTTCACAGTGTATGTTGCTAAAACGCAACGTCAGTTCCAAATTAACTACATCTTTTAATAACCTTTGAGGCATTTGCTACGCATCAGTGCATTATATTTACTACACATACGTTATACTTTGACTGATACAGTATCTATATCTTGAATTGTGAGATTTGATTTCATTTTCTATCGTGCATCTAGGAACATTATTCAAAATTTATCAATAATTTCAAAACATTTCGTACTATTTCATTCATATTTTTAAATGCATTTGATTTGAAAAAATAATCCTTTTTTTCCTTAAAAATAAAAGTTATAAATAGAAAATGTGATAATATATTTGTTGAAAACGATATTTACAATACAATTTTATAAATACAATAAAAAAATAATAATAATGGTGCGAAAATGCAATGTCAATCTTTAACTGTTTAATAACAGTTTTTATAAATAGATATATATATATATATATTTAAATTATGGATAGAATATAGAATTATAGGTTGCATCAAGTTTTAACCCTTTAAAATGGTACTTTAAAATACCATTAAATTAGCTTGTTAAAATATCCATTTAATACATCGATTAGTTGGAATTAGATTTATAATGAATTATAGACACTTTATCCTCTTCCAAAAGCACTTTTGGTACCATAACACATGAATATTTTAAAAATAAGATTTATTTTGCTTTTGGAATTTTTCAGCATTCTTGATGTTAAAAAATTAAAAGAGGTGGGGGTTCCAGTTCGGAAATTTTTTTTTATACTGTCAGAACATTATATTTCTACCCATTTTAAATATGCAATAAATAAATAAATAAATAAATAAATAAATAAAAGGTTTGAGTGGGGTTATAAAGTAGAATACAAATTGGTTTGAGTGGAGTATAAATTCAAATTTATTTAATTAATTTTAATTGACAAAATTCTTCTAAAATTAATTAAATTATTGTGTAAATCTTCTAATATAGTTTCAAATATTGGCGAAAAGGGCTTTAAACGATGAAATATTTACAAATTCAAATTTTGTGACCAAAAAGGTTTATTTAAATTATATTTGTTATTTTTTTAGCTAGACCTTCTCCTGAATTACTTTATTCTCGCTATAATATTTATCCTTTTTATGCTAGCCCTATTTTCAATAGCACTTTTCTAATGGTTGATAGAATAAATAATTCAAAAATTAAAAAAATAATTCCCGTTCGCAAAAAAACTTCATACCTAGAAAAACTTTTGTTTATGATTTTTTCTATTAATGATATTTTTAGAAAATTATTAAGAAATCCTATGAATTAATTTTTCTACAAACTTTGAAAACGTCATTGGGAACTTTTTTTTTCTTTCAGTGTGAAAAAAGTCTGTATTTTTTAATTTACGAAAATGCAATATAATCGCGAACGAAAATATACAATAACTTCTTACGAGTCACCCCAAGATTCCGAAAAGCGTTCCTTTATCTTTCGAAACCTCGAAAAAAGAAAGACAAATAATTTACAGAACAAATTAATAAAAATTAAATGTTATTAGCTGCTCGTAGTTTTTAGAAACGTTTCTGGGTAGTTTTTACAGTGCATTAATCAGTTCTTTCCACACATAAATCTAGTTTTTCGATGCTATTAGGTCTCAAATAAATATCTTCATGTTCAGCAAACATGTTTAACTCGAAAAATATATAGAAATAACAGATTTAATATTAACATTAAAGTTAGCATTTTTCTGTAGCAAAATTTCAGTTATAAGGTTGAATATGTTCATTCGAGGTCAGATTGCAACCGACATAGCGATTTTCAGGGTGGAAAGAACTCATTAATGCATCGTAAAATTACTCGGAAACGTTCCCGAAAATTACGGAAAGCTTAAAAAAATTATTTTTTAAATTTTGGAAATAAGTTATTTTGTGAGGTTTCTTAATGCAAATGAATTCTTTCCGATATATTGAGTGACTTGTAAGAGGGTATCAAATATTTTCTTGCGTGATTACGCTAAATTTTCATTGTTTTAGGAACATCTGTTTTTTTTTTATTATTATTACTGTGCATGCCACATTTTCTCAAATACAAATTTTACTGCTTTTCCTTGCAAATTTCATTTGCTCAAAAATCACAATTTTTAGATATTGCAGTTATTAATTTGCTTTTAAAACATATCACAAGAGCAAAGATAATGACAACGTACAGAAATTCAATATTTGTAAAGAAATTTCTATTTATAAAGAAAAAAATTCATTAAAACTATTATGAAAATAAGCATTTCGAAACAGACTAGAATTTTTTTAAACTATGCGTTTTTAGGCTGAAAACTTAAAAATTGTTAACCTGACAACATAAGCATTCTTAGAACCCCTTTGAACACCCTTAAGGCTTCTAGTTACTCAGCTTTCGAATTCACCTCACTAATGTTAAGTCTATGGACGGTTTATACATTCATATATATAATTCACTTCCTCAGCGAATTAATATTTTTAACTTGTTCTTTCCGTGTACTCTTCTTAAAGGACGTATCATATACGATTAGTTATTAAAGTATTTCTAAAATTTATGCTTAATTTTATATGTAGTGTTAAAAACCTTCTCAGAGTTTATGAGCTATAAACACATAAAACTTTATATTAGGCATAAATTTTAGAAATATTTTGAGAGCTAAATAAAATAAGCGATATCCTTTAAAGAGAATGTACTGAAAAAAAAGTTAAAACTTTTAATTTCCCCAATGAGATATTTTAAATAAATGAATGCAAGAAGAATTCGGAAGCTGACTGACTCGCAATACTTAAAGAAGTACCTTAATAAGTGGGTAAGTGTGATCACAGATACACAAAGGGTTTCGTTTAATATCTCTTTTAAAATAATATGATTAAATTAATAAATCGATATTGTTCATTTATAATTATTAAATTCTTACATAAATGGCAACATCATTACATTTAATTTTAAAAACTCTAAAAAAGTATTTATAAATCCAGTTTTTTTTTTTTTTTTTTTTTTTTTTTTTTTTTTTTCAAGGAAAAATATATAAATAAAATGAAAAAAATCTGAATATTTTTAAATTCAGCAACTTAAAAAAATTAGTGCAAGTACAAATAAAATATAAAATTTTCAAAGGCAAAAAAGTTTAAAACATATTTAAAATGCTGAAATAATTTAGAAAAAATCGCTATTAATTGTTTGACTTTCCACACATTCACTAGATGGTTGCAAAAGAAGAAAAAAATCTTAATATTTATTAAAATTTGAAATGATAAAGAAAAATTTTCAATTCCTGAATAATTCTTTTAATACTGAGATAATTGTTGCTCTATTATTTCAAAAAATGGCCGGTAGTTGGCAGCAGTAAGCTAAAAATACTGATTCTGTATTAAAATTATGTATTTTCTGTTTCTGGAAAAAAAAAATAATGTGAAAGTTTAAGGAAAAAAAAAGCTTTTAAAATGGCAGAAAAAAAGGATTTTTTGATTAATTAAATCCATCTGAAAAAAAAAATACAATAACAATAAATAATCAAAATTTTAAAGTTCCGGTTGAGATATTCGAACTGATAATCTCTTGTATGGAAGACAAAGAATTTATTATTACACCATGGACAGTCTGCGGTACATGCTGATATTAAGATTATGGTTTGAAATCGAAAAAGAAAAAACTCATTTAATTAAAATAATATAATTATTTCCAAAATCTTATGGTTTGGGATATGACAGGGAGTATTTAGCTCTATGTTAAAAATAAATAAATAAATAAAACAAAAAGTCTCTAATTTAAATATTTTCTAAGTACAAAACTGTGAGCGACAGATAGACACAGAAGCACGACTATAAAGGTTTGGTGAGATAAACGAAATCCAAAAAATATATTATATTGTGCTTTGAAGGCTAAAATTTACTGCCACCAAAATAATCAAGATAGTAGCATTTATTTATTTATTTATTTATTTATTGAACACATACATTAGATTTGAGTGCTTGACATAAAAGCCCGCTTATATGTTAGTGGCAGCATGCACTCTCCAATTTTATAAAGTAATTTTTTTCACATATATAATTGTGTAATTTAAACTTATATAATTGGTGTAATGTTATATATTAGGAAACGTTACACCGGTTATATCAGTTAAAGTACTTCATTAAACAGAGGCAGCAAGGATGAAACAAAATACCAAGAACTGTGAAAAAAAATTTACAGGGTGCAACTGAATTAGACTGACAATTTCCCATAGATCATGGGGTCGCAAACCACTTATTTATTCAAAATACTGAATTTTCAACCCTGATTAAATTTGGGTTGACGGTAATAATTTTCGGAAAACGGATAGTTAAATTTTAACAAATTTTATAGTTAAATTTTATCAAAAATTCTCACCTTTGTTGTAAATGTGATAATATATATTTAAAGAAAAGTGGTAGAATTCTGTATTATACACGCTAGCAGTATGCGCTTGACCCTCCGTTTTTTTGACTGCGATTAAAAGTTTATAAGGCATCATAAATTGCTTAAGCATCCTGTTGTTCAAGAACATTTCTTCATGTTGTAACATTTTGCATAAAACAAGGTAGATATCTTGCATTTTATCGCAATGTTATTATTATTATTATTATTTTAATTATTACCATCAACAATTAGGATGAAACACCCTGTATTTGTGACTAAATAAGTGATTTGTGACCCCCATGTTCTGTAATAATTTTTCATCATCTTGATGCCTATTATCACCCCTTTGAATTTGTCGGTCGAATTCTGGAACACCCTGTATATCAAAGGTAAGGCTATTTTATACCCAATTAGTATAATTTTACCAATCATCTATTCAAATCAAATTTTTCTCGATTTCTAAATAAATATTTTTATTTTCTCTTACGTTGAAAATATCTTTTGTCTTTGGTAAATTTTCTTATATATATGTGTGTGTGTATGTATAAAAGACGAGAAAAAAAGTAACTTAGCATATTTCATCCATCTACATTCTATAAATTCAGTATACAAACTTCGAGCAACTTCAGGGAAGCTTTTTGAGTTTGGACAAGCTTCAAAAATTGAAAGTAGCAGCACCTTTCATTACTACTTTCTCAATCTTCTGCTTCTTCAATTATTATTATTATTATACTTCGGCTGAATTAACAGCATTAATAGATTAACAAGGTTTCGTTAAAAAAAATAAATATCTTAATTTATACATTATATACATATTTTGTCGGCAGTAAAAGTTATTTTACAAGAGAAAAATATTTCCAACTGAGCGAAAAAATGCCCAAGCCTGGAACCGAACACAGATCTTTAACTTACAGGGACAATTCTTTACCGTTTAAGCTAACTGGTCCGACAACCGTCTAACATTTCTCACTCAGACAACCATATTGATAATAATATGTGTTATTTAGAAAGCTCAACAAAATAACTTGTATTATAAATAATTTGCATGATAACTATACCAATCAGTTTGACTGTATTAAAATAGTAACATATTTTACACTTTCTAAATTACAAATTAAAAAAAAAATTATATCTATTTTTATATAGACAAACAAAATACATCTTCTAACATAAAACATAAGCTTATAATGAAGTTTGAATAAAAATGATTACTTTGTTTAATTATCCCTGACAAAGGAATTTCCGAACCTAATTTGAAGGCTACTTGTTTGGCAATTAATCAAACAAAAACATACTAGAAGATTGTCAGGAAAAGGTTTTAATTCCTTTAATGAAAAAAAAGAAAAAAAACAATTAGCTAAAATTTTTGTTTTCTAAAGTCTTTGTCTCAATATGCCAGAAATAGACTCAATATTTAAAAGTTACACATTGGATCTAATGACGAAAATCTTACAAATCTGTCTCAGTATCGGCCATTTCAGAATGTTCTTAATCATTACAGTGGAAAAGTGCTGCAAAAAATAACTGGAAATCGATAAATGTTAAACAAGTTTAAAGAAGAATTTGTAAATAATAAAATAATATATATGTAAATAGTGTCCAAAGAGCGTTTTTAGTGAGCTCTAGTTGTAAAAAACTATTTGTAAAAATATAATTTATTTATCAATTAGAATATGTGTATTAAAATTAATCGCAGTTTAATTACATATCCAGTGTTCTCTGGAGTTTCATTATCTGTAATTTCTTCTATTGGGTTGATTCATATCAGACCAGATGTTATAATTAATGATGATCAAAGGTTAGGTAGGTGATCTAGATTCTCAAGGTTTGTCTGAAGTAGTTCAGTTCGCAAAGCATTCGCAGCTCCAGCCAAGTAATCCCTGGTTCGAATGGATAAGATTTTTTACATACACTGTTAAAATTTTGAAACTTTTGCTGCATCGTCACACCGCCACTTTTATAGAAAAGGATTATTTCACTGTATTATGGAGCATTCTCATTGGTTAAAATAGAGATATTCTATAAAAGCAGTGACGTGCAGCAAAAGTTTCAAATTTTTAGCAGTGTATGTAAAAAAATCTTTCAAAAAGTTTTGATTTATGTTTGATCGCGAAGCCTCCTCCAAAGTCAATCCAATTAGTATAGATGACCTCTCGGGAGTTTATAAGGTTCCATTCATTAGAGAAGGGGGAAATAAAAATTATTCTATAGGTATGACCCAGCGGAAATTTAATATCAGAGGTAAAGATCATGTAACGGATATAAAATACAACAGAAAAAAATTGCTTAATCTAGACTGAATGAAAAAGAGAAAATTAACTTATATTTTAATGAGAGAAGAATAATTTTCAGATCTAAGTTTTATTTAAAATTATTCATAAGAGAGTCCATTGAAATTTATTTAAAAAGTTCATATATTTGGAACAATTTGTTATTTTTCCGCATCCCAAGAACATGGATTGAATGGTTGGACGGTTTGAAGGATAACTACATAGTTTGGACACGGATAATGTCGAAAATATAGAAGGTGTAATATAATTAATTTGAATTCAATATTTATTTATTCCAGTTTTTCATGTTCATTGTGTTTGTAATTTTTCTACTTATATTATGAAGATGGCTCAATGAAAAAGAGTTGAAGTATGTCAATTTTTAAGATATTTTAAATGTTTTAATAATAAAATAACGTCTTCTAAGCAAAATAATTTTTTATAATATAAGTTCTTACCTTTTTGTTGTAGAATATGCATTATTATTATATATGCGTTATTATTATATGCATTATTAATATACAATATACAAATTAGCTTAGTTTCTATCAAAGTCTAATGGAGTCTAAAGTTTTGCGAAATTATGTGATTCTTGAGATACAAAAGTGACAATGCGACACAATGTGACAAAATTTTTGTCACATATAGAGGAACAGACTCACAGAGAGACATTTTATATAAAAAAAAATTTTGTGTTCCATGACCCCTAAAACGTGTAAATCCGTCGAAAACTGAAATTTTAAAATTTTCACGAATCCATCACTTTTTCCTTGTAAAGACAGTATAAAATAAAAATAACGAGATAAGAATTTTGAAAACAATCAAAATAATATTAAAAATTAAGTTTTTAGTCATGATTTTAGTCATTATCTGTATTCATTAAAAAAAATTACTAAATATTTCTTCAAAGAAACATCTTTAATGTTCATCTTTGATGTTCAAGAATCATTATGGTAATTATATTAAAATTTTTCATTGGGAATAATTAACGGACATTTTTTTCAGCGCAAAAAAGATAAATGTTTCCTAATTTAGATAAGCAAGAACTGGTGTAAGTGAACCAATTGTTTCGATATTTTATTAGTACCCTATCAAATCTGGATTTCTCTATAGAGATTCAGATTTCACCATAGTTTCTGTTATGGTGTCTTTTTTTGAACTGCTTTATAATGATTACATCAACACTGTTAATTTCTTTTCGTTGCAGTTTTATCACGCGTATGACCTATTTATCATGAAATATTAGTATGAAACCAACATTTCAACTAAAAGGATGAGTGGTAGAGATAGGAGAAAGGTGAATATTGCCATCTTATTTCAAACATTGCAAAAGAAAAAAAAAAAGTCCCTATAACCATTAAATTCATAGTGTAACTTAGAAGTTCCGTAAACTTTATTTGTCATTTAGAGTTTTCTATCGGTCTTTCAGTGAACTAACATGCGTACTTACGTGTAGTAACATGCATTTCGGGAAATCTGTTTTTGTTCTGATTTGTTATCATAGGCAGGTTATACAGGTTGGCTGAAACGTATTGACGCGGGAAAAACACTTTTTTTTTTTCAAAAATATAAGCTATTTGATGATATATTTCATTCCTAAAAATAAATATATTATAAATGAGTATATTTCAGCAGCTTTTTCAAAATGTTCGCCATTCGCTTTGATAGAAGCTTTCAAACAAGGGATCACAGAATTGATGGTGCACCCGGGTAATTCTCAACTAAATTATCCCAAGTCTTGCTAAGTTCCCATCGAAGTGAGTCCAAATTGTATATTTTTTACCGTTTAACTTTTCTTTTAAGTAGCTTCAAATAAAAAAATCGAATGGGTCGACATTCAAACTATTCGGACGTCTCTTATCCTTTGTTAAATAATCAGGTATATGGCAGTATGTGGCATCAAAGAAGGCCAATGTTGATTTTGCTGCATGCGCAAGTATCCAATCCTGTTCGAACATTCATTAGGGTTGTTTTATATTCATGGAGCACAATTTTAGTCAACACTTCGTATGAGTAATTTTTTCATCTATCAGTATGATTTTATTAAGAAAAATCAAAGACGTTTTTCCGTGGAGTAAGTCCTCCCCAAAAAATTATTATTATTATTATTATTTTATTTATTTATTTATTTATTTATTTATTTATTTTTGTAAAAAAGCGGTTGTGTGACGATTTTTGTTTTTCTAGAATTTCTCTGTATTAGAGTTAACAGTGGTCATACATTATGACGCTTGTGTCCCTTCTCCATGGTGAAAATTTCCTCCTCCGAGGAAAAGCATCTTCTAAGGGCGGTTTTTCTTGAAAAGTTGGAACACTTTTTTGATTCTCCTTATTGTCTCTTTTGCTTGGTATCATTTGACAAATGTTGCCCATGCTAAAGATGATAACTATGAAGAGTTTTTAACAATTTTCAGGACACTTTGACGTGAAATATTCAGCCTCTTTGCAATGGATTTTAGGCTTATGCCACCGTTTCATATATTACTCTTCAGGATAATGTTTCGAATTTTCTGAGTGTTGACAGACGGTGAGACCTAATTTCTTTTTTACATTAACCTTTCCCACTTCTTTCCACTGCTCAACAATCTTCTGCACTGTTCGATGTGGGGACTTTCAGACGAGATTCATTAGTTGATGTTTTTTTCCATTTGCCGTTAATTGGCCAACAGCTAAGTAATGAGCACATGGCTTCATATAAACATATACAGTAATTTAGTGATACATCACAAGAAAGTCCATAACAAATGCTACAAAAACTATAAAAAATAATGCGGCTTTTTTCAATTTTAATTGTGAAAAGTCAGAATCAAACAACGCAGCAATACTAATACAATGCATATAACATATTTTGCTCTTACTGCTTACAATGTGTTATAAAACATTAATTATCAATTCTGAAAACTATTAAAGGCAATATAAATTATAATATCGTTGAATAATTGTTATTATGCAGCGCAAACACTAAAAGTATGTATATAATATAAAATATCATTTTTTTTAAATGTAAAACGCTAAAAATAATTATGTAATTTTAAAACGATAACTTGAAAAATATGTGTTATGTAAATAAGAAGTGATATTATGAAATCATGTCCAACAGCAACACAAATATTTTTAAAACTATTTTACTAGCGATAATTAACAAAAATAGACCCAAATGCAATGTTTTACGAACAAAATAAAAAATCATACTTAAAGGGTTAAAGCGGTTCTCATAAAAATACCCCACCCCCCCTGCTTTAAAACTCAAAACTTTTCGACATACTTTCTCACTTATTTTTAAATGTGAAAACGAATTTTTTCAGGCAATATAATTGTAGTGATTCATTATCGGACAGTTTATCCTTTTCTTTTTCGATAAATGAATTACATCTTTAGTTATAAGGAGTTTTTGTCGTAGAACAGAAGTTTTCTTTTCCTTTCCTGCGTTGTCGTGTCCGAAAATTTGAACTAAAACGCCAGCTTTGAAAGCTTTTTTTGAAAAATTTTCTACATCTATCGAAAATCGGAAAAAAAAGAAAAGGCCTTTAGTTCACATAATTTCTTAATAACAGCATCTGCCAATTTCTTGGTTTTCAAACAAAAATGAATTTAAAAATGTTTCAGAATGTAGCCAGTTTTAATTTCAGAACAGCTTTAACTCTTTATGCACGGGAGGTATTTTTAATATATTGAACGCCACGTCAGTCATTGGTGACTGACATTGAACTTTCATTTAGGCCGCGTCAGTCACCGATGACTGACTGGCTAAAATATGATATAAAATAAAAAATACATATACTGTTTTAAGTAGTTACTGAATACTTATTTAAAATTTACTCAACTTTCATTTTTACAAGATTACACTTTATTGATGATTAGTTAAAACTATATATATATTTTTAGCTTTATATCATATTTTACACTGTCAGTCATTGGTAACTGAAGCTGCCAAAACAGAACGTTCAGAGTAAATCAACCAGGCACTCAACGTGTTAAGCACCGTTAATGAAAACGCAATCAAAAATTTATTTACTCTGTCTATAAAAGTTTTTTTTTTAACACAATATAGTTAAATTTAGAAGTAGAGAAACTGTCGAAGCTAAATATTTTCAAAAAGTAATAATTTTCTTAATCAACTTCATAGATATAGATTTTTTTTCCTTAAAAAAAAAAAAAAAAAAAAAAAAAAGCATCTTTAACTGCAAAAGCCTTTTACAATCACAGAGAGAATCGTAATGCATTTAAATACATTGATTTTTATAAGAATTGTGATATTTCCATAAGAATAATTTTTGGTTACTTAATCTGATTATTTTTGAAATATTTTAGAAAAAAAAGCATATAATAATAAATATAACTACCGATATTTTTAATCGGTTTATAAAAAAAATCATATCTTAATTTCAATAATTATTATTTAAAAATTCCAGTGTATCTCCAAATTATAGAGAAAACAATTATTGAGATGAAGCAATTTCTTGATAAATATATCCATAGATTAAAGGTTGAAGGACTTTTTTTTTAATATAGTAGTGCATATTTTGACCACACTGCACTCAAAAACAAGTTCTTACTATAACAAAGTTTTAAAAATATTCAGATCTTGATGCAATACTATGCAGTATAATTGCCAAAATCTTTTGTGCGGATATGTAAATACTATCTGATTCTTATTATACTGGAAATAACTTATAGTAAACTTCAGCCACGTATATCCTTTTCATAAAATTTGAAGCAGATTAATGTAATTAACACGGGCCCCAAACATTGTTTTACCATTATGCAGCGGAATAGTTTTGTGTGGCCCTGTAAATTAATAAAAAATTTTCTATGTACCACAGAATGTATATTTCAGTAACTACTTCATAGATGCATAACAATTTTATTATGTTTGAAAGGGTGTAACATTATTAAAATGCACTTGCAACTTTTTCCCTATCGGCCTTAATATAAAGGAATACTTTTAATTGTCCCTGTAATCAAACTATTCATCCGATTTTCCTAAAATTTGAAATGACTCGACAAAACTATACAATAATTATATAGTGTAAATATCAAATGATTCGGTTGGGTAGTTTTTGCTCTGTTATATGCGGATGGAAGGACAGATGGGCGGTTGAACGGCGACTATAGGTGCTACGTTTTTACATAATTACGAGTGCACCTAAAAAGGTGATTTTACGGCATAATACTGGCAGTTAGGATGCTAGTTTGTAGCCGCAAAGTAAACAAGTAATATACTATTAACGAAGCTGTATAAGAGCAACACGCTCAAATTTAAAAATATAAACTTGATATTTTCGAAGAATTATGAAATAAAAATTTTAAGGAATTTAAATTTCGTTCTTTCTTTGAATATAGCAGAGCATATTCTCACTGCACCGCATTAAAAAAATAGGTAATTTTACGGTATAACACTCGCAGTTGAGTGCTAGTTTATAGCCGTAAAGTAAACAAGTAATATATTGTAAAAAATTTCTGTTAAAATATGAAAATTCTGACAATAAAGACTTCAGTACAATTTCCCAATTTCAACAGAATTTTTTCCCGTAAATTCCAGAAAAATTCAGTTTTTGTTCTACAAAATTTTTCTGTTTCTTTTTATTAATATTTCTGTATTTGAAAATTTCCTTTTCAAATACAAAACATAATATTTCAAGGACAGACTTACAATTTTATGAATTTTATTTTTGAAAGACAGGTTTGCATCAATGTCAGAATAGCCCTATTTAATAATAATAATAATAATAATAATAATAATAATAATAATAAAAAACAGTATAGAAACAACCCTTAGGGGCCGTCCATAAAAGATGTCACGCTTGGAGGGGGAGGGGAGGGGGGGGTTTCGTAAAATTGTGACAGTTTGTGACAAGGAATTGGAAGGAGGTAAGAATAAATGTGGCATCACACATTTTGGTTAAAATAAAAACCATTAAAAACAGAAAACTAAATTTTGAAATTAGAGTACTTTGTGTTTATAAAGATAAGATTTAAAGACAAATATATTAAATTACATTTTAAATTCAAAAATATTACTATTGGTAACTTGTCTTTCATACTAATAATTTATTACTATTATATATCAATTATGTTTTTGTTGTAAAATTTACTCTTATTTCTTACAAATTAAATTCAAGAATAATCTTTATTGTTATGCTTACAAATGTCATTAAAACAAAGTTTGAAAATAAAATTTGAAATAATATCTGTAACATAGTACTTTGTTTCGGAACTTCAGTTTTATGTTTATGTAATATAGTGTGACATGTGATAAGAGAAGGGGAAGGGGTATGGTGAAGTGACATATTTTGTGACAAACGGGAGGGAGCGGTCAATAATACTGAAAAAAAGTGTGACATCATTTATAAACAGCCCCTTACCCAATGAGCTACAAAATATATCTAATCGTCCTGCTTGGGGGCTTTTTTCTATACTGGAGAAATATAGGAATGGAGGAAAATTATTTCTAACATACTGTATGTTTCGAAAGGTGATATTTTTTTTGAAGAACAGTTTATAAGTTCTATCATTTAATATAAAAGTCACTAACCGTAAATCTCTGAATCAAGGTAACCTTTTGTTTCCCTCTAAAATATGGCTGGCTTACGAGATACGAACTACAAACCAAACGAGATAAGCAAAATGATACCGAGAATACAAATTATTGTTTGCTTGTTAGATGGATGATAAGAGGTTGATTCAAAGAGCTGTTGACTGATGCGATTGTTAATGACTGATGATTGATTGATAGTTTATGTCACGCAACAAGGTCTGAAAAATGAATTTTAGCTGCGAAAAGGTCGATGTGTTTTTCAGTTGAGTGATTCGTGGACAAATGTTTTACTAACTTTTAATTTCTAAGGCGTTTCTTAATGCATTTCTTTTCATTGCGATTTCTTTCATCATAATGTTGTCGTAATTTAAATATCAATGAGAGCATTAAAAAAGAAGAACTGTTGCTCATCTAGAACATTTTATGTATTTAATTAAATCATGCGATAGTTCATTTTAATAACCACATGCCCAAATATTAAAAAATATAAACTAGATATTTTCAAAAATGATGAAATAAAAACTTTAAGGAATTTAACTTTTGTTCTTTCTTTGAATATTGTAGTGCATATTCTAACTGCATTGCACTGAAAAAAAAAACGTGATTTTACGGTACAATACTGGCAGTTGAAGTGCCAGTTTATAGCCGTAAAAAAGCAAATAATATACTGTTAAAAATGCGAAAGTTGTACTGACAATCGAGATGCTGGTACTATTTCCTTATTTTAACTGAATTCCACTAATTTCTCATCTGAATAGCTTCCAGCCAGTCGGGTGTATTGTGAGTCGAATTCTTAGCTTTCAGCACGACTCATAACAGAAACTGGTTGGATGTTTTTGCTTTTTTGTTAAACTATACACCCCTGATGAAGTAGTTTAATGAAAAAGCCTTCTACTGCCTTTTTATCCATTTATCTTTCATTATTTTGGTAATCTGCCTTCTATTTCACTTCAAACTTCAACTGTTTTCAATAAGATGATTGTAAAAATACTGGTTTCATTGGTTTATTGCATGGTAATATATGAATTACTCTGGTTATATAATGTCCATTTATCCACATATTTCTTAGTAATTTGGTAATCTGCCTTCTATTTCTCTTCAAACTTCAACTGTTTTTAATAATATGAATGTAAAAATACTGGTTTCATTGGTTCTTTTATTGGTATTGTCTGAATAACTTTGGATGTATTTATAAAAGCATTTATATATATATATGTATATATACAAAATTTTTTCAACATATTTTTTATACAATACTGGCAGTTGAAGTGACAATTTATAGCCGTAAAATAAACAAATAATATACTGTAAAAAAATTAAAAAAAAAAAAATTGATAAAAATACGAAAGTTGTACTGACAATCGAGATGCTGGTACTATTTCCTTAATTAACGAAATTCCCCCCCCCCTCCCCCGTTAATTCCAGAATATTTTTTTTTTTTTGACAAATTATTTATAACAAATTTTTTTAACATGTATTTTTTAAAATTTTCCAAATACTTTGTGCGATGATCAACTATAAACTTAAATGAAGATAATTACTACCTAATATTAAAATTTGCTTAGAGTCCATCTACATAACAAAACAAACTTCTATCAGTACCCAATTTTAACACCATAAATATATTTTACAACCTTCAATGTCTAAACACAAATTTTCAAGAAATTAATTTTAAAGAAACTAACTGTTCTAAAAATAGAGTATTTTAGGGGCAAATAAATATTTAATTGACGTTCAGTATTCCATTGTTGAAATGATACAGACTGAGTCATTTCTATTAATGTATTACTTCTTGCCAATATGAAAACTACATTCAGTATGTTTCCACTATTATCAAACCCAAATGTTTCAATAAAAGGAGTAAAATGCTTTTTTCTTTTCTTTTCTTTCCTAATTACTATTCCTGCACATTATAGATGAGCTTTTAAACCATCATTTTAACGCTTTTAAAGATAAGTTAAAAATTAATTGGAAGAAAATTTTGAATTTTAAATTCGCAAAAAGCGTAATAAATATAAATCTACATAAAAAAAATGAAAGTTGTTATTCATACTTTTTTCAGTATTATATTCATAATTCATGTTATAAAAATTACAAAATCAACGAATTTATGTTTGGATTCTTTTAGCATCATAACCATGCAATATATTAGAACATTAGTTTTAAAATTTCAGGAGATGTTAATAAAAATCTGAAAATATAATTGAATCTTCATAAGTCAAAAACTTATCAACAAAATAACTTGAAATTTCGTATCTAGGCAAATTAGTTTTAAATCAAATCTAGTTTAAATCAAAGATTTAATGTATTGTCTAAACTGTGTGTTGCTACCAAAGAAAAAACAAAAAAAGTTTGGAATGGCTTTGATTTGTAGATGACCCCCTAAGCAAATTTTACATGTTTCATTTCAAAGTATATTTTATTTACAATCGTTTGGTACTAAGTAAAATTCTTTTATTACAATTAGTTGCAGTCTAGCTTTATTGGATTTGTTCATTTAGCAGAGGGTGTTTACCATTTTTTTTCTGAACGACTGCACACAAATATTGAGATTACTCACAATTATGATAGGGGGAGGTCATTCAAATATTACGCAAAAACCAAGGGGGATTGGGGGTGGTCCAGTGTCGGTTTTGCTGACAAGGGGAAGAGAGGGGGGTTACGAGAATTCTTACGTAAGCATTAGACAACGAAACAACTACAGTTTAACAACAAAAAGCAAAAGAACATGATTTAGATGAGAGCGTTCTGTGGATGTTAAACAATTTGAGAAAACACATATGGAATAAAGGAGGACAAGAAACGAGGAATATACCAGTCTTCAACTACATTGAAAACATAACAATAGACAAAGCAGAAATATGGATTCAAAGATCTTGGCCAGACTAGAAATGGGAACGCCAAATACATAATATTCCTGTGATTCTTGTTAATAAATTTATTTATCTCCTAAATAAGTTAAGTCTTGTTGTTTTTCTAAAAGTTTGTTGTTGTTGTTGTTATTCAATGCGATAAATAATAATATATTAAAAACTCTTTTGTATTCTATGAAATGCAATACGTAACAATATATTAAACTGATTTTATTTTCTTTTATATCACAGTCCCTATATGTATATTTATGTAAATTTATTGGATTACTAATTTAATTTATTGCTAACTGTAATTGTAACTGTATTATGTATGGAAAATAATATTAATGTTACGATGTCGTAAAATCTTACATATGCAAAGTGCGATGTCGGGAGTGGGGAGAGGGGTCAAGCATCTGCTTACTTTTCCTTGCAAAGGGGAAAGAGGGATACAAAATGATTAAAAATATGCTTACGTAATACTTAAATGGCCCCAGATTTTAAATATAACATGAATTCGTCAGATTACACTAGTTTACAAATTTCAATTTTTTTTTATACCCGAAAGAAATGTATATAAATGTATTAGTCTACCTTCCTTAAACCTAAAAATTTCAGCAGAAATATTCTATCACGTCACAATTTTCTTTCTGCAGTCAATTTTTTTAACTACTCAACGTGGTGACGACAGATTAAAGTTCATTCGTTCGCTTCAAACAACAAATATTTTGTTTCGGATTGAATTAAAATGTCGAGTGGAAAGTGTAAACAAAGTTCTAATCGTTTTTATTATGTTTGTGGACAATTTATATTAAAAAAAAAAAAAAAAAAAAAAAAAAAAAAAAAAAGAAGACCTATTGTGGATTCGTTAAAAAGTGCATATATTCGTTATTTTGGATTTCCTGTTACAAACCGAGATAAAAAGTGAGTGCCTCATGTGTTTTGCGAAAGCTGTAGAATCATTTTATTCCAGTGGTCATCAGGAGAAAACGTACACCTTCCATTTGGTTCACCAATGCTATGGAGAGAACCAAGTAATCATGAAAATGATTGTTACTTTTGTGTTACGAAGACAGTGGGATATAATTCAAAATAAAGAATACTGCCCAGTTAAACTGATGGCATTGAGCTCACAGGCTACAAATACTAATTGTACATTAAAGCCTTATATTTTCAAGGGTTAATTCCTTCTAAAAAAAATAAGAAGAGGAAACAGCTCTTCCCTTTCCTCTTTTTTTATACTTAATCATTGAACCTCCTATACTATCAAAGACATGCTTTATCATATAAAAAATCTATATCCAAAATTCAGAGCAAATGAGATAATTCTTAATAAAAACCCATTTAGCATTTATATAATTTAAAAGGAATTACCCCCTCTTTTATACTTAACCATTAAACTTCCAAAACTATTCAGAGATTTGAACGAAATCTGAAAATTCTACTTGAAAAACCCATTTATATAAATTAAGGGGGGGGGGGCATTAGAATTCTTGTTCCCCCTATTTATACTTATTCAATGAACACCTAATAACAGTCACGGAATCGCCTCATCAGAATGATCCTAATCTAAATTTTGAACGAAAACTTAATTCTGCATGAAAATCCCATTTATATCAACTAAGGGGAGGGGCATGAGCCCCCCGTTCCCCCTCTTATACATATCGAATGAACTCCAAAAACTAATCAGGGAACCGCCTTTTCAGGATATACCTACATACAAAATTTAACACATAAGCTCTCAGGCTATGATAGCCTGTGAGCTAAAAATAAGGCGAGTATTATATATGCCGAAGTTCCATCTGTTACTAAGCTCATTTTACACTCGAAAGATCTACCATGTCCAGTTTGTCCCGGTAATTTGAGTGTAAATATACTAGGAGATGACAATGAAAGTAATTTCTAGTGAATCTGATGAGTTCTCTCTTCAAGAAAAGATTACACATTTAATTAACCAAGTCCAATGAAATGATCTTATAAGAGATTTACAATTATCAAAATCTGAAGCAGAGCTTCTTGGTTCTCGCCAACAACACTGGAACTTATTTACACCAAACACAAAAGTTAAGTTGTCTAGAAATAGAAGCAAAGTTTACTCAGAATTTTATCAAAAATGAAGGTGAATATTGTTATTGTACTGATTTCCCGGAACTTTTTGAAGTTTTGATAAAACAGTGGGGCTTATTCGTAGACTCTTCGAAATATAGTCTAAAAGCTGTTTTATTACATAATGGAAATAAGAAGTCGGCTATACCAATAGAACACGCAGCCCGTAAGGCATGGTGACGTCACTGCGACATCGTTGTGAAGTCACATTCTAACTTTGTGACAATCGGTCGTCGATGTCAAGTCACAGTGACTAAAATGTGAAATCGTTATGGCCGCTTTAGAGCTCGTTTGTGACGTCACCCCACATAGCATGGATGGTCACAGTGACGTCACTGCAAGTCACTGTGGTCACATCACATCTGTGGCCAAAATGCCACCACTCTGTGACGTCGCATTGTAACTTAGATGTGAACATCTTAGAAAACTTAAAATAATTACAAAAAGTCTCTAAAACATGACGTTTAATGTAAAATTGTGTTTTTGTTTTGGCAATATAAAAAAATACGTCACTGTGATGTCACTTCATGTAACGTTCGTCACAAATATGCGACATAATACCACCACATTTTAAAATCACAATGTGGCAAAAACATGAAATTAAAACTTTTGAATCAATTCTTGAAGCAATTTTTAGCTGATACATCAAATAAAAATTGAGTTCAAAAGAATTATTGTGGCGCTGACTTGGTGAAAATGATTCCAGTCTGTATCACAATAATTAATATTGAACTTAACTTGTACGGCAAAAATCTTCTTGCAATTTTTGTTTTAGTATGTTGTTAAGTATGTTTTTTAAAAAGTTATTTTACAAGATTTTTTTTCCTACAGAAAATTAGTATGAAAAAAGTTACAGATTGACAAAGAAAAACTTTTCATTCTCTATAAGACTTTTTTTTTATTTTTTTAAGAAGATGTGTATTTACTATATTTGATAACTTTACTTAAAAAAATATATTATCACCATTAAATCTACCTTTATACATTTTAAAAATTTAAACTATTTTTTATCTAATAAACTCTAATTGTTAATATTATTTACAAGAAAAAAAAAAGGTTTATAAATATTTTTTTACTTTGTTTTGAAACTGACAAAAGTAAAAGATAAATTACCAAATTCATTAATTAAATAAATAATAAATAAAAAAGTTTAGCTAGAGACACTCTTATTAAATTATTGTGTATTTAACTTCCAAATCTGTTGTTTACAAAATGAAATAAACGGTCATGCGCATTAAAAATTTCATCATCGTCTGAAGACGACTTTTTACCGGAGAATAAAATAAAGTTCTAAGGTGCCAGAAATAAGTTTGCTGGAGAGCATATGGCAGTTATGTGCGCGTATTAAAACGGATTTAAAAATTTAAACAAGAAAATCCTCAAGAGCAATTTTTAGCTGATATATCAAGCAAAAAATGAGTTCAAGAGAATTATTGTGGCGCTGGCTTGGTGAAAATGATTCCAGTCTGTGTCACAATAATTAATATTGAACTTAACAAGATCGGCAAAAAGCAATTGGGATAGAAAAAGTCAACAAAACACAGGTATGATTTTTTTTTTCTTTTTGCTGTTTGCTTTATCATTATTGTTATTATTGGAAAGATTTTAGTTAGCTTTTCAAAAACATTATTTATTTTGTTAATATAGAAAACTTCCCCATCAATAATTTGGATCAGGTTATTAAAATTAGTGATTTTAATTGCATTTTAATCTAATTTATTTCTTTATTTAGAATATCTGGTTAAAACAAAATGTTTCCATAAATATAGCAGCATATGGAAGAGTATTATAATCAATCGTTTATACAATTACTAAAAATTTTATGCGAATTAAAATATTTAATATATAAATCCTTCTTTTAAATAAAATTATTTGTAAACATACTTTTAAAATTTTTGTATCAAGGAATGTAATGAAACATGGCATAGTTTTTTTTTCTTTTTTTTTTTATTGCATCTGCTCTGAAGAAAAACTTATAAGAAATAGGGTAACAAAAAGAACTATTGAAAGAGATCGTGAATATGCAATAATAATAATAATAACAATAATTGTTTAATGTATTTTTCAACCTAACAAATATTATAAAATTTATAGAAGAAGTAATAATAGTGGGTGAAAACGTCTCAGTTGATAAACATTCTTATTGGAATATTTTCAAAGTATAACAACTATAAGTCTGAATGAAAATTTAGAAGTTAATCAATCAATAAGAGTTAAAATATGACTGTGCTTTAGAAATAACACAAAATTTTAAAATATGTATTATATGCACTATTAATATACATCATGATTAAAATGGCTTTCTTATTTATAATTACCGTCTAATCTTGTAAATAAAATATTAATAATTTTATTTAACGTGTATATGGTTTTATTTTAAATTTATGGTCAGAAGTTTCATAGAATAGGTATGCTAGCAATAGACAACCTTCCAGAAATGGACCCCCTTTCATGTTTTTTGGTTCATAAAACAATAACTAATATGTATTTTGCTTTAATTATTTTTTCATAATTTCCATTGGCATGTATTACAGTCTGGGCTATTTTTGACAACTTTTAATTAAACCAATCAGGAAGCAGAAAATAGTGTTTCAAAGTTCCACTGTTTTTCAGTGAAAATCTTAATGAATATGCTAGGAGCTGCCTTTATTTAATAAATTTTGGTATTCTTTATTTTCTTACAAAATTTGAATGTTTTCGTTTGAATAGTAATAGCAAATTTTGAATTTTATATACTAATGACCATTTAAAAATGTCCTTTATTTTTAAGGTTTTAAGAGAGGTGTTCATTATTGGGATAGTTAATTAGTCATTTTATAATAATGAACACCCAATGTAGACAGTTTCAGTAATGTTTATAGTGCATTAAATATTTTTACATAACTTAAAACCTAAATAATCAAATTCTGTATTTAAATTTTACATGCCAAAATGGACACAAAAACAAAATTATTATTTAAATATGTTATTATTTAATGTGTATATTTTCATACATAAAGATGTAATTTTGGCAATCAATTATTAAAGTTATTTTAATCAATAAGCTTTTTTTAAACATGTTTTTTACTGCAGGCAAACTTTGATGTAAAATTACCCCTTCTAAATATCTGCAACATGCCCAAAAGTCAATTACTTTTACAGTGAGCTGAAAAATAAGATTTCATTTATTGTTACTATCTTCCAAAATAATAATTGTTTCCAAAATATAATTTTTAGAATTCTCAACATACTTGTATTATTGGTACGAGTTATATTTGTTTTCATACTAAAGTTACGTTTATCAATGGACTAGTTTCAGATCATTGTTAGTAAAATGTAAATTTAAGTTTTGTAAATTTTGCAAAATTAAAAAGCTAGAGATAGCTAGGAATAGATAGTTGCAAAAGTAAGTTTGTATATTTTATAATTTTTTTATTTGTATATTGACAATATTGATGAGAAGTGTGTCATTTTCTGCTTAACGCAAGTATAACAAATATCCATAATTTATTATTTTTATGTTTGAATTTATTTTTTTACGTACTAAAACAACATTCGAGCATTTGCAGCTTCAAAATTAAATTGCCTTTAAAATAGTTGTTTGATTTAAAAACTGTGTCAACACATTTATCATATATGTTTCTACACCCTTTAAGTGCCCTGACCGTGTTTTTCAGTCACATAATTACAGTAAAGCATCGTTTATACGACGATCGCTTATACGACGTTTACATTTATACGATGTTTTAGAGTGGTCCCAATTCATTCCTATTCATTTTAGTGCAAAAATATATCTTTTATACGACGCACAAAATCGTTTATATGTCGATTTTTCGATTTTGTAAGGTTATTTTTGCTTATTTTTCTTGTATATTTTAAGACCGGGTGGAGGTTGGCAGCTTTGAATGACACCAAAGAGCATATTTAAATGTAGAGCTCTTGATAACAATGTGAGCTGGTGTTCGATTCGATAGAAAAATAAGTTTACGCGTAACGGATTACATTGTAGGGGTCATAATTTTTGAGAGGATGGTTAGCATGACCGACCTTTTAAAGTTGTATATAGACCATCTTTCTAATTGTTACCAGTATTGACGACTTTCAGTTGGCCAAACGGTGCATTGAAACATTAAGAACTTATTTTATTTGCCACAGTACCAGAGAAAAAACTTTTCAGGTCCTTAACTCATTACAGAAATCATTAATTACAACCCAACGACAGCATCACCTCAAACAACCATAGATAATTTCTTTTGTTATACTACGTAATATGATCAAAAGTAAAAAATAAATAAAGGTACGTATATTTAAATTGCTTACTGATTTTACTCCTTTTATTTATTTATTTATTGGTTATTTGTATGTTTTTGTTTGTTTAATTTACAAATTTATGTAAATCAGCGCATTAAAACATCAAAATTAAGTGAAAACAAAATAAATTCTAGTTTTAAAAGTGAAAATCGATTGTACGACGTTATCGTTTATACGTCGTTTTTGGGTAGTTCCTGCAGCGTCGTATAAACGATGCTCCACTGTATAGAATTTAAGGCGCAACACTAGTCACAGAAAAAGACCGGTATAATAATGTAAAGTCTATGGGATCACTCTTTTCAAATATGTCGCTCAAATTTTAATACTTTTACATGATTTTTTTTTTTTTTTATAGGATAGCTGAGGACGATCGACAACCAGTCTAGTTTTTACTTTTTCAATTTTTGTTTCGGATTTAAAAAAAAAAAAAAAAAAAAAAAAAAAAAAAAAAAAACCTTTAAATTTCAAAACCGGTTTAAACCGGTTCTGAAATTGAAACCATCATGATATAAAAAATATATAAGCAAAATCGAAAAAGTAAAAACTAGGCCGGTTGTAGATCGTCCTCAAACATATAAAAATATTAAAATTTGAGCGATATATTTAAAAAGAACATACCCATAGACTTAACTTTATCATCCGGGTCTTTTTAATGACTATTGTGGAGCCTTACGGGCTGATTTAATACAAAATTTATATCAATGTCTTTTTTTTGCCGTAAATAAAATAATCACATTTGCAGTGAATAAAATAATCTGTAACGATAGTGACAAGATTGTGAAGACACTATGTGATGTTTTTGTGAATATTTTGTAATCTGTGACGATTTTGTTACTAATTTTGTGATGGTGGCTACATTGCCAGTGTTGTAATGTTACACTGAGTCACAATTATACAGTTATGAACATTGATATATAGTGTAAAATCATTTACATCTTTTACAAAATTTATTATATTTTGACGATATATCTCAATTAAAACTTGAGAGCTGCTATAAAAAGAAAGTTTCTGCATCAAATTGCAATGCTATACAGACTTTATCAAAACAAAATATGTTTTGATTGCTTATATTTAATGAATCATTAAATATTCACGAAAAAATCTGAAGGCCGCTTAAAAGGTTAAACAGAAATGTTTCTTTCATAATTTTAATGCTTTTTAAAAAACAAATAGCTAAATTTCAAATAATTGTGATATATCGAATATTCAATTGTCTTAAATATTTCCATTTATTGCAACAGAAAAAAAAATATGTAACAAAGATTAAAATCTGTATGGCATTGCAGTTTGATCCAGTAACTTTCTTTTAGTGCTTTCCTTTCATAGCAGCTTTCAAGTTTGAATTGAGATATATTGCCAAATTATAATAAAGTTTTGTAAAAGACTACACTGTATATCAATGTTCATAACTGCATAATTGTGTCCAAGTGTAACATTACAGCACTGGCAATGTAGCCACTGTCACAAAGTTAGTAACAAAATCGTCACAGGTCACAAAATATTCACAAAAATGTCACAAAGTGTCTTCGCAATCTTGTCACTATCGTCACAGAATAGTCACAGTTTCAAAGACAATTTTGTCACAAATGACACATTTTTCACATTTTGGTCACACCGTGACTTCACAAAGTGGTCACAATGTGACGTCACAAACGAGCTTTAAAACGGCCATAAGATCCCACAATAGTCACAGAAAAATTACTCAAAAAGACCCGGATGACCATGTAAAGTCTATGGGAGCGTTCTTTTCTAATATCTCACTCAAATTTTAATATTTTTGCATGATTTTTTTGCACAAGATAGCTGAGGGCAATCCACAACCGGGCTAGTTTTTACTTTTTCAATTTTTGTTTCAGATTTTCTTTAAAAAATTACTTTAACTTTCGAAACCGGTTTAAACCGGTTCTGAAACTGAAACTATCGTAATATAAAAAATATATAACCAAAATCGAAAAAGTAAAAACTAGCCCGGTTGTGGATTGCCCTCAGCTATCTTGTGCAAAAAAATCATGAAAAAATATTCAAATTTGAACGAGATATTAGAAAAGAACGCTCCTATAGACTTTACATGGTCATCCAGGTCTTTTTGTGTACTTTTTCTGTGACTATTGTGGACTTCACATTGACTACTACTTGACTTCTACTACTTAACGACTTCACATTTTAGTCACTGTGACTTCACATCGACGTCACGCGACGTCACATCGGCGGTCACAAAGTCACAATGTGACTTCAAAACGACGTCACTGTGACGTCACCATGTCTTGCGGACACATTGTGAAGTCACGGTGTGACAAATTTGAGAAAAATGTGCCATTTGTGACTACTTTGACATTAACATTGTGACGAAATTGTGACAAAAGCGATGATATTTAAATTGCTAGAAACATGTTTTTTAAAGTAAATAACATGTTTTGAAGAATTTTTGTAATTTTCTAAAGATTTTTAAGAAAGTCACATCTCAGTCACAATGTGACGTCACTGAGTGGTGGTATTTTGGTCACAGATGTGATGTGACCAAAGTGACTCACAGTGACGTCACTGTGACCATGCATGCTATGAGAGAGTGAATTGTAAAGAGAGCTCGGAAACGATGTGTACTTTAATTAATTTAATGAAGTATAAAAAACACCAATGGAAAATGTGCGGCGAACTCAAAGTCATCGGTTTGTTATTGGGATTGCAGAGTGGTTTCCTTTGTTTCTGAGACATCCGAGCAAAACAACATTATTACATAAGAAAAGAATGACCAATTCGGAACGAGTATATTTCGGGAAAAATGAACATCAAACACGAGTTATTAGCAGATCAAAGAACATTACTCTACCCAGTTTACACATCAAATTAGAATTCATGAAAAACTCTGTGAAGATGCTTGGCAAAAACAGTGATGCTTTCCAGTAATTACAAAAAAAACTTTCCAAGCATTACAGAGGCAAAACTGAAAGAAGGGATATTTGTTGGCCCACAGATCCGTAAATTTATGAAAGATTCTCAGTTTGAAAGCCTTTTATCTGTTAATGAAAAATCTCCTTGGAAGTCATTCAAATTGGTTGGGGAAGAATTTTTGAGAAATAAAAAAAGTGAAAATTATAAAGAAATTGTTGACGATTTATTGAAAATTTTTCAACACATGGGAGTAAACATGTCATTAAAGAATCATTTCCTGCATTCGCATCTAAGTTTTTTCTCTGAAAACTTAGGAAGTATGAAGGACGAACAAGGGGAATATTTTCACCAAGATTTAAGGGTTTTTAAAGAACGACATCAGGAATTTTGTGATGAAAACATGTTAGGGGATTACTGTTGGTCTATTATAAGGGAAACTGATCCAAATAACTATAAAAAGTTAAAAAAATATTAATACAAAAATTATGTAATCAAGTTAAGTAAATAAATATTTCTTAAACCAGACGTGAGAGAATTTTAATATTATTTTTTCTGGATAACTCTATCTAAATAAACAAAAAATCAACAACTTTCAGCTGGGGTATAAAATCCATGTAAATTAATGTTATTTTTAGTACAACAGGTGAAGATTTGATAATTTATCCTAAAATGAACTACGTGAAATTCCAATGAACCAATTGATTTAAAAATCACTTCCCCGTATTCAAAACTGACTTTTTTATGGTAGCTCATTAAAAAGAGAGAGATAGAGAGACATTAATGGCAGAAACCCACCGATAACCCACTGAATGAAAATACCTTTCTAAATTATCTAATACCTGTCTGAAGTTAATTTACTTCCATTTTTAACTTGTCAATCTCCTTTTCTTTCTCGTAGCACCAAAATTCGTACTCTAACGATAAGGCGGTTTCCAAAAGTAAGAAAAATTCATGTTGTGGGTAATAGAAATATGATAAAGACTCCATTTCGTTGACTCTGCTTTATCTTCTCAAAAAGTATTCTTTATGTTTTTTCATTAAAAATTCGAAAGATTGATTGCCCACAATTTTGCAAATAAGTCGAATCTGATTATGACGCCCACTGTTAATACGCGATCCCGCTTAAGGGGAGATGTAACATAAAATGATTGACATTTTTGAGTTTTTAACTATTGGCCTAAAAAATAGAGATAAAAGAATGTGATACTAATTAATTATGGACCTAAAAGATTATGGGGTTGGAAGGTTTTAAATTAATATATTTTAAACATTGTCGGTGTGTATATATATATTATATATATATATATATCAAAAGTGCAAATAATTATGAGTGTATGATTTATTGATTTATTTTCATTTTACTTTGAATTGTAAAATTTATTTTGAAACTCCAATTCTTGTTATGGGTATAGGTACAACATTAGGAAATTTCTTAATTTTTATGCGCTAAGTTTATTGCTACAATGTGCATTTTCATAGTGTATTATCATTTAGATTTCTACTTTTATAATTATGTGATACCTTTCTTTTAGAATGTCCATTTGATGCTGCAAGTTTTTCATCTCTGCCTGTTTATCATTATGGTCAATTAACTATTTAATTGTAGATCAAATTATTTTGCTCCAAATTTTCTAATTCCGTTTGGTTGTCTTATCTTGTTTAAATTTTTACTATTGGATTATTCTATAATAATTGTAGATTTTAAATAGTAATATTATCTATATCTATATCTATATCTATCTATCTATCTATTTATCTATCTATCTATCTATATATATATATATATGTAATAAAATAAAAAAAAAAAAAAAAAATTGCGCCATTTTTTTTTTGTTCTCTCTTAGCTTCAATTCTAAATTTGTGGAACATATTTCAATCTTAGTTTCGTCTTGTAACAGCTAAAATTCTTTTTCTTACTTTAGTTATTAATAAATTATTTCTTGCTTCTCAAAAAGGCGGGAAGTATTTCGTAAGCTTTTTACTTTCTGGCATATTCCTGCGATTTTAATTTTATTTTTTATTTTTTAACATCGCGTGACAAGTGTTACTACGCGTTGCTAAAGGGCTTAGTGTTCCGAGAAAAAAATATAGTTCTTGCCAGTAGACCGCCTATTACGGCCAATTAGAATTGATCATTTTGTCCGTTAGAGGCTCGAGTACATCCTGATTGGATTTTTAAAATGATTGACGCGGAGTAGGAGGGCGCTAGTTTTGTCGTGAAAATGATTTTTTCATTTGGCTTTTCAGGAGAGTAGAATGCACCTTTTCTTTAAACTATCAAGACGCGCGTTTTATTTCTCCGCTGAATTAGAAATGTCATTTTTTCCGAGATTGTAGAACGCCGGAATGTTGCAGCTTAGTGAGCGAAGGCCGTAGTGATAGATGTATGGAACGGTGATCTGTGGAGTAACTTAAGTTCGTGCTCTAAATAATAAAGAACTAAAACACTGATTTTCTTGCATTGTTATTGGAGAAACTCCTACGAGAACAAATCCATGGCTTATCCACTTACCAGAACGACTGCTCATCCCACTATTGAATCTTAGTGAATAGTAGTATTCTACAACCAACATGGTATTCTATTAGTGGTATTTTATTTTATTAGATCCACACACATTTTCTTTTTCTTGCATCTCAATAATCTCTTTAACGTCAAGAAGAAAAGTAAGGGGCTTACAAAAATGAGAAATAGGGTTTCGGGACAACATGTCGGCTTCGACATTTGTAGATCCCTTTAAGTACTCTATTTTGTAATCGAACATACTTAACTTCAATGACCACCTAAATAATCGACCTCTTAAATGTTTGACATTTTTTAACCAAACAAGAGATGCATGATCAGTATGGATGGTAAATTGCACACCGTGAAAGTAATGATAAAATTTATCTAAAGTATCAATGATAGCAAGACACTCTAGTTCGGTAATGAAATAATTTTTCTCATAACTTCTCAATCCTCTAGAAAAATAAGCAATTGGATGTAAAAAGTTATTATGGTCGGGTTGTTTAAGAACTGCACCTACCGCTACCTGAGAAGCGTCAACAAACATGTGTAGGGGTAGGTGCAGTTCTTAAACAACCCGACCATAATAACTTTTTACATCCAATTGCTTATTTTTCTAGAGGATTGAGAAGTTATGAGAAAAATTATTTCATTACCGAACTAGAGTGTCTTGCTATCATTGATACTTTAGATAAATTTTATCATTACTTTCACGGTGTGCAATTTACCATCCATACTGATCATGCATCTCTTGTTTGGTTAAAAAATGTCAAACATTTAAGAGGTCGATTATTTAGGTGGTCATTGAAGTTAAGTATGTTCGATTACAAAATAGAGTACTTAAAGGGATCTACAAATGTCGAAGCCGACATGTTGTCCCGAAACCCTATTTCTCATTTTTGTAAGCCCCTTACTTTTCTTCTTGACGTTAAAGAGATTATTGAGATGCAAGAAAAAGAAAATGTGTGTGGATCAAATTATATTAATGACAATGGACTGATTATAGTTAAAAGAAAAGGTTTTCGTAAAGTGGTAGTTCCCATGTCCCTAAGAAAAAAATTGCTTAATGTTGCTCATGAACAGTTTGGTCACCCTGGTGTTCAAAAAATGCAAAATTTAATTTCTCCTAACTATTATTGGCCAGATATGACCCAAGACATTACTAACTTTGTTAAATACTGTGATGTTTGCCAGAAAAATAAAAAACCTAGACAGAAAAAATTTGGCTTATTACAAGCTATGCCCACTACAGATCAACCTTTTGACTGTCTGTCTGTTGATACTGTAGGAGGGTTCAATTATTATAATTCTACAAAAAAATATCTCCATATTATAATAGACCATGCCACAAGATATGTTTGGGCATTTCCTTCCAAAAGTGTCACTACAGAAACTTATACAAATTGTCTGAAACAAATTTTCAATATCAAAATCCCTCAACAATTATTCTGTTTTAGTAAGATTTCAAGTGTACAGTCCTCTCAAAAAATACTTAGTGACAGGAATGCTGCTTTTACTTCTTCAAGATTCAAAAAATTCCTGCGAAATCATAATATTAAACAACGTTTGACCACTGCCCATCATCCACAAACGAATGGGAAATGTGAAAGAGTAAATCAGACAATAGTAACTAGATTAAAATGTAAACTCCACTACCTCTAAAATTCCCTGGACTAAGCTTTTAACTGAGGTAATTAATGAATATAATAATACACCCCATTCTATTACCAAATTTCCACCTGCGTACTTACTTTTTGGCCAATTACCCTATGACTCCCCCTTACAACAAAATTATTATCCCCCTGTTCATGAAGCACTTAAAATTGCTAAAACAAGAACTGATGAATTTCATTTAAAAAATAAAAGATATTATGATAAAGATTATATCGAACCAAAATTTAAAATAGGAGATCTAGTTATCTATGAAGAATTTCAGTACCCTAATACTAGAAAGTTGTCACAAGTATTTAGTGGCCCTTATAAAATTCTTAACAAATTATCCGAAGTAAATTTTGAAATTGATAGGCAAAACCAGTTCAAAAGTTCAGAAATAGTACATGTATCTAAATTAAGGCCTTATTATTCCCCTGATAAATTTAAATTAAGTCATGAGCAACAACCCCCTAATCAACAACAACAAACTCAGGTAAAAACTGTAGCTTAAACTATATCTCTAGTTTATCATTTTATAATTTTTTCTCTTAAACAGTAAATTTCTTTTCATATTTTAATTCAGATAATATCCTGTAATTCTCACAGAATGGCAATGATATCTCTTGACTGCAGCGAGAGTGTCACTTGTCTGGAAATTTTTATATTTGTTTATTTATGCCGGCGTAGACGAACAAAGTGGAAATTTCTTATTCTGTACTGAATTACTCTACTTAGAATATTTTTTTTTCTTTCAACTGAACCTATTTGTAATATTAAATTTAATCTATCAATTATTAAATTAATTATTTGCCAAGTAACAAAATTTTTATCACTTTATTTTAATATATTTTTTTTTTCTTTCTCTCTTTCTTTGCTTCTGCATTCCAGTCCAAGTACATGTCAATTATAATATAATTTTGTTTCTTTTTCTCTTTCCTACTTGCATCTTGCAATGTTTTATCACACCGAGAGAATATTTATTGCGTAATTATTTGACATGAATAGATCTTGTTTTTTATTTTTATCATTTATTAATATTTCTTTTTAAGAATCTTAGTAGTTTAAAGGTCACGTGCATTCTCAAACATGAACAAAAATTTTATTTATCTTTATTTTATTTTAATTTATCATATTATATTTTAAATTTTTTTTTTTGTACATATTCCTACTTAATCCTGTACTCGGATTACCAGATTAAGTAAATGATTTCATAATTGATTGCATTTTTTATTTTATTCCACTTCTCTCTATATTTCATCCCAAAAATATGAGATGAGATAAACGAGATTAAGTATTTAAAGAATGTCTTTTGTGATATTTATTATTACTTATTAAGAGATTTACTTATACCCATTATGAGATTTACTTACACTTATGATATTTATTATTATTGATATTTTTCCTTATTATGTTTCTTAATTATATTGTTTATTATTTACATTGTTAAATTTTATTATTACTATATTATAAAATGTGTTATTAATTAAAAATACAATTATAAAAGTATTTTCACAAAGATTCCAAAATGGAACTGTTATGAATGTTCAAGGACTTACTCACACAAAAACTGAACTAATATTATAATGTTAGCTGATGAATTTGGACAGTTAAATGAATTAGACATCCTTAAAATGAGGTAATGAACTATGCCATTCCAAATATGACTTTAAGAAGATTTTTGAAATAAACTTTTAAAATTTGATTTCTAGATTTGACATTGTTAAAAAAGAATTTAACGTTATTGTTTTTCAATTTTATGTTTCATTTTTATGTTATTACTATGGGTAATTGCTTATATTTTCAAATTACTTTATGATGTGTACTTTAAACAAGATTACATCTTGTATTTGTACTGATGCCTATTTTATTGTATTTAAATTTAAAGTTATTCCACGCATCACCTTAGTGTTTTTAAATTTGAATTCTATATTTATATAAAAAAGAGAAATTAATTTAAATTTTTTTTTTATTCAGTATCTAATTATTATTACTTATATCAACAACTTCGTGAGCTAAGTCTGCATCATCTCCCTTTCTGTGAAATTGCAGGTCTCAGACCTACTTTTTCACCCGTCTTTCTGGGAGGGGGGATTTGTAATAAAATAAAAAAAAAAAAAAATTTTGCGCCATTTTTTTTTTTGTTCTCTCTTAGCTTCAATTCTAAATTTGTGGAACATATTTCAATCTTAGTTTCGTCTTGTAACAGCTAAAATTCTTTTTCTTACTTTAGTTATTAATAAATTATTTCTTGCTTCTCAAAAAGGCGGGAAGTATTTCGTAAGCTTTTTACTTTCTGGCATATTCCTGCGATTTTAATTTTATTTTTTATTTTTTAACATCGCGTGACAAGTGTTACTACGCGTTGCTAAAGGGCTTAGTGTTCCGAGAAAAAAATATAGTTCTTGCCAGTAGACCGCCTATTACGGCCAATTAGAATTGATCATTTTGTCCGTTAGAGGCTCGAGTACATCCTGATTGGATTTTTAAAATGATTGACGCGGAGTAGGAGGGCGCTAGTTTTGTCGTGAAAATGATTTTTTCATTTGGCTTTTCAGGAGAGTAGAATGCACCTTTTCTTTAAACTATCAAGACGCGCGTTTTATTTCTCCGCTGAATTAGAAATGTCATTTTTTCCGAGATTGTAGAACGCCGGAATGTTGCAGCTTAGTGAGCGAAGGCCGTAGTGATAGATGTATGGAACGGTGATCTGTGGAGTAACTTAAGTTCGTGCTCTAAATAATAAAGAACTAAAACACTGATTTTCTTGCATTGTTATTGGAGAAACTCCTACGAGAACAAATCCATGGCTTATCCACTTACCAGAACGACTGCTCATCCCACTATTGAATCTTAGTGAATAGTAGTATTCTACAACCAACATGGTATTCTATTAGTGATTATACACTATTATAGAACATCGTCGTCGTTTTATTACATATATATATAATTATTATTATTATATTGCTTTTTTGTTTAAATTGATTTTCTTTATACTTTGGTACAGTTTTTCTCAAATTGTATTTTTGATAAACAGCTGAAACTTTTTAAAATTTTGTAATTAATTAATTTATTTAAAAATATCTAACATTTTAAGTCTGAAAAATTCTTTAAAATATTGAAAAAAAATATTGGTAAATTTTGTAGGATTTTCAAAGTTTTTTTAGTAAAATATCTTGTATTTTTTTTCTTTTAAGCAAAATAAAAATTACTTCTTTTTATTCTCAAATAATAAGTTTACTGATACCACAACAAACTTTAAGGCATACATACATATATAAGGCACCAGCAGTCTTCGCCATCTATGCTGGTCGGTTTCTATAAAGGAATCTTAAATCAAACGAAATACATCTAGTAAAATAATAATAATAATAATAATAATAGCTAATCAAACATCCATAATCGTTGTCTTATACGTAAAATGTTACATTATGCTGCAAAAGTCGATGTTGACGACGTAATAGATAAAATAGCTCTAAAATGAGTGAAATACCTAATTTAAACTTTTATTTTATTTTTTTATTTTATTTATTTATTTATTTTTTTTTTAGTTGGTGTGTTATTTTGAATTTCCCGTTCATACCTAAACCTGCTACTGGGATATGGTGAAATAGCTTAGAGGCACTAGAGGTGTATAATTTGAAATAATGGTCAGGGAGCTTTAACATGAAGGATGTAGGCCTAATTTACAACCTCCCTCCAGGGGCGTAGCTTAAAATTTTTATTGGGGGGGGGGGGGAACCAAAATTTGGCGCCTTTTAATGTTTTGCCGCACTTGAATTATTTACAAACTTTTTAGGGGGGGGGTTAGTAATGCTACTTTTTATTTTTAATTACTTATTCAAGGCAATGGCATCTATTTAGCAACAAGTAAAGTGATTGATGAGTGTTTGTAAGTGATGCAGCCATGGTTGGATTTCGATTTTAAGCATGCTTTTCCACTTGTGCTGATAAAATATTTTCTGAAGCTCTTGTTTTTTTTCCAAGGCTAAAAATCCAATGTAGAATGTTTATAGAGAATCCGAATCCTGAATCCTTAAATCCATTTTCCTGACATGATAAGAACAATTGTATTTGGAAGAGAAATAAAAATACAGAACGCAAAGTTAATTACAATCGATCTATTATTTTACATTACATATTATTTTTCCCAGATAAAAAAAAAAATCAGCAAAAAACCTTTAAAAAAAAGTTCAGGTAAAATGCCGGTATTTGGAACTAAGGTTTCTTGAAGGTAAAAAACCTGCATTTTCCCTGAAAAAACAATATTCAGGTATTTTACAGGTATTTGGAACTAAGGTTTCTTGAAGGTAAAAAACCTGCATTTTCCCTATATATGTGTGAAAACAAAGATTTAAATTCCACATTTCTCAGTTGTACTCAAAATAAACAATAACCCCTCCTCCCCATAATTTAGAAGTAGTAGGTATAGGAACCCAGCGGAAAAAAATAAATATTAATTAATTAATGAGATAATTAGAAATTAGTGTTTTACGGCTGGATGGATAGTACGGTGGGTGCCGCATAATCATGCCGACCACCGATAAAAACAAAAATGCCGTACTAAAAAAAATCAATTTTAAAGAAAATTAATTAAAATCGTTAATTTTATGTAATAATAAATCAATTTCCCAGTTTTTATCTAAAAATTCGAAAAAAAAATATTTATTCGAAAAAATGAAAAAAAAAAAGTCGAAAAATAATCTAAGTTCAGAAATTAAAACATGAAAAATGGAGAAAATAGTTAAAGTTTTTTATATAAATGCATATAATTACAATATATAATTACTGGGTACGTTTGAGGCCAGTGTATTGTATTGAAGTTTTTGAATCTTGTGATTATTTCAAAGTTCAGAAATTCCATGTGGTCGCTACGGGGTCTGAATTGCTGCCAGCAGGGGTGAACGGGAAGCTATCTTGTGGATATATATCTTAATACTTATCCCCATCAGGCTGAACTTAGCGTTATTTAGCTCGAATTCGAACACGTGGTTCTAGATTAATTTGAAAGAAATAATATGAAAACATTAATTAATGCGAGAATTTTTATCAGAAAATTTTTATAAACTAATCTTGATTGAAAATTAGAGTATGAAGATGATTTTTACATACCGTATTTTCGGGTGTATAGGCCGCGGCTTATACAAGAAAAAAACCTTCGAAAAAGCCAATGCGGCTTATACACGGTGCGGGTTATACAAAGATATTTTTTTAAAAATTGGAAATCGTGATATTTTTTCTACAATTTTTAAACCTTAAAAAATTTGAAAAAAACATCGAAATTTGTAAATTTTTTTCACTATGCCGCGAAATTTAGAGAGTTATCCCATGTTTGTAAAGGCTTTTTTTTACTGCTTAAATACAGTTATTTCTGGATTTGGAAGAACTGTCGCAACTATCGCCAAGTATTGCACTGATAGATATATAATAGTCGTTGTGTTTGTAAAGTACAAAATCCAAAATCCGGAACCCTTCCAATCTCGACAATTCTGAATTTAAGATCATTTTTAGTTTATTTTTCAAAGAAATAATCCACCGACCCTGTTGCAAAGAACAAAAAAAAGGGCGTGATTTATATCATTTCAGAACGATTCAGAGCAGTCGTTCCTTTTTCGAAACGATTCCGAGGAATCGTTCCTTTACAGAGTTTTTCATTTCGGAAGGAGTTCAAGGAATCGAACTTTTCTGGCGTCGTTTCATTTCAGATAGAGTCCGAGGAATCGTTCCTTTTCGGAGTTGGTACCTTACCCTGTTGCAAAGAATTTAAAAAAGTGCGTGATTTATGTCATTTCGGAACGATTCGGAGCAGTCAGTCTTTTTCGAAACGATTCCGAGGAATCGTTCTTTTACAGAGTCGTTTCATTTCGGAACGAGTTCTAAGAATCGAACTTTGCCAGAGTCGTTTCATTTCAGATAGAGTCCGAGGAATCGCTCCTTTTCGGAGTTGGTGCATTTCGGATCGTTTCCGGGGATTCGATCCTTTTGGGAACCAATGACCTAAGATACGCATACCTTTTATGTCCGAAATTTTGAATTCATCACCGATTTTTTTTTTAATTTTCCGAATTTTTTTTTAAAAATATCACGCTTCTTTGAAAAAAATGCGCGTAAACGCCGCATCGCTTGAGATTTTATCTTAAAACACGTAAACGCCGCGGCGTTTTTTCCGAAAATTACGGTACTGATAATCTTAATTTTTTAGCCCAAGTACTGTAGATATTATGCATCACGAAAAAAATTGGTAAATTTGTGTTAAAAATTATGACTAATGACTTCTAATTTCGAACCCTGGTCGAAATATACTTTCGTAAATGGGTGTATATCCCGCGGACTATACACCGATGAATCTCCGCGGGTTATACACGAACTTTTTTAACTGCTCTTCTCGATTTAGGGGTGCGGGTTATACACAGGGTTCGGGCTATACACCCGAAAATACGGTAATGTGAGAATTTTTAATTAAGAGTTTAAGCTATTAAATACTTAGAATTGTGGAACTTAGTATCTGCAAGCGCCGCCGGTAGAATTAACTGTCAAAGGGATGTGATAATTAATTATAATTTAATTAATAATTGTCCTAAAAACATGCAACTTACCTCAAAATGTAGTTGAGATATTCTCGTATCTAAATCAATAGAATGTTCCCGTCCCGCGGGCCGTGGGTTGCGCCTATTCTTGTGTTTTGAAGAGCATTTCTGGGACACGTCCTCACGTAACAAAACGAAGGCTTGAACTAAGAAATTGTAAATATTCACTGAGTCCTTAAGCTACTAAAGGTAAATTGAAGGCTAAATTTCTCTTCAAAATACCTGAAGTACACTTATCAAAAATTAGCTAAGTCACTGAAGGTAAATTGAAGGCTATATTTTCCTTCAAAATACCTGAAATATATTTATCAAAAATCACCTAAGTCACTAAAGGTAAACTGAAAGCCATTAACTTGCTGATAAAGGCCTCTGTACAACCTTTAATAACCTGTGCATTTTGCTTCAATTTCCACTTTCCTTCAAAATACCTGAAGTGACCTTCAAAATACCCGATTAGTAAATTTGGAGGTCAGATAAGTGCCTGCATAAAATCTTCCGATACACAGTAAATTCCCTCAAATAAACCTGCACTTTTAATTTGCCTTCAAAATCCCTGTAAAATCTTATTTTTTAAAAGGTATTTTGCTGATTTTTTTTACCTTGTAGGGGTTTCAAAGCCACACCTCCCGCCCGAAACTTGCTGGTCAATATAATTGAATTTAGCCTTCAATTTTTTCTGGTGAGATCCTCCGAGATCGCCGTTAAGAACATGCTTAACTAAAGGAAAATATAAAAATTTTTTACCTTCGACTGCATCATCGTTTTTCATCCACTTTTTCATAAATTTGCATCAGTTCTCCTTTTCATAACTCCTTTTTCTGTTTTGTTGCCTTTAGTAAGATTCTGGCTTTTTGTTTTTATGTTTTATTTCAGTCAGATTACTCATGACTGAATTGTGAATCTCTTCTCTCTGGACGACTACGAAAGACAGCTTTTTGTTTTTATTTAAAAAATTAAACGAAATAAATCTCTAGTTTTAAAAAGTTGCGTTATCAGCTTCAGTACAATCTGACAATACTGAATGCTGGACAACCAAGATGTATGTAGTTGAAGCCAGAAATTATCTAACCTACACAAGGAAAGACTTAAGAGGAGAGTTAAAATAGTCTAAAGGTCAGATGACCCTGTCGAGGACCACTAACCTTGGATTGGAATAAGGGGAGAGCTTTTTTCCGAAAGATCAATCCCCACCAGTGGCCGAGAGGGTCTGACCTCTCAACTGGTAGACGGCAGGTGCTGGGTTCGAACCCAATCGCGGCCGTCGGCCTAACCGTTCGGAGTTTTCGTGGTTTTCTTCGAACCTTGCGTAAATACGGGTTAGGTTCCCTTAGAAGGACCCCCACGAAGGGCATCCCTCCCCCTGGGCCTATATCCCTAGCGTAGATAATCGGCCGACACAAAATACAACAACAACAACTTCCGAAAGATCAAATTACATGTAGTGATCGAACAATGCCCATTTCCGGAATGTGTTCTTGTTTTCGCACTAGGGATAGCGCTTGGTAGTAATCTTAAAATGTCTCAAATGTAATAGATCTCTTATTTTTTTTTTTTTTTTTTTTTTTTTTTGAAACCATAATTTTTTTCTTATAAATTTACTGTAATATTAGTTCCAAATAATGTTTCTGTTATTTGATTTTTTTTTCATTTTTTGTGTGAGAAATAATGTGTAAATAAGAATGCCACATTAATATTAACAATTTTAGATGCTTAACGCCCTTAAAACTTCCAAGACGCCCTTTTTGAATCTTCCTTTTTTAGGTGCTGACTGCGCCCATAAACCTTCTGTGGCGCCCAACAATTAAAACATATTATAAAGCCATACAAACGCACTACAGTCGCTTCCACACTTCTTTTCCCATTCTATTTATTTCTAAGATTGACCAACAACTACTATAAGAAGGAAATAATTGTACATTATCCCGAAATTGATTACAAGTCTGTTTTCGAAATTTTTTATTTCAGAGGCATAAATTTTCTTCGGGATAGGAGTGGAGGAATAAAGGTAGTAACAAGTCCAAAATTAAATGCCTTATTCATTTTTGAAAGTGAAAAATAACTTATTCTGTAATTTTACATTTAAAATTAAGTTATTTTATAATTACTTGTTACCATTAACAAAGCTTTTTTTCCGGGAGCCTCACGGCGCCCTATTGCACGAACATATTGGAGCTACGTCCCTGTCTCCCTCCCCCAGCCATTGACGGACGTGTTTTCTTGTACTCCTGCTCAAAGTTACTTTAAGTCAATAATTATAACTATTTTATAGCTAATTAGCATAGTAATGATTGAGTCTGTACTTTTTTTCCTTTTCTATTAGTTTAGTGTAAATATTAGCTTTTATTTTCATTTTGTTGATTTCGAAAGCTTTTCGAAGCTTGTGTGGTCTCCATTTTCGCCGTGTTCTCAACGACATTTTTTAAATTTTCTTATTCTGATGTTATTAGTTATTTTATTCATTACTAGCTGTCCTGCCCGGCGTTGCCCGGGCCCGTGATATTATTCAGTTTTCAAATGTGTTATTTGCTTTCTAAATGGCCCTTAAATTAAACTCAAATTTCTATGATTTTATATCTTTAAGTCCATTTTGTCAAAATTTATATATTCAAAACGGAAAAATCGCGAAAAGATATTGAATTGAAAGCACATGCTGTTTGGTATTTTGTTTTTTATGTAATTTGATTTTTTGGAAACTATGCGAACCGAGAGCGAACGAACCGCGACGAAACATTCAGGTTTTTACTGAATTCGTAAATATTTTCACACATTTTATTTTGTAAAAAAAGAATTCTATCCATACAAAAGTTCCAAAATTTTTGAAAGTAATGTAAATCTGGTTTATTGAAAGGCTCTAAAAAGATTGTTCTAAAATATAGGCATCTAGTTACTTTTAGCCAGGATGTAATTCGTGTTTTTCGGTGTATTTGAACGGGTTAAATCTCATATTTTTTAAACAAATTGTAACATAAATTATGAGAATGGATTAGCTTTAAGAAAATATTTTCGGTTTGTCAGGACGTATATAGAATTGCGCCCTGCAAAGGCGAAACCGCAATGAAACGATCTGGTTTTTATTGATTTCCTCAAATTTTTCGCGCTTTTTATTTTGTAAAAATTATTTCTACTCGTCCGAACATTTAATTTTTTTTAAGAAGGTGTAAATTTGATCTATTTAGATGCTTTTAAAAGTTTGGGCTGAAATATGTACGATTAGATACTTTTAGCGTAGAAAAAATATTCTACTTGTGAGTCGCAAAGTGCCTCCCTTTGCCGGTGTATTTGAAAGGGTTAAATCTCATATTTTAAAAATCGATTGCATCATAGATTATAAAAATGTTTTTAAGATTAAAGAATATGTTTTTTGTTTACCGGTACCTATAGGATTGCGTTTTGCTAAGTCAAAACCGCAATGAAAACGATCTGTTTTTTATTGATTTCATCAAATTTTTCGTACATTTTATTTTGTAAAAAATATTTCTATCCGTCCGAACGTGTCGAATTTTTTGTAGGGAGTATAAATTTGGTCTATTGAGAAGATTTTAAAAGATTGAGTTGAAATATCCACGTTAAGATAATTTTAGCATGGAAAAAATACCCTATCTGCGAGTCGCAAAATGACCTTCATTTGCCAGTGTATTTGAAAGGGTTAAAATCCAAATATTTTAAAACCAATTACACCATCAGTCAAAAGAAAATTTCAATTTTAAGATCTTCTTTTTAGTTTGTTTATATCTTAAAAATTACGCCCTGGAGGAGCATTGACAAAAGGGAGAAAAATAGTTTTGGAAAAAACGACCATTTTTGAATATTTGTTTTCAAAGGGTTAACTGCAACATTTTTTCGAATTGATTATTGCATTTGAGACCTAAAAATATGATCTTTCGAAATATGCCTCTTAAATTTAACTACGTCGAGCAGTTTGGTTGGTTTGGATTTAAACAAAATGGTCCAAAAACAGAAATAAATGGGGGAAAAAGGTTCTTCCTCCGATTAAATGCGCAATTGAGTTTCTGCGCATGTGCAAACGTTTTCTTTCCCAGAACATTTAAAAAATGACTTTTTGATGAGAGTGAGTTCCGCTTCATAATTAATATCTATGAAACTAATCAAAAAATTAAAATTCTGAGCCTCAGGTGCATCAGGAGAGGTATTGGGTTACTCTCAAAAAAAATTTGAGCTTCGTACGTACGGTAGATTTTGCTAGCCATCGCAGACACACACACACGCAGACAGAGCATTTTGTTCTTTTATTAATATAAGATCTGTATATTATGTTAGTTATCCAGTTTTTGTGCTTTCTAAATTTGTAAATATTGTATCATTTTAAGTAGTTTATTGGTAATTTACCTTTTTCTTTCTGGCGGACGATTTCCACTTCTTTATTTACTTCGCCTTCTTGTTTTTCGAATTGTGTTCTGTGGTTTTCCTGCTTCTCCTTGTCGTTTAGTTTTCTTGTTTGGAGGAGTTTGGTGGTGGAGTTATCCTACTATAAGACTCTCTTTATTTTTCTAAAGTGGATTTTTTTATGATTTACTAAAAGGTCTTTCCCTCTGTAATCGGTTTCTTACGGACATTGTGTTTATAATCGGTTGCTTTGATTTCAACGGTGGTTTCTTTGTTAGTGGATTTTTGATTGTTTTGAAGGCAGTATATATTGAATAATGGCTAAAATAGATAAATTTTTGGAAGTGAGAGAGGAGGAGGACTATCCAATTGCGATTCAGAAGGTAAATGTTTTAATATATGATACTTTGGAAGCGCAGAAGGATAAAAGTGCTGGGGGCAAGGTTACTATTGAAATTATGAAATTGTTAAAAAAAATGTTTTGATTACATAAATATTAGACAGGTTAAGGCTCACAGAGAGAGCGTGGCGAACGAAACTAAAGTTAGAATGGTGATAACGGATAGTAAGGCCTTTGAGGCCTTGGTGAGATGCGTGTCTGGGGATAAGCCTGAGACTTTAAATTTACAGGAGTTTCCTACTTTGAAAAAGACAACTGAACGGCGTGATCAGGATTTTTCTTTTATGGTTACGCCCAAAGAAGATGATGATGTCACGGTGGTGAAGCAGGATCTAAGACAAGAATGGAGAGATAATGCCGATGCGCCAAAGCCGCATGATGGGGCATCGACCAAGTCGGGTCAACTGATTTTGAGAATGAAGACTAAGGAAGATACAGAAAAATTAAGGAATGTTATAGAGAAGGTTGATCTTATAAAGAATAAATTTACAGTTTCGGTTCCGATGAGACGGCGTCACAGACTTTTGGTTTTGAGTATGGATGGTGATGTGGTTGATGATGAAGTGAGGGATTCGGTGAAGCAGGCTCTTGTGGATGGAGGTCAGGATCAGGCTCGTGATTTTGATATTATTAGATACTATCCTACCCGTCAGGATAAAGAGAACTGGATTTTGGATGTGGACGATGCTAGTGCGGAAAAGTTGCTTATGAGGCGTAGTATTTGCATATCGGATTGTCAATTTTGTACAGATATTGCGTTGTTTCCGCTGCCAGGCTTTTGGGCATGTGAATTCCAAATGTGCAGAAGATCAAAAATGTGTAAAATGCGCCGGTAATCATGGCTTGAAGGATTGTTCTATCACAGCAGAATCATCTATCAATTGTATGAAAAATGACGATGGGACAGATATGGCACATAGAGCCGACAGTTATGATTGTCCATGTTACAAAGGGTATAGGCGGGATCTTTTATCCAGATGATTATAACAGCAGTTTCAAAGGCTTATCTTGACTCTGGAAAATTGGTCATAGTTCAAATTAATTTGAACCACTGCTCAGATGCGAACGATGCTTTGGTTTCGTATGCTGAGAGTAATGGTGTACATTTTTTCTTATGTCAGGATCCATATACTCGTAACGGTACATTTTCTGGACTCCCTCCGGGGTGGCTTTGTTTTCTATCTACTTCTCTTACTTCAATGATACTTTGTACAGACTCGTCATTGTCTATTGTGAAAGGCTTTTGTTCGAATAATTCAGTTTTTATTACGATAACTCTTAGTCAGGGACCTTTGATTATTGGGTCTGTTTATTCTTCACCTTCTAGTGATCTTAATAAAGATATGTCTTCATGTATTAATTATTATCAGAATACTACTCGTATGATTATCGGCGATGACTTTAATGTTCCGTTGCGTATACTTGGCTATACACGTGAAGATAATAGAACAGAAATTTTTGCAGACTATCTCATGATGACGGATCTTAGACTTGTGAATACTTCAGATGCTCCCCGTTCTTATGTTCATGACAATCAACTTGGAAGACCTGATCTTATCCTCTTGGGGGTTGATATTATTCCCTTTCTACAGAATTTGCGTGTTGATGATACAGTGTTTTCTTTCTCAGATCATCGATATATAATGTTTTCGTTGTGTTTGAATCCAGTTTTTAGAACCTATGATAGGTTCAAAACAAAGAATAAATCAATGCACTAATTTAATAAATTATTCAGTGAAAAACATGATTTACTATGTTCATCACTTATGAGAGTGACTGGTCCGGCTTCTCTGGATGATTGGATTGAAAATTTCAATGAATATCTCCAATATGTACTTCAAAGGTCCTTTCGTCGGGGCAGTATTTCCTGTAAACCTACCATTTCTGGGTATACCACTGAACTATAAGTATTGAGAAATAAAGTTACTGCTGCTTATAAACGTTATAGAAAGAATTTAGACAATCCTGTATATAGAAAATCCTATATATTATTACGTCATGAATACAAAAGAAAAATTAGAAAAGCGAAGCGTTCTAGTTGGTTAGATTATTGTCAGCGAACTAATGAAGCATATGGTAACGTTTTTAAGTTCGTCTCTGGTAAAAAATTTAACTACCAAGATATGGCTTTTTCTACCATGGAGAATTCATCCGTTTTTCACGCATATGATGACATAGCTCATCAACTAATGATTGAACATTTTAAAGTTGACAATGTACCTGAAAATACTTATAGTTATGAAAGCTCATCGGATTACACGGATGATCCAGATTTTCGCCCTTTTTCCAAGAAAGAACTAAATTTTGTTTTGAAACAACAACATAATAATAAAGCTCCAGGTTTTGGCAATGTGGATGCGCTAATTGTGAAGAATCTATGTTTTAATTTTAATTTTTTAATGTTGTCAATTTTTAACACTTGCTTTAAATATGCACATTTCCCGGTCAGCTGGAAGAAGGGAGTTGTTATTTTCTTTAACCCTCCAAGCGTCTTGCAAATGGGTAAAATTGTAATGTTGTTTTCTCTGCATTTTGTTTTAAATGCTAATAAAATATGATTCTTTCAATATTACATAAAAAAATCTTATTTGGGAATATAAATGTAATCCTTGAGAGTCCTAATCGTTCTTCAATGCTTTGAAAATTCATTAAATTTATAGAATTATAATATCTTAAACATTTCTTATATTGCAGTGAAACCTGGAGCTTAGTGTACGGAATATTACGGGAGAAACGCTTAGAGGGTTAAGAAAAGAAATAAGCCAGAGAGCTCTTATCGTTCATATCGACCAATTACCCTGTTGCCTATTATAGCAAAGGTCTATGAGAGGCTGCTGAAACTTAGAATCACAGTAATGCTCGAGGCTGCTGCATACCTCGACGGAGACCAACATGGTTTTCGCGAGGGGCGGAGTACTCTGACTGCACTCTCCTCTCTTCGTGAGAAGATTAAAGAAACTTTGAAGGCTTATAAATATTGTGCGATTGTGTCATTCGATATAGAAGGAGCATTTGATGTGCTTGACTGGAATGTGGTTGCTAACATAATAGATCACTTGCCTATGTACGATTATTTGAAAGAAGTATTCAAGAATTATATTTCATTTAGTGTTATAGGTTTTTAATTTACCGATTACATTTGATGGTTCAGACTGTTCTGTGGCTGCCCACAGGGTTCATGTTTGGGCCCTTTGATTTGGACAATAGTTGCAGACCGAATTCTTAAATAGAGTAAAGAAGTAGCATTGAATTTGATTTCTTACGCTGATGACTCTGTGGTTGTTGAAGGTGCGGACACTAGAACGTCACTTGAGAATAAAATGAATAACACTGTGAATATTTTTTCTACTATCTGTGCTCATTGCAACTTGCAGCTTAATAATACCAAGACGGTTCCATGCTTTTTGGACGTAATACCATGAAAAAGAGACGTCCTATTTTTAAACATAGTGGTAGATCAATACCTGTGAAGGATAATATTCTTTATTTGGGTTTTCTTCTAGACAGTGCCTTCCATTGGTTAGATCATCTTGAGATAATTCGAAGTAAAGTTATGTCCTTTACTTGCAATATGAGAAAAGCGAGAGTAAGAGATATAGGGGTCTCTCTAGACCTATTAAAGGTTTGGTACAACACTGTATTAAATAAGCAGATATCATACGGACATGAGGTCTGGTATCGTGACCTTCAGTACCATGGTATTCGCAGATTGTCCTCTTGCCAGCGAGTTTTTCTGTTGACCATAATTCGTACATATCGAACAATTTCAACTGAAGCATTGTGCGTTTTGGCTGGAGTTTTACCTATAGATATAGAACTTTCTAACTCTGCTCGTCTTTAATATGATCCACGGAAATACATCAGTAGTGGTGGAAAATACTACTATTTATTCTGAGGATTTGGTTAAACGTTTGCCAGCTTATTATTATCCGAATTACTGCGAAAGACATCATGTGAATTTTCTGAATCCAATACGAAAATCTATTCCTGATCGTAATTATCCAATAATTTTTACTGGATCGCACATGTAAAGTGGAGTTGGTGCTGCTTTTGTAGTTTATTTAAAAATGTAGAAATATTTAATTACAGAATCAAGCTTAATGTTAAAAATTCGATCTGTCAGGCAGAATTGGTGGCAATTTCGGAGGCTATACAGTGGTGCGGACGAACTGAGTTTGCTCACTTCTATTTATATACTGATAGCCTGTCATCTATTAGTGTTTTGCATCATCTATTTCCATGCGATCAGCTAGTATATGATATTTTCACGAACTTACGTGTACTTAAAAATAGAAGTATTCATATAGGATGGGTCAAGACCCATGTAGGCATTGTGGGTAACGAACGTGCTGATGAACTTGCCAAATCAGTGATTCTGAATAATGTTTATGATAAAGTAGTTAACCTTCCAGTTCCTGTGAGTTATTTGAAGAATTACTTTCGAAATAAGAATATTCGTGATTGGCAGGATCGATGGTCCTTTAGCGATAAAGGTAGGGATATCTACATGGTTATTCCTGATGTTAGTTTAAATTACACCTATTATTCACAAGTGGCTGCATATTTTGTTTCTGCACATGGTGCGTTCCCTACTCTGCTCTACAAACGGGGAAGGCGAAATAATGATAAGTGTATTTCTGGCAAACGCGGTGACATCGCGTACTATTTATTTGATAGTTGTTGTGTTTCAGCAGACAAGTTTAACCTAATTAGAAATAGAACCATAGAGTGGAATATCAGAAATGTTCTATTTTCACATTTTAATTATAAGAAACTTTGTGCTATTTATATTGATCTGAATGCACACTTTACATTCATTCGTTGCAAATTCTGATGTTGTAACTTGGTTTTAATTGACAGGACTGTGAACTTTAAATCTTTGGACATGCTGCTGTTGTGTGACATAGTATATAAATTTGACTCTCAGCTAAAACTGTATTGATCTTTTCTTACTTTTACTTAATTTTTTTTCTTTTTTAAGGCTTGGTGTTTATATTAGTTTTATTACATTTTTAGTTTTTGTTTTGTTTTGGAACAAGTATGATATATTCTTACATCTCACTTTATTTTATATGTGTCTTGTTAAGTTTGTTAATTATTTTTTCTTTGTTCCGTCAGTCAGACGTTTGTGTAATGTGTTTTTATCATTTTGTGTATTTTAGTGCCATGGCATATATTGCTGTATATGTTATGTATGTTATGGAATGGCCCGTTGTTTGTAATTTGGCTGGTTGGTTGTGGAATATTTCCTCCGGGGATTAAACACCTATGCCAAGTTTTTGGTGGGTGCCCCGCGTGGGTGATCCCCCCCCAGAGTTCCAGCTATCACGAACCCTATATATAAAACCTTCTCCTCTCTTTGAAGTTTTCAAATATTATAACTAATATTTAACCGAGAGCCCGTAAAAAAATCCGATCTGTAATTGTAAAACGCCACAATTTGAAAATAATTCGAAAACTACCTATTCCCGTAGGTGTGTGTGTGTGGGGGGGGGGAATGGGATGCAGGAAATAAAGCTGTTAGTACGAAGGAGCGTCCCTAGGGCTTTCCGAAGATCTGTCATATGATGGGTCCAAAAAAATTTGGAATTTTTGACCCATTTTAAATCTTCCTTCGGGGATGGAAATTTTAATATCGCGTAAACACGTTCTTTAATTATTTTTAATAGCTTTATTTTCTGAAGTTTCACGCTTCTACTAAAATGACTGCTGAGGTATGCCAAATGTTCTAAATTGTTCGACCCCCCCGTTTTAACCCCCTCGGGAGGGCAATTTATAAAATCGCTGAAATTTGTGTTTAATTATTTATTTAGTAGATTTAATTTCTAAAATTTCACGCTGCCACATTAAACGACTGAGATATAGGAAGATGTTCCAAAATTTTCGAGTCCCATTTGCCCCCTTAGAAAGGACATTTTCAAAAATTCCATCTTAGTGCACGCTTACATCTTAAGAAATATATTTTTCCCAGTTTTCATGTTTCTTCGTTTAGTAGCTTAGGCTTTGCGTTGATTATCAGTCAATCAGGGCAAAGTTTTTTTATATATGTATAGATAATCTCCTGCTTAAAAATATTCCACTGATTGTAAACGACAACAACATATAATCAAAGTGTGTTATAGCCACCAATTTCCTCGGATCTTATCACTAGAACTTACAGAATCGTCTCTTCACTTCGTCGTTAGTAGGGAAAGAGTGGGAGTTCAACCCCAGCGTGGCGGACATGGTGGCGGAGGGAAGAGGAGGAGGAAGTGGAACCATCACCACCTCCTGTAAGAGGGAGGGAGGACCACCACCACCTGAATGAGAAGCTCATCTGATGGAGAGTGTATCATACTGTAGTAGGATGAGGGGAGGGCTTAAAATTGAGGGGGCTTAAATTTTTAGGGTTTGAAACGTAGGAGATTATACTATAGTAGAGGGGAGGATGTTTGGAGTCTGTTACAGTATGATGAGATTTTTAGAGAGAGAAAGAGGGGAGGACTTATTTTTTAGGAGGGGCTTAAAATTGAGGGGGGCTTAAAATTTTTTAGGGAGTTTAAATTAAAGTAGAGATTGAAATCAACTTAGAGTAGGAAAGATATTTGAATACGAAATGGAAAAATGCAGCGGCGCCCTCTATCCGTGGGAATTGGAACGAGGAGTTTTCTGAAATAATAAAAAAGCATATATTTTTGCAAAGGCTATGGGTCCCCCAACATATATTAAAAAAATTAATATATGTTGTATTAGCTGTTCAGAGACAGGGGTATCATGAACACCACTTCACTCACTGTGGCCCACATTCTGCAAAAATATACTTTAGGATTAGCTTGATATTTAAAATCTTCATGCATGTAAAAGGAATTTCAAAAATATTGTTACGGTGTTCATGAGGTTAGGAAAAAAATTTCTATACTTATTTTTAAGAATCTTCTAAACTGTTTGAAATGTTCTTATGACCATACGCTAGGCTTGTTATTCCATCATTCAATAAATAGCGTTTATCGTCAAACACCGATAAACATTTTTTGTTGAATTGTGTGGTGTATAACTGATGTAAACGTTGTCCAATTTTTCTCTGTACTTCATAAGTCGTGGTTTGATTAAATAAACAGTTGAGGTAATCTTCATGACGGAGTTTTTTTCTTACAATTCTTGTTAATATCCCTTTTGCTCGTTTTTTTTCTTCTAGAGAGGACTTTATGCTGTACATTTTCGACTTTAGTCCAACAAATTGATATGCAGCTGCCCCATTTAATTCATCTTTAAATTTTCCGATGACCTTCTTGTTCATATCTGAGTAGAGTGGATGATCACGAGGATAATCAGAGAAATCGAAAAGGCTTGCATGATGTTTTAAATCGTCAAAAATATCTTTGGTTCGAATGTGATATGTTAAGCTGTCTGTATCTGTGAAAAGCAAAATTGCACGATTTTCAGGATAAATTGTTTTCACAAAATTATAATGAAAATCATACATGAGTTCTTTTGATAACTCGAGTATCGCAAATCCGACATAAATTGGTCGGTTCATGAGGATACTGTTTTTTTTCCTTTCCACAGCTACAAGACCCTCATCGAATATCTTGTGACCTTTGTAGTTTGGTGATGCCACCAACTTTTCACCTCTCCTCGTTTGATTGGTGACTTCAATGTTTCTTCTCTTCCTTAAATTTTCAATACATTTTCCATATATCGAATTGTTGAGGAGCTTGAAAAAATCACGTTCGAAACTGCTTGTGGCTTGCTTTCTTTTTTCTGTGTTAAAAGAAACGTATTTTTCGAGCGAAGGGGATTGATTGAATTGTAAAACTTTGTGAAATTTTTTAATCTTCAGACCAAGTTGAACATATAGTTTTAAATTTCTATAATGACAAATATATTTGGTCTTGTCGTATAAATTCGGGATCAGTTTTGCTGTACCCTTATACCCCTTTTGTGTTAAACTTTTTGCATAAGGGGATAACATTTCTTCTGTCACTGAAAGTTTTTCAGGAGCCAAAGGAAATTCATTGTGGGATGGATGCAATTCTTCGGGATACTTCAAATCCACCTCAAATATATAGCCAACTGGAACATCGTTTCGCAGTTCTAAAACTTTTTCGGTTGTGAATTCTTCTGGGTCCACCCACCGAAACCCTCCATGTGGTAGATATTGAGACATCGACCACCCATACAAATTGTTCGCATCCCAGTACATGATGTGGGATTTATCTTCAGATGGGTCATATCCAGGACATAATTCATTATTTGCAGTTGCAAACCTATGAGATATTTGCGACAGACCTCCACGTACGCCTTGTTCAATAAAAACCAACATGTTTACATCTGTTAATAATTCTAATTTTATCCCAGTCATTTTTAAGCATGCTTGCCATGATAAGCTGGGTAAAGTTGTCAGATGTGCGGGATCAAGTTCATAGTATTGATTGCACAATCTTCGGAAATTTTCAAAAACATCAGCGAGCAACAACACATCTGTTTTTACATATAGATCGTGATACTCGCCGAGGGTTTTTATGTTAAAATATTCCCATATGTTTTTTGCATGGGCATATTCCTCATCACTTATATGTTGATCGGATAGTATGCTGAAGAAAGCAGATTTTTCGGGTAATTGGGTTTCATTGAATTTTTGGAAACTGGAGAGGTATTCATATGGATAAACGCCTTTTCTTTTCAACATCTCCAAATCTGTATTTTCAGAAAAGTTTTCTTTCAAAATTTGAAATTGGTTGCTTTGTAGATTGGATGACAGTTTTTCGAGGGAAGCCGTGAGAAATTGATAAGAATCAATGAAAGAAAGTTGGATTGAGGATGTATTATGTTTTAATTTAAAACTAATATATTGTTCAAGAGAGGACGCAATTACTTCAATTTTATGATCTTTATAACGGCCTAGTCTACTCATTAAAATGTGGCCATCATATCGTTTAAGGTTATGGAAAACCACAGGAATAATTTTTGATTGTTTGTATTGTAGGTTACAAAAGGGGTGTGTGGCTCCTCTGTACTTTGAGGTGATATGATCATGATCACGAGCTTTTTTCGCCCCCAAAGCTTTACCACAAATGTAGCATATTGTTGCTGCATCATGTCTGCGTTGCTCCTCTTCGCTTAATTGCATGGGTGCAACAGTCGAAAGTTTTTCAGCAAGTTCATTTTTTACATCTATTAAAGTTTGGATGAAATGATCCACTGCATCTTCCCCACGATATACTTTTACACCATCATCATTAGGATGAAGACGATATGTATGATTATCAGGCCCCACAATTATAAACGCATATCCACAGGGTACATGATGCGCAATATCCATTTCATACGATTCGGTTTCGGAGGGTTCGGCGGTGTCGAGTGGAACAATGAGGGATTCAAAGTCCGCATATATTATGAATGGGACGGATGCTTGAAGATGAGTTCCTTTAAATTCGAGTATGTTATTTCCTTCTTCTGGCATCTTTACTACTTGGGGGGTCTGTTTGTTGCAATAAGGTGTATGCTTTTCTAACAAGTCTTGACGAGTAAACCCGTGTAAGCATCTATAACAATAGTAACATGCACTATGATGCTTGCTTCTGTGTCCCATGAATCGTGAGAAATCTCTAATTAAGCAGTAATGCATATTGTCACCGTTGCTGATCACTAATAAATTTATGACGTCTTGATTTGTTTTTTCTGAGACGTATAAAACATAAATTTCGCCTTCTTCATATCCATAAATATTGATTCGCAAATTGTTTTGAAATTCTATTTGCGGGGTTTTATGATATGGAACTGGATAGGTGATCCCTTGCATGTTTATTTCATTTTCAAAAGGAACATATTTGCTTACCCGCTGTGGATGTTCTTTGAAATTAAGTTTCATTTTGTGAGCTAGAAGACACCAAAGGTAGCATTTGTTGTCCTCAAAATTTTGAATATTTAGAACTGCTTTTTTCCCTTCCAACTCCTTGGGTAGGCGAATAAAACTGCTACCCTTTAAAGGTGCATGTTTGGCAATTTGCAACTCGAAATGATTAATTTCGCGGAGCACCCATCCAGACCCCTTCTGCGTAAATTTTTCGAAACTGTTGATTATTTTCTTGTGGGCTAATGCCAGATTTTCATCGATGAAATCATTTGTGTATTCCGCATAAGTGTCGGACCAAAAATAGGTGGATAAAACTTCTACGTCACCTTCCGGTGATGTTTTTTCCAAAAGAAGTTTTATTAATAATCGCCACTTGATGGCATCCTTTTCCTCAACGGCATTTCCCAAAATCTCCAAAAGTTCTGATCGCATTGAATCGAAAAAAACTGAAATGTCGAATTTGAAATCCTCTTCCGGTTCTAAGAAAATAGATTCGAAGACGTCAAGGGCTTGAATTTTTTTTCTCGATTTTCTGTCTTCTGTTTTCTGTTTTTTGTTTTTCACGGATATGAGGTTTTCGGGCTGATTTTCATGAAGGGTGCGCATATGCTGATTTAGATTAAATTTAGAGGTGAACCTTTCTTCACAGAAACGACAACTATATTCATGAGTTTTGATATGCTGATCTAAGTTAAATTTGCGATTAAATTCTCTATCACATATATCACATGCAAAAATTTGGCTATTCTTTTCATGTATAATTTTATGTTGAGCTAAAGCATCAATTCTTGAAAAACTTTTTTCACAAATCTCACAAGGATGAACAGCCTAAAAGAGAATTAAAACCGACTTTATTTTTTTTTATCACTATTTAATCTATCAATCAAAAAAATGTAACATAATCTAAAAAAATTGGGAGAGTCGAAAATTTTCTGCCTAATTTCTTCTTCTCTTTTTAAAAATTAACATACATAAAAATTCGCGACAATCTGAAAAAATAAATATAATAAAATTTACATACCTGCTGATGGATCTTTTCGTGTCTTTTTAAGGCATCCTTTCTAGAAAATTCCTTCTGGCATACATTGCATGTCAGTCCCTAAAATAAATTAAAAAAAAAAAAATATGTAACATAAACTTAAAATTTGGGAGAGTCGAAATTTTTCCGCTTATTTTTTTTTTCTTTCAATAAAAATTTAACATACACTAAAATTCGCGACAATCTGAAAAAAATAAATATAATAAAATGTACATACCTGATTTGAAGTTTCTCCCTGCTGATGGGTCCTTTCGTGTCTTTTTAAGACATCCTTTCTAGAAAATTCCTTCTGGCATACGTTGCATGTCAGTTTCTAAAAAAAAAAAAAAAAAAAAAAAAAAAAAAGTAAACATTTTCTCTCTTAACCCTCTCAAAACATAACCCAATCATTAATTTTTTTACCTTCGTATTATTCATCGGGGCATCATCATCATTTTCAGAAAGATCCCATTCTGGTTCTGAAATCTGCATTTCGTTGATGAGATCCTGGTCAATCTAACAATAAAAGGAATTTTTGTACTTTTCTAATTAAAAAAACTTTTTTAAAAAATTCACGCAAAATTGATTATCACCTACCATCATGTCTACAGATTGATGTTGTTTTGAAAGGTGCACATTCCGGATATGTCTTCGTAAATTATCTGTGCGAGAAAATACTTTCTCGCATTCAGCACAAGTCAGTCGCTAAAACAGATATTCTTTAATTTATTTTCTAAAAATACTTTCATTAAAAAACTAGCTTAATTTATTTTTGATAAAATATTTCCTGTTATTTTAAAAATTCAAAAAGTAAATAATAAGACATAGGTTTATAAAATATTTCCGTTAGTTTATCAATTTAAAAAGTTGATAATAATACATAGGATTTAAAAATAAGTTATTTCAAAAATTCTCCAATAAAAACGAATAAGTTAAAAGAAAGTTTGCGGAAAAAAAAAAATCTCCAATAAAAATGAATAAGTTTGCATAAAAAAGTTTGCGAAAAAAAAATATTTCATAAGTTTACAAAAAAAGTATTTCACAAATTAAAAAAATATATTTCATAAGTTTACAAAAAAGAAAAAAAAAATCCTAAGTTAATCAAAAGTTCTTAAATAAAAATGAATAAGTTTGCACACAAAAAATTATTATCAACAGAAATTTATTTTTACAAAAGTTAAAATGAGTTTTCTGATTTCTGTATATTATCTTACTGTCGCATTGCAATTCATAGTTAAACACATTAGGTTATGTATAAAAGCAATAGATTTATAAAAATTCAAAAGTTTAATAAGTATTCAAAATATTTTGTAAACTCAAAGAATGAATTTTTTCCAACTTATAATTGTTATATAAAAACATTGATTTTTGAAAATAATCAAACTTTTTTCATAAAGATTAAAAAATGTGTTTCATAAGTTAAGTATTTCACAAATTAAAAAAATATATTTCATAAGTTTACAAAAAAGAAAAAAAAATCATAAGTTAATCAAAAGTTCTTAAATAAAAATGAATAAGTTTGCACACAAAAAATTATTATCAACAGAAATTTATTTTTACAAAAGTTAAAATGAGTTTTCTGATTTCTGTATATTATCTTACTGCCGCATTGCAATTCATAGTTAAACATTTATAAACGTTAACAAATGTATAAAAGCAATAGATTTATAAAAATTCAAAAGTTTAATAAGTATTCAAAATATTTTGTAAACTCAAAGAATGAATTTTTTCCAACTTATAATTGTTATATAAAAACATTGATTTATGAAAATAATCAAACTCTTTTCATAAAGATTAAAAAAAAAGTATTTCACAAATTAAAAAAATATATTTCATAAGTTTACAAATAAGAAAAAAAAATCATAAGTTAATCAAAAGTTCTAAAATAAAAATGAATAAGTTTGCACACAAAAAATTATTATCAACAGAAATTTATTTTACAAAAGTTAAAATGAGTTTTCTTATTTATGTATATTATCTTACTGCCGCATTGCAATTCATAGTTAAACACATTAGGTTATGTATAAAAGCAATAGATTTATAAAAATTCAAAAGTTTAATAAGTATTCAAAATATTTCGTAAATTTAAAGAATGAATTTTTTCCAACTTATAATTGTTATATAAAAACATCGATTTATGAAAATAATCAAACTTTTTTCATAAAGATTAAAAAAAGTATTTCACAAATTAAAAAATATATATTTCATAAGTTTACAAATAAGAAAAAAAAATATCACAAGTTGGAACAAATTTCAAAAGTTCTAAAATAAAAATGAGCAAATTTCACTTACTAAATTTCTTTCCATGTTCGAGAGGCTGAAGCACAAAGACCAAAAAAATTCGAAGTAATGATAGTTGTGAGTCGATGGCTCTTTATTTATATCTTTCTTAATCGCAAAATATTGCATCATCCCTCATGTCTCCCCCCCTTCATTTAGTCAAAACGAACCTTCTCGAGAAATCCAGTAAAATCTGGAATATTTTAGTTAGTCAGATGTTGATTATTTAAAATAAGTTACTTTCTTAATCAGAATGATTATTCGATGTCTAAACAATACTCCGAATAACTATTAATTGTTTACCAAACTCTGATGAAAAGAGGCATTATCTCAAAATGTTTAACAAAACATGATATCACAATCAGCATTTTCGTATCTTGTTTCTTTAAGATTGAATCAACTTCCTTGTTTTTCGATGAGAGCAAAACAACAGGGTAAAGATATCTTAAAATGACTTGTTATCTTAAAACAAATATATTGTTTGCTTGGTGTGATTTCATACAAGACTTAAGTAATTTCCTTTTCAGATATTAAAATACTTAATGCAGAAATCAAATTGAATATATCATACTGATTAAAAAATAAATAATAAGAGTTTTTTTTTTTATTTAATTTAATTTATTTTTTTTTCAGTTAAGATACTTTTTATTTCAATTGTAGTTTTTAATAAGAGATTGCTTTTTCCCCAAAATAAAAAGAATTGTAATTAAATAGATTTAAAAATAATTAGACACAGTATATGTAAAGGAAAAAAATATACATCAATTAAAAAAATAAACAGTTTATTCAACATTAAAAATATGTACAACACAAGTTTTTCTTTAGATTTGATAAAAATATGTACAACACAAGTTTTTCTTCAGATTTGATATAATGATTCACAAAATTCTTCAAAAAACTGAGAGTCCATTTTTTGAAAAAAGTCTTTCGTATAAAAGCATGTGCATGATTCACACACATTCTTTGCCAATTTAAAAGTGTTTAAATGAAATAAGGCAGACTGTTTATATAACTCGAATTTTTCTTTCATTGGTACGTTTAAACATTCATGACGAAAACTAGAATTTAATTCGAAGCGGCAACCGCTGCAAATAAAAACTTTATTAACAGCAGAGGTTAATTCTCGTTCAAGACAACGCAAAAAATGATCCTTAGCAGAGTCTTGATTAAAATGCGAAGTACATTTGGAGGGTCTATTCATTATTACACTACCAATAACCTGTGTTAAAACCAAATCACTTAAAGACTCATTAATTCGAGGGATTAGTTCAATTAATTTACAAATTTGATCTTTTGACATACGAATACTAGAATTTTTTAAGTAAAATCCCGAATTCCCAAGATTAAATAACTGCTGCAAATAGTAATAGTCTGAATCCATATAAGCAACTAAGAGTTGATTATTTGCGACGAATGTTTCATCGTTCGAATAAAAATGAAAATTATATAATTTTCCACTCAGTTTTTCCCATGATTCTAAATTAAAAATTACACCTTCTTTCGTGGGGTATTTTTGTTGTGTATTCGATTCTTTAAAATTTCTGATATGTAATCGCAAGTAAATCTGATTTTCTAATCTAACTTGAAAAAAAGTCTCCCAGTTTAAATTAAATTCCAATAACACTGGGTCAGGGGCATTTAAATTTCGAAAATGGGTTTCAAACCAATCATTTTCCGGTATTTCTGAATCACATGGTTGCTTGGGAGTTGATTGTTCAGTGGAAATCACATCTAAATTCATTTTTTGTTTTTTCGAGGGGGAACTGTTTGTAATATGACGAAATGTTAAACTAATTCTAATGTTTTTTATGCTCGAGTCAGGTGGGATTCCATGCGTGAACAGCTGATTTGTTGGGGCGTGCATTAGATAAAGGGAACCATGTTCCAAATTTATACACGTCATCGGTGATTTATTGCTTTTAAATTCGATTTTTCGCGTAGCTCCGAAACTTAAAACTGAAATTGGGCAAGCACTATCTAATTCACGTTCATCGTCTTTATGATGTGAAATGTAACTGCTACCATCGGGATATAAGTTCAAAAGTACATAGTTATACGTACAGCCAGACTGTTTTTCCACCAGATCTCGCAGCTGAAGGATAGGTGGTGTCCACGGGTTAGCACTAATGGTGGTTCCGCTGAAACTGTAACTCACATCTGGATCGCCGTAGGCCAGGGCTTGTCTTTTAGGCTTGATATTTCTTCCTCGATTCGCAGGTGTGAAAAAGGGTAAAATTTTAAGTTGTTCGAAGAACTGATCAGCCACATCTTTTTGTAGAAAGTCTGAAATATATTGCACGTTCAGTCCGTTTTCGGTGAAGTTAACAGCAGACATCGTTTAGAGTTAGTCAGTCGAAGCGAGATGGGTCAGCAAGTCACGAGAAGATGAGTCACAAAGGTCAGCAAGGCACGTGAAGGTTACTCAGTCGAAGCAAGACGAGTCAGCAAACGAATGTTCCAGATCAGGCTCCAAGGGACTGTCAGAGAACAAGCATCAAGATGCAGCTAGGCAGCGAGCAAAGTGTTAGCAATGAAGCAGATTTGTGGTTCTTATATAGTGAATGCTTATCACATATCAGATAAACGATATCACAATCTGATTACTGCTAGCGCCCTCTACGTTGAGCCGCCATTTTTTCTTCAGTTCTCGGTGTACTCTTGTTGGAAGCAGATGTGGGTAAGTAGTACTCTTTTATTTATATGTAAGTGTGAAGTGTAGTTAAAAAAATAGACATAAAATTTTTAAAAATAATATTTTATTTATAAATTTTCCCATTGCATTACATAAGGATCCACTTTTATTTTTTTAGTGGGCATGAGTGATACATGTTTTTTGTTAGAAGATAAATGTCGATTTTTTATAAAACTTTCAGGTACATACATTTCACGAAGAGTTTTTAATAGTTCATTTTGAGCCTTTATTGGAGTTTTTTTTTATTCACAGAAAACAAAAGATGAAATAAATTAGCTATATTCGATTCTGGGATAGGTTTTCCTTCGAAACTAATTGTTAAATTTTTATCCCATTCGAATTTTCTTGGATGATTTTTTAAAAAGTCCAACAAGGATCGAGCTTGTCTTTTCATAGAAGGTGGTACCGAGGATAAAATCAGGGTCAGTTCATCAGGTTCACTTTTCGGCTCTTCTTTCGGTTCGGAAGTCTCTTTTTCCGTGGGTTCAGGTGGTTTAGACATCCAGGGCGTGTTAAATTCTTGCAAGTCCATTTTACGTTTCAGCAATTCAAAATACTGAATCACTTTTTCATGATCGGGAAGAGTGCTATTTAATATTTTCGACATGGCAGTATCGAATTCGGACATTTGCTGTTTTGTTGGTACGTGCTTGGAAAGATTCTCTTCCAGCACCAACGCATATTTTTTAGCGAGCTCCATTAATGAGTCCGGTTAATACACTCAAGGCGGCTGGGATTAGAATATTTAAAAACCCACCTCGTTGAATAATAAGTTTTTTCTTGTGAAAAAGAGAACCCTTTTTCGTTCCGATTTTTCGTAAAGTAGTCTTATATTTACTTAAAGACTTTTTCTGTTTTGAAGATACAGAGATATTTCCTTTTAACAGATTCAAACTGCATTCACAGATGGCTTTTACAGAACGGGGTGGTAATTTTTTTAAAAGTTGATTAAGTAATGCCGAAGGACACGTTTTAATCAATTCTAAATCACGAAGTTGTTTCTTCGTCAACGTCATAGCGGCAACTGAATTAAAAACCAAATGTCTTTCTTTTTAAACCTTGTTTCGGGACATAAACGAACTGTGTTTGACCCGGTAAAATCTGCGTCCTTAAACGTAAACGTTCTTCAGTTTCGTTTCTTAAATCCACCAGTAAATAGGAGAAAGGTTTTTGGGTTGCATCTTCATACACTTCTTGAAAAAATTTACTTTTAGTCGGATACAATTGCCGCCCCAAATGAATAATTTGACTCATATCACGACGATTTTTAAACAAGATCAAATATTGACTGTTCAGGGAAACACCTCTCATTTCTTTACCTTTATGAAATAAATTTTGCGTGATAAAAATCACACTAATGTTTAAATGGTGGCTACCTACTGTAAAAAGATAAGTCAAGCGTTCATCACTTCCACATTGAATCATGAGATCGTCTAAAATAACGAGTGAATTCGTTCCTAAGTATTCAGTATAATTCGAAGGAAATCCCTCAACAAAGGTCACATCCGTCATTTCATCATACAGCTTTTGGTAAATACCATAAAACCAAACCACTTTGTCAGGGGGAGGATTAAACATTTGGTTTCTATCCTTCAGCAAATCTCGTAAAAACCAACTTTTACCCACTCTTGTGGGACCTGCGAGAAGCATTGTACAAGGATGTTGAAAGCGAGGAAATTCCATTTTATAGGAGCAAACACAAGGAAAGTTACAATCGAAATAAACACAAACACCAAGAAATACAGTTTAAATATCGATTTATTGATAAAAATTCACAGACACACGAAATCGTTTAGCTACAAAATTATAGACTCGTTGGTCGTTACAGATATTTTCAGTTACAAAATGTGATAAAATATGTTTTAAAGTTTTGCCGCGGCATCGTGAATACAAGTAAAATATACAATATTGGCCACATACGGCCGTCTTATTACTCTGTAAGGTGAGGGGGTTAAACACCACTCGAGAAAAATGAGATGAAAAGTTCGCAATAGATCCTTGAAAAAAGGCAGGCCCGTTTCCATATGAATCAAAGAATTCCACTTCATCAGGTGAGGGTAAAAAGAATGCCAGCCAGTGACTTCCGGGTTCCGTTGACTTGTCCACATTGCATACAAAACAGGCAGGATAGTGTAGGATTCTCCACGGTAGTTTATCGCTGGGAAAAACATCTAAAAAATACTTTCGAGTTCTTGGATCTCCTGATAAAATCTTCTTGATTTGTAAAGAATCCATCTAGTTGGCAAAGTCACACAAAACGTGTCTTGATTTACTGATTTCCACAATATTTTCAAATTCGGCATATACCAAAACTGAAATTGTGGTTTTTAAATCTTCAGCAAATTTAATCTCAATTCGTAAATTCCGCTGTTGTTGTAAATTTAGATGGGGGCCGTCACACAAATCTGGACTCAGGTCGAAAGCGTATAAGGTGTGTCCCTCTGCATATTCCTCACGTGTCAAATAAATACCAGTGTCATGATTAAATCCCGAAAACAAACGATGATAAGCAGTTATGAAATTATTGTCTTCAAAATTCAATTCTAACCCTTTTGAAGGTATAGGTTGACCGTTCGCATAAACACTTAAAAAGTTGACTTTGTGATGATGAAAGTGAAAAGGGTTCAAATCATATTGTCCATTGATGGAAGCATTTTCTAATAATCCAATAATAATTCGTTTCGGTAAAGATCCTAAAAATACATTGTCTTGCATAAAAGAACGACTTCCGGTAGATATCGAATAGGTCTTGCACAATACACGATCGATGGGATATTTCGCAGAAGTTTTTTCTAAAGCCTTCGCATGACCAAGCAACACACCTGGACTGACTTTCACTTTACGAACAAACAAGGAAGCATGTTCTAAAATCACTTTAAAATCCGGATCAGGTTTTTTGTAGTATCTGAAGGTTTTGCTGCAATTAAGCAAAAGTTGGGTTTACTGCGAACCATTTTAATTTTCAAATCGACCATGTTTAACAACAGTCTATTTTGTTGAAAAATGTCACAATGTAAAGGACCTATCATGTCTAAGGTTTTACTATTTTTCGTCAGTTCATAACGTTTTTTTAATCCAGGGTTTTCGTCAGATGTTGGGTCCGTGCATGTTAATTTCTTATCTTTATAGAAACATTCGCATTGTAGTAAACTCTTCTTGGCATCTTCTCCAAAATTCAAAAGTGTTTCGATGTAAGCTCGATAGGGATAGGTGTTACTGGAAGAGGAAATGACTCTTTCATTCAGGCTCACATCAACTTGGGAAAACAAGGCTTGCAAAAATAAATTCACGGGTGCTACGTGATCATCATCCGTTAAAGCAGATCCATCCGATTTAGTGATTTTCACTTTCGTATACAAATACGACGAGGATAAATCAATATAGTCTTCACCATTACCCGAAATATTAAATTCCACAGGTACCCCATCATGAATATTAGCAAGGGGGTGATATTCTACAAAATATCCTTTTTCGATGGCGGTTTGAGTTGGGGGAATTAAAAAGAGATCCAATTCCGTTTTAGCGCAAGCGGCAGAATCTTTATGAATTAGTCCGGACATCCTTAAGCGAAAATATCACTTGTTTTCACTTTCTTGACTTTACGACGACTGACGGTTTTTTTTGGAAGCTTTCTCTTTTTATGTCTGCGACCCGATCCAATCATGGACTTTACCTTGGTGGCTGCTTTATCCGTTAAAGTCTGACCGGCTTCTTTCAACCTCCGCTTGGCGGCTACTTTGACATTCTCACCACGTGACACGTCATTCAACAAATAGAGTCCAGAAGAAAACAGTTGCTTGCCTACGGTTTTGGCTCCCGATTTAAAAAGAGGTACCGCAGCACGAAACAAAGAGCGAAACACTCCACCAAACCCATATCCTTTTTGTAAAGTAGTACCGTGATAATAGTTCAAACCACTACCTGACTGGTGGGTATAATAATCCTCGAAGGATTTTGCACAACACTGGTAAGGCACAAACATTATGAGAGATACTTTTGACGAAAATGAAGTTTCACGATCAACTTCCCACGTTCGAATGACATTAATCGACCTGTGTGGGTTCTTATAACTGTTTCAATTGTCTGAAAATTCTTTCGAGTCACAGGAATATAGTGCGGTCTGTCAAACACTTCGTGAATCATCTCCCCGTCTTGTCCTTTCACGGGGATCACTCTAAGCAACGGTGCAACAGTATCCCCTACGATCTGCGGTTCAACGAGGTCACTATAGATATACATCAATTTAAAATCAGCATGGGGGTCGGCTGCGAAGGGACTATCAAAATACATTGAAGAACCTGCGAAGGGTTATCCTACATTACCAGGTGGAAACCCTAAACTTTCTGCTAATCCTGGATCAAACTTGATTCTGGCATTTTTTCTCAAAGTCACTCTCACTTTCTTTGAGTTTTTATTAAAGTTAAAAGAAATTTTATCATGAAATTTTTGATAGTTGAGTATTTTAATAATATCGTTGGGGGATTCATAAAATCCGGGAGGGATTCTTGCCTTTTTCACTTCAAATGCTCCTATTTCAAATTCGCTTTCATTTCTAGGTCTTCCGTTCGTCCATTCGATATTTTCTCCCAAAACATATTCATATCCGTTAGTAAATTCGGTTATATTATTCCACAAGTGTGGGTAGATGAGTTCTGTCAATCCCACTTCCCACTCTCCTTTCAAGTCTAAGGCGGAAGGTAATCTTGATACAAAATGAGAAATTTTATTCTCTGGAAAATAATTCAGCGAACTGTCTGAAGGTAACGTCACGTAGAAAGACATGTTTCACAATGAGGATGCAAGGTCAAAAACAGAGGGTTTTATAACGAAAATAAATTAGATGAAGGTATCCACTGATTAAATTTATCGGGGTAACCTTTAAATTTCACTTTATATTCCACATGACCTTTTCGTGTACGTTTTTCTAAAATCTTTTGAATAGTGTAATCCTCTTTCGGTTGAACTCTTTGAAGTTCTTGCGGGTAAAAGGTTCCTTGAATGGGTTCGTCCATCAAATCTTTAATTCGATACACAGGGGGATCTCTCGCGACACATTCCGTTATCACAAACAATTCTTCGGTCCAGTTCGTTTCATAACCTTTTTCAAAAGTTAATTTTTGTTTCGAAACACGCACGATTTCACCCGCTTTAAATACACACGGTTTTCTTTCCACATCTTGCATTTTTCCATACAAAGTAAACCACACATTGCTTTCATTCTCAGGTGTTACTTCCACGGGGGCTCTCTTAATGCTGGAATGATACGTATGATTGTAACTCTGCAACAAGGAATCTAACACATCGATAAAATTATAGGTGTGATTATGCGTGAAATATTTCCACATTTTAGTTTTCAAGGTACGATTAAAACGTTCTACCACAGAAGCTTTCGTGTTATTATACGTAGTAAAAAATCGCACACCTTGTTGTTTTAAAAACTTTTGAAAAACTCGGTTCTTGAATTCTTTACCAGCGTCAGACTGAATAGACTTGGGCTTACGCGTTGCAAAAATGCTTTGAAAGGCTTTCATAATATCCTCACCACGTTTCGTTTTTAACGGAATCGCCCACGCATATTTAGAAAGAATGTCTATACAGGTGAGAATGTAGCGATATCCTCGATTGTGCTTTTGCAGACTGATCATATCCACTAAATCGGTTTGCCATTGCTGATCGATCGAATACACAATCACACGATTGGTCGGAAACTTTCTTCGCACAGGTTTGTGCAGTGTATACGAGTCGACTCCGCTTAACCATTTCTGTATCGTCTTCTTGGACACTTTTCCTTTCGCAGCAGAATATAAAACATTTATACCACCGAAACTTCCCGCGTGACTCGGATTCTGATAAATCTCCTTCATTGCAGCAAGAAATTTTATTACGTGAAATATTAATATTCAGTCGCATCATATCGAAAAAGATAAATTTCCGGTTTCATTTAAATTCAGTATAAAATCAACCTTAAACTTTTCATTTCCGGTGAATACATATATCAACGAAAATATAATACACACCGTTATGTACAGACACACCACACTCAACACTTCATCTCTCGAAGTCATTCTTAAAAATGACACATCTCACACGTCACTACTCTCTTTAAACATTTAAAATCTTGACATATAGACATAGTTTCTTGGCTCGATTAGTTAAGTCCTCAACATATCATCGAGCCAAGAGACTATTTTACAAGTTCGAACCTCCTTCAAAACTTAAAAAAAAAAAAAAATTACTATTTTCGTTAATATTATTCTAATGGTTCCAATTCCCACCGATAGAGGTCGCCGCTGCATTTTTCCATTTCGTATTCAAATATCTTTCCTACTCTAAGTTGAGTTCAATCTCTACTTTAATTTAAACTCCCTAAAAAATTTTAAGCCCCCCTCAATTTTAAGCCCCTCCTAAAAAATAAGCCCTCCCCTCTTTCTCTCTCTAAAAATCTCATCATACTATAACAGACTCCAAACATCCACCCCTCTACTATAGTATAATCTCCTACGTTTCAAACCCTAAAAATTTAAGCCCCCTCAATTTTAAGCCCTCCCCTCATCCTACTACAGTATGATACACTCTCCATCAGATGAGCTTCTCATTCAGGTGGTGGTGGTCCTCCCTCCCTCTTACAGGAGGTGGTGATGGTTCCACTTCCTCCTCCTCTTCCCTCCGCCACCATGTCCGCCACGCTGGGGTTGAACTCCCACTCTTTCCCTACTGCACTTACAGAATCGTTTCTTCACATGTTGCACATTTAGCGCTCCCCACTGCATTTCATGTGACACATTCAGCGTTCTCCACTGCACTTCGTGTGACACATTATGAGCTTAATACATGAGCTTAATCTTTTCATTTACACATACCCCCCCCCGCCCCCCCCCCCAAAAAAAAATTCTCTATTTGTAAGTAAAATACATTATGTTAAATATTTCGCAAAATCTGCTTCCATTTGCTTGTCCTACATGCGCGTTTAACTTGCGACTTTTTTTCAGATCCCTTAAATATCGTCCATAAGGCTAATCAAAAATGTCACATTTAATACGTAAAAGGATGTTATGCGGTCGCCTTATATACCATAAATTTTTGGTCCTTAGATTAAAAAATCCTGCTTAAGGCGCGAATTCGTTGTTCAAGATGAGAAATCCTTCTCTCTTCTCGAGTGTTATCGATTTTTCGGATTTATTTTTTATTATATTAAAAAAAAAAAAATATTTTCGAATAGCCTTATTTACTTTATTTAATACCAGCTGAATTAAGACGAAAATCACTAATCGTTGTGATCGTAGTGATAACAGTAGATAATTGAATGTATCAAAACCCCGATAAACTAGCAAACTGCTTTTTCAAAACATTCTTTGTCTCTCACTTCGTTTATGTTTTTATTAAAGTATAGGGATGTAGATGAAATCAGATTGTGCAAATACGTTATAAAATAGATGATCGCACCTGTTGTCAATTAGGTTTTAAATACATGCTATATTACAACTATATTTTATAATGCATATTAGAAGCAAAAATCTAAACTCGTAAAGAATAAGCAAACACGTCTGCGGTTGGATAAATAAAAATTAAAAAAAAAAATCCCTAAAAATTTTTAAAAATTGATTTTTTTAATTAATTATTTTTTTTTATGAAAAAATGCCTTAAATGCCAAGTTTAGTATACAGAAGAACACTTGAAGTGCCAACGTATTAGTAGAAATAATTCAAAAAGGAGCACAAAAATGTCACTGGTTGAATGTACCACACGAAGTGAAAAGAAAAGTGAATGTTCCACACGAAGTGAAGTGGAGAACGCCAAATGTGCCGCACGAACTGAAGTGAAGATTCTGAAAGTGCCAGTGATAAGATCCGCGGCAACTGGTGACTATTACACAATACACAACTTGCTTACATTGTTTACACCAATGAAATATTTTTAAGCAAGGTGAGAAATATGAAATATTAAATAAAGTGTCTTGGGGTAATAATGCCAAGTTCGTTAATAAAGCTAAGTGCTAATATTACGTGCAGTTATGAAGGGATTCAGAAAAATGGTACTGCAGGCTCTGCGTTGAAACGCTCTGAGTCATCTGAATCACAAACAATGGCTAAATTGTTACATTTGTTGACCTTATCGCTGGTATAAGAACATAAGAATCAATGCCCGATCTAAAATGTGCTAGTAAAGTTTTGTGATGTGAAGACTGTTAATTTATTAGGAAATATTTTGTTTATTACATAAATTTATAGTGTATTTCATGTACTTTCAAAATGTTATGGGACTTTTTATCTGTGTTTTCGAGGTAGTTTTTTGTTCAAAATATAATATGCAAAAAGTATACTGGGGTTATATCCATACAAAAGTGTTATTATGCTTCGAGTTGATTCCTTTCAATGGCAGAACTACATTTTTATTTTATGCAAGAGAGACCATTATTGCCATTGTTTAACACTAAAACAGGATAAAGAAAAATTTGTATGTTTTAAATGCTGCTAATTTTTTCACGTCAGAAGAATAACATATTACATGATTATTACTGTATCCTGATATCGTAATTAATGATAAATAAAAGGTATTTGCCAATTTCTCGGGTTGTACAATTTGTAGTTTTATAATTGGATAATTTACATGCGATTATTCCATCTTATCTTTTATTTCTGTTTGCTCTGCGTTGTTACCCACATAAGTGGATAACATAAATAGAAGAAATATCAACATATAATAATATTAGTTATTTAAATACTAAACAAAAGGAAATTTAATACCTAAATTTTAATGTTTGAACTAAGAGTCACTAAGGAGTGAAGAGGAAAACGCTTTAGATCAGAAGTTGGGTCACTTTTTATTCTTCTTCGTCATATTATTATTATTATTATTATTATTATTTTCGTTTTTGCTTTATTGAAAAACTTTAACATTTGTACTTTCATCATTTTACATTTTTAGTCTGCAATTCTTTTATGTTTTCTATATTTTCTCTAATTTTTTCTATACTAACAATATTTTTTATACAAACATTGAAAAGGATAGTTTTTTCTTATATAAGAGAAAATGTCACATTATAATGTTACTCATTATTACAAGTACTAAATATGATTTTTAAAACAAAGTTAACCTTCAAAATTTTAATATGTTTTCCTTTATGTTAAGAAATTAGTCTAGAAAGAAAATTATTTTTGTTGTTTTATTTTTGATTCCAATGAATTAATCGACTATAGAGCCATGTTGGAGGACTTCAATTATTAAAGTCAGCCCTGCAGAAAGAAGAAATAAATAAAATACAATTACATTTTAATCTAACTATACTTAAAAAACAGAACTTTCGTTCGAAAACATATAAATGGAATCTCTAAAATTCATTTATAAATATATTGTGAAAAAAAAAAAAAAAAAAAATTCTGTCATATTTTATTAATTACGTTTAATGAACGATCTTGCTTAATATACGAACCCGCATGTAACGCGACTTTTCAAAGCGTTCCAAAGATGGAACGCTTCTTAATAGGGTTTGATTATAGTTGATATTTTTTTGTCATAATTTTTTTTAAAATTAAAATCATTACGAAATAATAAAAAGTAACTTGAAAACGAACTGCATTAAATATCAAAAGAAAAACTAATTTAAAAACTATTTTTCCATTTTCTTAATTCGTCAACTCGTTAGAAAAGGAAAGAAATGGAGTTATTAAGTGTTGTTAAAACCAACCCGATATCGTATACCTTTTCGAATTATCTAATACTGCGGTTCCTAACTCTAAATATGCGTAGACTTGAAGATATGTAGTAGACCTGCTAGAGGTACACCGTTAAAAATTTCTCTAAAAACACAGAAAAAAAATCAAGATTTTCTGTAAATTTACGCTAGTTCTCGGTTAAATGTGTTTGATTAAGTCTCTCGGTCTTCATCGTATCTTATATATAATTCCTTGTGGGGATTTCCATGTCTTTATTTTAAAATATTTTTATCTGCGATAAAACTTGTAATTCAAAATACATAATTTTAAAATTCTTTTGCAATTTTATTAGACATATTAAATAAGATTTTTTTTTTTTTAATTTAGACTAATTTAGAAAGGAAAAAAAATCATTTCTTCGGAGTTAGTGGAGATTTTTTATGATAAAAGACACACTTTGTTCGCCACGTCAGCCACTTCTGTACCTGAATCAGGCTCAATCAGGAACATGTCTTCTCACTATCAAAAGGTCACGGGTTCAAACCTCAGAATGGCTAGGTACGAATTGTATGAAAATTGAATTGTACAGCACTTCAAATTAAGTCGTAGAATTAAAATTCTTTGAAGTCACTGACAAATAAGTGATTCACTAACTTGGAAAACTAAATAAAATTATGAATAAAAATAAATTTTACAAAGCCTTGTGTATTTTTAACGATATTAATTTACAAAATCTATTGTAAATTTACCAAATCACTTCTCCGTTATTTAACAGAATCTCGGTCTTTCTAATCTTTCTCATTTTACATAAGACTTAAGATAATGGATTACCCATAGATTCTCTGTAATGTCAATGAAAATCTTTTAACAGATAGGTTAAAATAATATCGGTAATAACGGAATCAGAAAAAAAAAATGGTTAGAAGAATTGCAAAAATATTTGAAATGTCAATGTGATTCCTATAGATTTATTATATGGTTATGATATGAAAATTACTCAGAAAAAAAATATGTGTACGTTATCTAATTGAGTAGAGGGGGATAGGGGGGGGTATGAGAAATGGTTATACTCCGTAATGAAAAGTTTAAAAAAAATGTACGTGAAAGAAAAAAAAGGTTGGGAAGTGTTGATCTGATACAAGTCTGAAGTTAAGTTAATTTGCTTCCAGTTTTAATCAATCTGACAATCTTGTTTTATTTATTTATTTATTTTATTTTTTATTTTATTTTATTTTTTTTACTAAAGGTAAAAGTTATATGTTGGCAATAAGGCTATTTTCAAATGTAAGGAAAGTCAATTTGACAGGAATGTAGAAATATGGAAAATGTAGAAAGTAGACAACTGTTAAATAAACTGCATAATAATTTTGAAAGATTTCATTACAATTATTTTTTTTTTCAATTTAAAAATGTACAACACTTGAAAATTTGTGACTTCTTCAAACACTAAATTGTTATTTTACTGTTTTTTTCTTTTTCTTTTTTTTTTTTTTTTTTTTTTTTTTACAAAATCATTATAACGTTTAAAAAATAAAATAAAATAAAAATAACTGCATAAAATGCCAAAAAATCAGCTATTTTAAAATTTATACAATTTTTAACAATTTTCGTTCCTTTTTGTCATCGGATTAAAAAATAAAAGGCAAATAAATATAAAAGTAAAAAAAAATAAAAAAAAAAAAAAAAAAAAAAAAAAAAAGCAGAATTAACGACCGAAACCAACAGCGTGTTGAATCAATATACCTTTCTGAGTTATCTAATACAAGTCGGATGCTAATCTGTTTCCATTTTTAACCTGACAATCTTCTTTTCTTTTTTGGCTGCGGCAAAATTTGTACGCAATCCAACAAGGCTGTTTCAAATATATGAAAAAGTCTTGTTCTTGGCACTAGAGATACGACAAAGGCTCCACCAGCTCGCTTACTCTATCTAATCTACTCACGAAGAAAAAGAATCCATATTTTTTTTTTTCCTTCAAACATTCGCTTCTTAAAGCTGGTTTATTCACTCCCGTATCGGAGCATAATTAAGTATTCGTATTCAGCGTCCGTTCACAGCTCATTGTCTGGGCAGTTTTTACGGAGTGTGCGGTCTGCCGCTGCAACGACACTTCATTGTTTGAGCAAGAAATTCCTGCGGAACTTATACTTCAATGTGATCCACGCGCAGGGAATTTCTATTAAGCAGCGAAGAATTTATTTGCAGGTCACACACTATACCAGGGATGTCTTTTAAGTAATTAATTTTCCAACATAAAAGCTTACTTAAAAAAATAGGAAAAATTTATCTACAATCTACAGGGTATCTTCAAAATTATTACTTGCAGGCAAACTGAAATCATTATATAATATATAGTCGTTATACAATAGATATTCGTAATACAATAGATTCTTGTCGAGAGTGAAGTACTAAAGGGCACTTTTAGATGGTGATAAAGGGTTTATAACATAAATTCTTCTAAATGACTGCTGAAATTTATTTTATTCGCCGAAATTGCTAATTCACAAAAAATATTACTAAGTTTGTTATCGAGATCATTCACAATACGGAGCAATAGAGAGTTTTTTTGTGAAAAACGAACAAAATGCTCTGCACGTGACATTAACATAAATAACTATAACTATTAACTTTCAATTGTTGAAATACATACGGCTTATAATAGTAAATAAAGCCTTTGTGCAAAAATGTTCAAAAACAGAAAAACAACGATTATAAATACACAAATATTGTATGTAAAGGTGGCAAACAGCTGTTTCGAATGTACTATCGAGATTCTTCATCAGTGCAAAACTCAGCAAGCTAGAAAGTTCGCTGAGTCAGTTGCTCAGTCGCTGGCTCAGTTTTGCTTTTTCTAGATCGCTAAGTTTTGCACTGATGAAGAATCTCAATAGCAAATTTGAAACAGATGTTTGCTACCTTTTCATACGTTGTTTGTGCATTGATAATCCTTGGTTTTCTATCTTTCAACAAACCGCATATTAAAACCCAAGATTTTCCAATTGACATAATTATTTTGTAAACTGTTATTTTAACACGATCAAAATGATTGGTAAAGTTATCATACGAGTTGAATAATTCCAATTGAACTAAAAAATGTCCACGCAGGTAATCGAACCCAGATCGTCGGCTTACAGGGCCAATACTTTACCGTTTAAGCTAACTAGTCTGTTAAACAGGGAGAATGTTTTTCGCCCAGATAACTTTAATGGTAATAACATCGGGTCTGTCATTTAGACAGCTCATTTTGAGCTGCAAATACATATCGCAAATGAAAACCAATTTTCCACAATTATTATTATTTTTTAGAGAGTAATTGAAATATTTCATATATCTCCAGCAATGAACTATAATTGTCATGCAAGTAATATTTTACATTAAGAATATTGTACTATAACTTAATAAAAGTATTTTCTAGTATAAATCTTAATATAATGAAATACTTTTGAGTGTATCTAAACGAACTATAAATGATACACACTCTATTTTCAATACGGAACATGCAAAAGTAAATAAGAACGTATCATTGTAAAGAATAGAATACATAAAAATACACAACAATGCAAGTATATTTATGAGAGTTACAACACGAACAGATGGCAGATAGGCAAGTAGAAGACATAAACACTTTTCAACTCTGATGGAAAGTATTAATAAGGGAATATTATGGAAAATCAAACTCGATAATTTCAAAATTAAAAACATTTGTATTTTTACTGTATGACAAAATATATATGGAAACCTTACAGCAATGTAATTTTTATTTAGTTCTCATTTCGCTATAGCTCTTAAGCATTTGACTTGATACATAGGTGGATAAAACGATTTTTTTTTTTATATTATTATTCATGGCACTTTTTAGGAATAAAACATATTTGCCACTAAACAATGTGGCAGCTTTTAAATTAAATTGATACAAATATATAATAATTTATTAAAATAAGTAATTAAGGAAGCAAAATGTCAAGCACATTTTCGGTCTGATGTCGAAATGTTATTCACAGTTAATATTGAAATTATGGAAAAAAATGGAAATGTGTTAAATGCAATATTTTATTATATCAGGTCATCAAGTATGAAACTTGTCATTACAAAAATGCGAGATTAACAACAGAGCAATCTTTCACCACTAAATTTTAATAGAAATTTTCATCTTATATAAATGTTATATTGATGAAACTTTACTGTCATGAATAACATAAAAATTTCTATTCTTTTTTATTGGTGGAAATTTATTCCGTTGATAATCCAGCATTTTTGCAAATTACAAGTTTCATGCTTAGTAACCTAATAGTATTACGTAAGCAAACCAGGATGTAAACAGATAGATACTTAAACAAATATTTCAAATTACTTTTACTTTTGGCACGATTTGATGAAAATATATCCACGTTTGAGTCGAAATAAATAGCTAAATTTTAGCTCAAAATACGTCGTCACCAACAAGGCCAACTTGGTGCTGATTAAATAACTTGAGCGAATTCTCATTCGAACTCAGTATTAAACAAAATTAATAATCTCTCATAAATGGAAATTATGACAAATCGGTTAGCTGAATTGTTTTTGAGCAACTTTAACTGTATTCACATAGCCAAAAGGGGTTTCTTTATGTGTGAAAAATTTGTATTTTCGAATTATGATTCCGCTTAAGTTACTTTTGTTTAATGTATTTATGATTTATTTTGTGTTGCTTTTATCTACTTTTTGCTTCCTATGTTTCACTGTGTCAGACGCATTTACATTCTTTTTAAATCGCATTCTTGTGAATACATTATAAGGTCATTCCATGTCAACTGGCCTAGAGGCTCCCACTCGACCCTCTTCGATTTTTATGAAATTGATACAGAATATACATGTGGGTATATGATGAACATTTGGAAACTGTTTAGTGCAAAAAATTGTATAGTTGGAGCACCAGGGGTCCATTTGTACCAATCACTATTTTATGGTTGGAGAAAAAAACTGCCAAATCATGAAGTTTGGCATCATATTGCTCATGATATATGAAACCTTACTTATTGAAAATAGGTGATCTAGTACAACTTTTTGTGCTAAAAAATGCAATTGCAGTATTAAAAATCACAAATCAAAACTATCGGGATTACTAGGCCTCAAAGTAGGCCGTACGGCCAATCTGGTTGAATTTTACCCTTACTTTAACATGCTGTAACTACTGCAAATATTATTTTAAAAATTTGTCGCTTTACTAACTAATTACCTATGGATATATCGTAAAGCCGCCGTAGTTGTTCTTTGATTGCTTAAATATTCATTAAATTATTGATGTTAAAAATCTAATAAAAAAATGAAATCGTCGATTTTTCCCCATATTCAAAAGCGTATATCTCAAAAGGGACACTTCTGATTTGGTTACAATTAGTACCACTGAAAAGAGCATATCTTAATTTATAAAAAAAACTTTATTTCATTTTGGGCCTCTTAGATTCAGAAGGAAAATAATAAAATTCAAAAACCTGTTGTACGAGATAATCCAGATACATACAAGAAAGGTATATATTACGACAGGGTCTTTCAACATATTTCGAACCATTCTTTTTTATTACAACGATTAATGCACATAATAATTATCACTTTTTCTGGTCACAGTTACTTCCCCTTTACCATTATGAGTGATTTGTAACCGCATTGCCGATGAGTTATATCCAATTACCAGGCAAGACTAGCTCCTGGTTGGGTATTGCATGTTTTAAATTTTGAATGCGGGTACCTAACGGGATTCATAAATTATTATAGACTAAATGTTTTGATTATTTCAAGCTCCCATTATGTTGATTCCTGATCCAAAATCTATAAACACATTACTCATTGGTTCAGTTTGTCAAATTTCATATTGATTGCAACAGCTTTCGGTAAATTGTATTGCTGACTAATTTTTGTTTTTATTGGAAATGGATCAGTAATTATATGCTCTTCCGAAATCCAACAGAGGTCTTGTCTAGTGGGCTAATAAAATGTTTTCGAAGGTCCACGAGGGTGCATAAAATTTATTAAGACATCGTTGCTGAGATTTTCAATACCAATTCTTCAATAAAATCTTCAATTGTCATCTGTTTCGTTTCTAACGTGTCATGATCTGTGTGAACCCATTGTTTAAATTTAATGGCATCTTCTGGATCACTATCTTTGAAAATACTTTCCAATTTTTTTTTAAATCATCTGTTCCAGGACATTTTTCGCAGCGATGAAGCATACAATCTTCAGGTCACAAGCTGTTTTACTTATAAGAAATTTATAGTTTACATCAGTTGGGCAGCTATGATAGCATCAACTTCACATTTTGATGAATTTTACACACAGATTGGGAATGTGAACCTGCTGCAATGACAGTCACACATCATTTTGGTTTTAACTCGCAAAATTTGGAGAATCCGATTTCCGGTCCATTACTACTTCGATAGATTGCAAACATTTCTTTCAAATAGCTTAGTAATAGATGCTTCTGCATCTGAACTTTCCTTTCATCTATCCGAGCAGAAATGAAATCTTTTATTCTTGGACATATTAGATTAAATTCTTCATCTTGAAAAAAAAATTAATACTCTTTCTTTTATGTTTTCTGGCAACTTCTTATCAAACTTTGCTCTAGGTAAAGCCAATATCCCGATGTCTACTTTTAATTTTCGCGCTGCTTTTACCATTCTTGCTGAAACATCAAACTCTTCCATAACTTCTTTTATTGTCCAACTTTGAGGTGCCATTGTTAATATTTGTATTTGTTCTGGACGTTTTGACAACTGTAACTTCTCTTTCAATTATTTAATTAGCTGTTTGTAATCTAAACAGTCTAGGCATTGGTTGTATGTAGTAGGTGGTCTTAATTTACATGGATCTATACCAGCAACAATAACTATTTTCTTTGAAATCACATCGTCAGTTTCACTTGTCTTTCGCTTTGCATAGCTTTTATTACCTCTTGTTGATGTTCGTTGAAATTTTAAAGGATATAAATCAATAGCTGTTAGACTTTTGTTCAACGTTTCTGTTACATCTATTCTATTTCATCTTGCTCCAATTCGCTTGAAGAAGAGGACCATGTTGTTCTTATTTCTTCGAATTCTTTTCTGTATGATCTACATATTTTTGTGTCTGGTTTGACATTTTTCTTAGTTTCTTAATCTGTCAAATGATTACAACTTTCTAAATTGATGGACCACAAAGATTTTCGTCCGCAATGATTGTCTTTCGTGAAAGGATTACAGCATGTTCGCTGAAGAAACTCAAATTTATGCAAAAGCAATGTTTCTTGATGAAAGCATATTTGAGAATTTTCTTCAAGATGCAATAAACTTCGGCGATTAATTAACTCCTGTTCTTCAGAGGAAAATTCTTTAAAAAGCTTAAAACCTTTATGTGCACAATGAGTCGTCAAATGGCACTGAGAATTATCAGCAGAGCCAATTCTGCATTGACTCTGATCATAATCATGAGAATCCATAGAGCTAAAATCTTGATACAGAAAGTTTTAACAGTAATGTAAAGCATAAACTAAAAGAGAAAAGGAATATTTTTGTATAAATCTTGTTAAACATGCAATAACCAACTAGGAGCTAGTCTTGCCTGGTTATTGGATATAACTCATTGGCAATGCGGTTACAAATCACTCATAATGGTAAAGGGGAAGTAACTGTGACCAGAAAAAGTGATAATTATTATGTGCATTAATCGTTGTAATAAAAAAGAATGGTTCAGAATATGTTGAAAGACCCTGTCGTAATATATACCTTTTTTGTATGTATCTGGATTATCTCGTACAACGGGTTTTTGAATTTTATTATTTTCCTTCTGTATCTAACAGGCCCAAAATGAAATAAATTTTTTTTATAAATTAAGATATGTTCTTTTCAGTGGTACTAATTGTAACCAAATCAGAAGTGTCCCTTTTGAGATATACGCTTTTGAATATGGGGCAAAATCGACGATTTTAATTTTTTATTAGATTTTGAACATCAATAATTTAATGAATATTTAAGCAATCAAAAAACAACTACAGCGGCTTTACAATATATCCATAGGTAATTAGTTAGTAAAGCGACAAATTTTTTAAATTATATTTGCAGTAGTTACGGCATGTTAATGTAAGGGTAAAATTCAACCAGATTGGCCGTACGGCCCACTTTGAGGCCTAGTAATCCCGATAGCTTTGATTTGTGATTTTTAATACCGCAATTACATTTTTTAGCACAAAAAGTTGTACTAGATCACCTATTTTCAATAAGTAAGGTTTCATATATCATGAGCAATATGATGCCAAACTTCATGATTTGGCCGTTTTTCTCCAACCATGAAATAGTGATTGGTGCAAATGGACCCCTGGTGCTCCAACTATACAAATTTTTGCACTAAACAGTTTCCAAATGTTCATCATATACACACATGTATATTCTGTATCAATTTCATAAAATTCGAAGGGGGTCGAGCGGGAACCGTGCCAAAATTTAGGACACTTGACATGGAATGACCCTATATTGAATATTTAATAAATGATTAACACATTTCTAGCTAAGCGTAGAATCAACAGAATTAAAAATGTCTAAGCAAGAGATCGAACCTGAAATCCTTGATATAGCGCTTCAAGTGCACTACTATTTAAGCTACGGGGACAATGCTCTGTTTGACATATCTCACTCACATATGTTACTAAGACTGTAACTGCAGCACACGATAGAAACGTCTACATGAGTACAAAAACTGGCGGTGTAACACGAGACACAAAGAAATCTAGCATCGGTGAACACATATACAATTTTAATTGATTTTTCAAATAATTTTCAGCCTCTTTGATAATTCACATATTAAATATTCAGTATTTTTTCAAGCTAATTTCGCATCTGAAAATTAATTGAGAAAATTAATTAAAATTATATATTTTTTATGTTTATTCCAAATTTTGGCAGTGAACCCAATTATGCAAAATAATTCCCAAAAATTAACGAAAGAAAACATTTGTTACATATAAATCCGGTATATAATACTAAAGTATCAATTTTGGCATTCCAATTTCATTGCACACATTATTAAATTCCATTACATGTATCCTTAAATTTCATTAGATGTATTCTTATATTTCATTATACATATTCTTACATTTCATTAAAAGTATTCTTATATTTTATTACAAGTATTTTTATTTTTCATTATATGTCATTATTCATGACATCTTCAAAGATTTTTAAATAAATATAATAAATTAAAATTTCTAATTAATTTACATTTAAACATCTTTCCCAACCATTATTTTTGACGGGATGCTTAAATAAATTTAAAAAAAATTCCTATTTTTTCATATCTGAAACATTATAAACCAGTGAAAAGAGCAAAAGAGTTCGAAAGACAATCACAGAAAAGATGGAAAGAAATCCCACGATCCGATTTTATTCTTTAGATAGAGTGGTTTATAACTACCTATTTCTTACACATAAGCATAGGAACTTTGGATGCTTTAAAACTGGGAATATCGAGAGGATTAACGGCGGTTTTCAATATTTTTGGCAAATCCCAGGCGATTTATCCCATAAGCTTACAGTTATTGAAAATAAAATAGGTTATTACGATGGGATAAAAGTAACCGAGGATTGTGGGCAAATAAATTTCATCCGCATTTTTATTTTCTTGTATCTGTACAAGAAGAAAGTACTGGATTCGTGCAAATTTTAGACTCCGGTTTTCGACAGATTTTCACATTTTAAGGGTCAGAAAACCCCTAAAAACATATTTTTACAAAATTTTACTTATCTTCTTTTCTACTATGCATTCATTATAAAAACATCCCCATTTTAGAAAATTTGGTAGGGAAAAATTAGAGAGATTCGTCTTCAGTCAGCTTTCTGACCAATACCAGCGAAAAAAAAATAACGCAACTTTAATGCAATTTTCTGGTATTTTCAATTGAAAATTACTAAAAATCTTTCATTGTTTTAAACTTTCATTAACCGTATTAATGAGATAAAAAAAAACCCTGACTGGAAGTACAAAAAAAACCTTACTCTAAAGTTAACCATTCCAATGTTATTTTTTAAATCAATTGATTAATTGTTTTGTTAGGCACAAAGTCACCATAAAATTATGTTTTTAGGTATTTTTTTTATGTTTGTTTCAAATTTTGGCACCGATTCAAATTATGCAAAAAAAGTACGAATAATTAACGAAAGAAATATTGTTATATTTAAAACCAATTTATAATATTAATATATTAATTTTGGCATTCCACTTTCATTGCTTAAACATAGTTAAATAACATTACACATATCCTTAAATTTCATAAGTTGTATTCTTATACTTCATAACATATATTATTACATATTTTTACAAGCACTCTTATATTTCATTATATATCGTTATTCAAGACACCTGCATAGATTTTTTAATAAATATAATAGATTAAAATTTGTGATTAACTTACATTTAAATACTTTTCCCACCCGTCATTCTTAACGATGTATTTAAAGAAATTGAAAAATATTTTGCTTTTTTTTCATATCTCAAACATTATAAACCAGTGAAAAGACCAAAAGAGTTCGAAAGACAATAACAGAAAAGATGGAAAGAAGTCCCAAGATCCGATTTTATTCTTTAGATAGAATATGGTTTATAACTACCTATTTCTTACACATAAGCATATATGAACTTTAGGTACTTTAAAACTGGGAATATCTATAGGATTAACAGTGGTATTCAACATTTTTGGTAAATCCCACGCTATTTATTTCATAAGCTTGCAGTTATTGAAAATAAAATAGATTATTATGATGAGATAAAAGAAATCGAGAATTGTGGGCAAGACAAATAAATTTTATCCGCATTTTTACTTTATTCTATCTTTACAAGAATAAAGTATTGGATTCGTGCAAAATTTCGAATTCCGGTTTTCGACAGACTTTCACATTTTAGGGGTCAGAGAAACCTAAAAATAAGTTTTTACAAAATGTCTGTTTGTGAGTCTGTCTGTCACTCTATATGTGACAAAATTTTGTGGGAACTCTATCTCAAGAAGTAATGCACGGAAATTCACAAAACTTTAGATTCCGTTAGATATTGATAAAAACCAGCGCTGGTTAGTTTTTCGTGGATATCGCCCAATAGATGTTTCTGCTATGCTGCCTTTTTCACGATTTCTGTAATAGCTGTATCTCAAGAACTAATGAACGGATTTTCATAAAGCTTCAAATTCTTTTAGTACTAGATATAATAAGTTACAGATTACCTTTTGGTGTAAATCTCTACACAGGTGACGCTGCTGATCAGCATTATTCATCATTATCGCAATTGGTCTATCTCAGGAACTAATGGACAGATTTTCATCAAACTTCAGATTCAGTTAGTCCCTGATATAAATTAATATTCTTTATTTTTTTGAGTAAATTGCTCAACAGGTGGCACTTCTATCTATATTTATTTACGATTTCTGTAATAATTCTATCTCAAAAACTAACGCACAGATTTTCCTCAAACTTTAGAACTTGACATAAGTTGTTGCTGAGTAAATTTTGGGGTAAATCACCTAACCGATAGCGCTGCTGTGCCGCACCTTTTAGGAAGTATTAACATGTTTGAGATAGAAGAAAGTTTGGAATTGCCACATCTGATTAGTCAATTTTTGAAACTAAATCTGAAGATGTACACAACCATTTAATAAATTTTAGAAGGATATTGCCAATTAAAATTAATTAGTTAATTTTGTATTTATAGAGATTTTGCGCAGGTTTTTAAAATTCACTAACAACTTTTATTTAAAATTTTTTTTCTCAGTATTTTATAAAATTAGGAAATGTGTAAACATAATTCTTTTACAATAGAAATATAGAAATAAATCCAAACTGAAACTTTTCATCAACAACCTTTTATCGTCGAGAACACTTAACATGTTGAGTGCCCCGGTGACTGACACTGAATTTTCCGGTTAGGCTTCATTAGTCACTGGTGACTGACAGTGTAAAATATCAACAAAACTTAAATATATATATTGTTTTAAGTAATTATTAGGAAAATATAATTCTGTAATAAATAAAAGTTAATTAAAATGCATTTTCCATAATTATTTAAAACAATATATTTTTAGTTTTTATATCAGATTTTAGACTGTGAATCATCGGTGACTGACGCGGCCTAAACGGACAGTTCTGTGTCAGTCACGATGACTGACACGATGATACTTGGTCACACTGACACTGGTCACGATGACACTTGGCACACAACGTGCTAAGGGTGCATTTCGATTCAAACTGCTCATTTTCCGATTTATTTTTAAATTCATTTTTGATCTCAAATGCATTAAACTAGTAAATTGTCTTATTCAGAAAGTATCAAGGTCCCGTGACTATCGATTCTTTGATAAATGCAGAAAATATTGTAAGAAAAGCAATCAAAAATGGCATTTTGAACAGATTTCTCCGAAGCGGGAAATTTGAGAAAAAAAAAAGAGTCATACTGAGAAGATAATTGTTCATAAATCAAATTCTAATGAATGGAGCGTAAAATGGCATCACACGGCACCTTGTACGTCTCTTCAAAAATCCCCTCAGCAAGTTTCATGTTTCTACTTTTAAAAATGTGTCTGAAATTGTATCGGAAAATTTCGAGCTGTTGAAGGGGGAAAAGCGTTTTTTCGAATACACCCTTAAAAGATGCAAATGAAAAAGAAATCAAATTTTGAAAATATTTTTGGTTTGTTCAATCAGTAATGTTTTTAAAGTAAGATAAAATGATGCATCTACCACTCATTCAACAAGTTGGATATTGCACGTGAAGCGGAGCAAAGGTGGTGCGTTCGTACGATAACGAAGTTTTAAAAATATCACTCTCATATATCAATCTCATAAAACTGTAAACAGTTAATTACAATTAAAATGCGCACCAAACAATGGTCTCCCTATATCGTTATCTAATGGAATCTTTAGTGTGGCCTTGTAAATCAATAACAAATGTTCTTTGCACACAGATTATGCAAAATGTATATTAGAATATGTACTTTATATAGATGCATATCAATTTTACTATGTTCGAATGAGTGTAACAACATTAAATTGCATTTGAAACATTTTTTTTCCCCATTGACCGTAATGTAACGAAATGCTTTTGATTGCCCCTGTAATTGAACTATGAATCCGATTTTGATAAAATTTAAAATGAATCCACAAATTATGCAATAATTATGTATTTTAAATTTCAAACGATTAAAATGCACTTGAAACTTTTTCCACCCACTGGCCGTAATGTAAAAGAATACTTTTAGTTGTCCCTGTAATTGATCTATGCATCCGATTTTCATTAAATTTGAAATGATTCGACAAAAATATGTAATAATTATATATTTTAAATTTCAAACGATTCGGTTGGGTAGTATTTGCGTTGTTATATGCGGACAGGCGGGCTGAACGACAACTATAGGTGCTACGTATTTACGTAATTACGAACGCACTTAAAAATGTATCACTTACTAATCGATATACACTGGAACTTCTATTTAACGAAATTCCTATGTAACGAAGATTTCTACTTAACGAAATTTTCTTCTGAACCTTGATTTTGAACTTCATTAACATATAAATTAATCTCCATATTGCGTAAAACATATTCTGTATAATGAAGTTTATTCCATTTTTGTGTGTGTACAACATTTAATGGAAGAGGTTGCTGTTGCGAATGACACATGAATTAATTTCAGCGGATAGCATGAAAATGAAATTATTTATTTATTTAACCATTTACATTCAAAATAAGAAATGTTAAACACTTTTGATAAAAAAGAAGAAGGGGATTCCAGTTTTACGAAAATGTTACAGATGTATTTTAGATGGATACTTTCGAGAGTGTGGAAATTTCTGTGAAAAGTATATTTTTTGTAAGAGACCTGCACAAAATAATATTCCAGAATTTTTTTAAGTTAAGGGTTTGGTATATAGGAAAAAGGAGAAAAAGTACTTTTCACTTCAATTTTTGTTTACATCTTATTATTATTATTAATATATTTTTTTTAGACATTATTCTAATATAAATTTTTTCATACGTATACATTGCATAAATATAAGCTACTGCCGAATTGAAATACATTTTCTCAATATTTATAATTTATGTGTATTTTTCATTTTATGCATGTGTAATTAATTATACATATTTCATGAATTTGAGTTTATTTCGATTTAACGAAGTATTTAAGTGTATTGATGAGACTTCGTTAAAAAGAAGTTTCGCTGCATTAAATTAATTTTATAGTACGCTATTTTAATGATATTTTAAATTACCGTCGGGGTATAAACAGTTAATGTGATATTATCAGTGTTGAAATCAATCTTAAAAATTACTATTAAAATAATCGACCTTTTAAAAAACAATTTGAAAGTGTTATTTTTCAAAAAAAATCTTTGAAATTTTTTATACGATCACACATGTTAAAGGGTTATAAATACTTACATAAAATGGCATATTTGCAGCATGAGTCTTAAAAATTAACTTCAGAATAACTCCTCTGAAAAAGTGATTCGAAAGTATAAGTTTTCAGAGCCAAATTCTACACTATTAAAAATTGTGTCCTAATTTGAACCAAATTTTGGTGCTCAGAGGATGACACAATAAGATGGTAAAATCTCGTACCAACCTTTAGAACTTCCTATTTCTATCACGTCCCAGCTATAGGAACTATGCTTTAACCAAAGCTCCAAATGTTGATATGAGATTTCACTATCTTATAGTGGCAGCTATTTAGTCCCAAAACATGTTTCAAATTAGGACAAGATTTTTAACAGTGTAGTTTTATATATTTTTAAACCTAACAACTCCCAAATGTTAAACAACCATCAGCAAATAAAGTATGTTTTTAGCATAAAATGACAACTAAAAATTGTCTACAAAAGAATAAATTGAAAAGTGTGACATTCCAGTGCAAATTTAAAACAAAGTATAGCTTAATATAGATAATTCATATAGAAAGCATATATAAAATTACTAAAGCATATACTAAAATTACTTACAGGCTCATATATATAATATAAATTTATTTAAAAACGTTAAAATATCTTAAAATCTCCAAAAGGTTTTCAACCGTTTCATGGCCGTCGTCAGTAGGGATTTAAATGTTGCTATTATTTTTGTTTGCGCTTATTCGAAAATTGTCTAGAAGTAATTATTGTAATTTAATTTTGTACATTTTTAATCCTCAAAAGTGTCCGATATCACGTATTTACATTGGTGGTGGCATGGCAGCATATCAAAGTAAAAAAAAATATTTCGAAGTCAGCAAGTGGTGATCGTGATTTCAGGAAACTTCATCAGCATATGGACTATAACAAAAGCTGTAAAAATCTTCTTGGGACTCCTTCTCCCATTAAAAATAACTTTCTCTAAGTTGCTGGAGTGTATTCCCATGTTTCTGGCTCACTTAAGCACATATCAAATATAAAATAGCTTATTTTTTTGAGTTTTCAAATATTGTTCTAATAATCAGAATTGAAAGATTATAATGCTGAGAGTTTTGAAAATAATACATTCCAAACAGTGAAGGGTGTATAAAGTTTTTTGCCTTTTTCTCCAAATGTGCTTTTTTTTATATACTTTGGTACATTTTCCTAAAATTCTATTATAGGTAATCAGCTAAAACTTCCCAAAATTGCGTAACTAACTTGTTTCTTTAAAAATAGCTTTAATTATAGGTCTGGGTGAAAAAATAAATTAAAATACATTAGAAGCCCGATATAACGCGGTTGTTGAGAGACATGTTTCACACTCGCTTTATAACTAAACCGCGGTATATCGGAATGGTGTTTAAAAAAAGGTACAAAATGATGAAAACACTTACACCTTACTGAAATAAAATTAACCTTATCATTCATTGAACACAGACTTAGTCTTAAGCTATTTCAAAAAAGTCCATAAGTGTTGTTTGGTGAACTTAGGTGTTTCGTTTCTTTTCGGCATATTGTTTCACTCTAGCAAGATAGATTAGATGAATACAATCTGAGTCCTCTTGGCTCTCTATCCACGAAATTAAATTTGTTAGGTATGATATGGCTTCTCTAACATGTGGAATATCATCTTTCATTATCCCATCATTTTCAATTTCATCATCATCGTCTTGCTCACTGAAATTTTTATGTGTTACAGCATCAATGATATCTTGATCTGTTATGACCTCTAAAATTAGTTTGCTATTGTCAACTTCTATGTCGTTTAAATCGTCAACAAAAATATCGAGATGCATAGTACTAATCGCAGACTGCAAGTCCCTCATTGTATTTCACTGAAATTTTAAACGCTAAATTTATTCTAAAATTGATCTTGTTTTTCGGGGGACATACTTTTCACCGCGTGAAATCCAAATTCACGGTATATCGGACCGTGTTGTTTCGGGTTTCTACAGTAGTAATTTTTTTTTTTAGTAAAATATTTTTTATTTTATTTCTTTTAAACCAAAATAAAAATTGCTTCTATTATTCTCAAATAGTATATTTTCTGGCATCACAAAAAATTTAAGGTGATATACTGAGCAGTTTTATATGTAGCAAACATACATATAGTTCAAAAAATATGTAAAAAATTAGTTAGTTCATGAAAATTAATTTATGCATAAAACTTTTTTTAAAATTTATATAAGGGTTATAATGTGTATATTTATTGTAATTTTTTTTCATTTCTATTTTTATTTTTAAGTAAAACACATAATGCTAAATATTTCCAATAAAAGTGCTAGATTTTATTCGTCGAGATGTTTCATCTGTCCATAATGTTTCAAAATGTCATTAAAAATATTACTGTAGTAGAATTTAAAAAATCTTTATATATCGTTTTTAAATATAAATACATAACTTAATAACGAAGAAAGATTATGTACAAAAAGTATTGAAGTGTAGCCGTTGTTTGGAATTTTCCATTATTATTTAAATAATTAATTTATGTTTACGCAAAGGATCACTGCAAAAACAGTACCATAGCTACACACTTCTAAAAGTTTAAAACATCACTATTAAGAAATAGCTTTATTTAATTACGGATTTTTGCAATGAAATTAATAGAAAAATTTTATAAAGATATATCGATAACGAAATACCGTAACAGACGGCTGCTACGTAATTGGTACAAATAACCGTAATTATATACAAAAAATTTTAAGATGTCTATATATATATACATATATATATAAACAGGGTGTCCCAAAAATGACTGATGGATTTTAAAATTCAATAACTTGCAAAAGGTAACAGCTATTTAAAAAAAAAAATTGCAGGAGGGTTATATATAATGTCAGGAGTTTTTTTACCGTAATTTTTTATTTTAGTTCGAATTTCAAACAATAGATGGCGCTGACGGCAATTGAAGCCCAGGTCGACGCCGAAACTGACTTCACTCAGCACTGATCATCTGGCCTTCAATCGCCGTCAGCGCCATCTATTGTTTGAAATTCGAACTAAAATAAAAAATTACGGTAAAAAAACTCCTGCCATTATACATAACACTCATGCAAAAATTTTTTAAAAAGCTGTTACCGTTTGAAAGTTATTGAATTTTAAAATCCATCAGTCATTTTTGGGACACCCGGTATATATATATATATTTATATTCATATATATCTTTATATATATAAATCTTTTGTGCGTGTGTATGTCACTGAACTCCTACTAAACGATTGGACCGATTTTAATGAAATTTTGTCCGCGTGTTCCAGTGGATTCGAGAATGGTTTAGATTCACATTTCATCGAAATTGATTCAGTACTTTTTTAGTAATTAGGCAAAAACTAATAGTTAGTGATTTTTCGCTAGTTAAAAGTGTTGAATAAGTTCGATGAATAGAGTGCGGACTGAATGTCCGAGAAGTCTAAGGCGCCAGATTTAAGCTTTGCTTCTTGAAGAAAGAGATCGCTTGTTCGTACCCCACTCCTGGCAAACGTGCATGCTTTACATTAATATTTCCTGTATAAAATTTTGATTAACCGACATCAGAAAATCGTTAACTTTTAACTAAGTAGAGAGAAATAAACTTTTCTATCAAAAGTTGAACCGACTTCAAAAAATACCGAAGAGTGAAAAATAATTTCCTTACATAATTGTAATAAGAAATTAAATTAAGAGCGTCAGTTTTTCTCGTGCGTATTACTATATTTACGTACATTTATTTGATTTTCTGGAGTCGGTGCCAGGAAGGGCATCGTCTGTCCGGTCAGCTAGTATATATATATATATGTATATATATATAATACCATTAAAAGTAGACAAGATTCACCAATGGATTTTATCAATAAAACAATAAACCAAAACGAAGAATTAGAATTGAATTGAATTATAATAAAATAAAAAAATAGTGTAACGAATAAATCTGAAAAAATAAATAAATAAAATGAATGCAAATGGAATTTGTAGCCCCAAAAGCAGAATCATCAGGCCCCAAATGCTCTGGAACTACAAATGAAGTGTGCGGTTTCATCCACGTATTAGCCATGAAATAGCAAAATAATACGTATTTGGGGCTACCAGCACACAAAAAACAAATTATTAAACAAGGAACAAAGATATTTTACAAAAAAGGAGTTGCGAGTAAGTAAAAATAATAATCCATAACAAACAAAAAAGATAAAGCTGAATGGAAATATAATTGAACCAGAGAAAATAATTAATAATCGATATTAACATACAATTAAATTAATAAAATAATTAAAATTAGAATTAAGAGATAACATTCATATTAACATGTAACTTAAAATACCATTTTTTTACTTTAATCAGTAACATTTATTAGCTATTTAACTATAGATATAACTAGACAAATATCCATATATTGGTGTCAATTAAACAGTTTAAAAATTATGTTAAAATAAATAAACCACTCTCAATTATATATATATATATATATATATATATGTATACATATTTTATTTTATTTTTATTTTTTTATTTTTATTATTTTATTTTTATTTTTTTATTTATTTTTTTAAATAATTAACCTTTGCGTTTTTATCCAGACAACACTACCCTCCTCCGTACTCTAACATCTACCCACCCAACCAACCTATATATATATTTTTTAATTACTTTTTAACATTTTTAATTTTTTATTATTATTTTTATGTTTTATAATTTTTTTATACATTTTTTACGCAAAGAATTAATTATAAGATCATGTAATATCTAATTATAAATTAAAGAATATATGAATTTTTTAGGATAACCATTATTTATAGCATCATATACAAGCTTTTTAATATTAGTATTAATTAAATGGGAAGAACATAGACATTTTATTCTATATAAATGGTTAAGTATTATATTACGATATACTGAATTATGAAGACATGATTTAAAATTAGTAAAGGTATTAACTTTAAAATTAAATTCTTTCCTTTTGTCATAAATATCAGTTATAAATTTGTTCTCTTTTAATATAATTTTAATATCTAAGAAATTGATTGTATTATTAAAAAATAGGTTTTTTGAAAGTTCTAGATTAGAAGGATAATCAACAGGGAATTGAGATATACAGGTGTTATCAGTATCAATTAAAATTACATCATCAATATATCGATATAAATGTATTTCATTATTTAAATAATGACATTCATAGTAATATAAGTCAGATAATACACTAAATGTACTACCACCTTGTGGTATACCAACATTTTGAATATATATATTGTTATCATGCATGATAAAATTATTATAGATAATATATATATGTATAGTCGAATGAGGCAATCTCAAAACTTTCTTCTATCGCATACATGTTAATAATTCAAATTCGCTGTCACAGTAACAATATTAAATAGGAATCTATGGCCATCAAGAAGATTCTAAATATGTGAAATTTCTCTTGTTTGTTCTTGAGATATGACTGTCTCTAAAATTATCTAAATTCTGCAAAATGCAGGATAACAGCGCTAACTATTGGACGATTAATAAGCGATTAATACAAAACATAATCAGATAAAATTTGTATCAACATCAAACTGAATCCTAAGTTAGACGCAGGGACCCACGGGACCCTGTGCGGTCCGAAGAACAATGGGAAGCAACCTACTAGTCCACCTACCCCGAACCGCACATGTTGACCTCATTGACGCAGAGACTCAAGCGACTCTATGTGGTCCGAAACGTGTTCGGTTTTTTCTTCTTTTTTTCGTTTTTTTTTTTTCTAGTGACAGTACGCCTCTTTATTAGGTGCATTTGGACTCTGTCCGCACGAGCTACCGGACCTGCTCCAATGGGACAGCCCATAAAGCACCATTTTTTTGGGGGGCGGTGCGGTAGAAAAGCGAGTTCTCGTCACCATCGGCAGCGATTCGACTGCCTTGCATTTCGGCCCTAAAATTCTCCCTTCTCTGGCACTACTTAGCATTTCGGCCATTTTAGTTTTGGTTATTTATTTTTCTAAATCTCCCTCAAAATTGTCCCCCCTGTTGTCTGCTAAGGACATGCCACCGTCTCGGCTCAAAAAATTTGAGCTCCAGCCCCATTTCACCTGGCACAACAGGTGGGAGTGATGTGCGGCGTCAAACTCAGTTTTTTCACAAAGGCAATAAACTACTAAGTCCAGCAACCATTAGCCACAATCAGCCGACCTCAGCACTTGTCTACGTAGATCGCCTCCACTCTGCAGGCTAAAATTCCATCATGTACGCTAATGACGCCTGGTGCATGTAAAATCCGTCGTGGGTGCAAAGTGCTCCAAGTTACATGTGAATTATACCTGTGGAGGTGCCTTGCCAGGTGAAGGTCTCGTCATCTGATCAAGGCTCTAAATTACAAGACCATCTTGCGAAGCCATTTGCAGTTCAAACATTTATTGTTTGAAGTCGGGGGTCGTCCGCCCCGATACCAGTTATCTAACCCGTTTAGCTGAGATAACTCGGCAGGTAGGGGCCTGGTCATCGGTTAGAAAGAAAGTTAGATGTAAACTCGTGCATTAGCTGTTGAGATAGAACTATTGTGGAAAACGTGAAAAAATGCATCAAGCAGCCCCGCTTGTTGGGCAATTTACACTAAAACATAATAAGCACCAACACCTATCAAAGTATAACTGAATATGAAGTTTGATCGAAATTTGTGCATTTTTCTTAAGACAGAGCTATTGCAGTCATTGTGAATAATTCAGTATAGCAGCGTCACCTGTTGGGGGATTTAAACCAAAATGTAAACAGCATCAAATCGTATCAAGGAATAACTGAATATGAAATTTGATTAAAATCCTTTTATTAATTCTTGAGATAGAACGATTGGTGAAGTCGGAAAAAATGCAGCATAGCAACGCCATCTGTTGACCTATTCACACCAAAACGTAAAAAACGCCAATTCATGTCGAGGATTTTAACTGAATCTGAAGTTTGATGAAAATCTGTGCACTAATTCTGGTGATTAAGCTATTACAGAAATCGTGAAAAATGCTGCATAACAGCGCCACCTTTGAGCGACTTACACGAAAATCTAGTAAACATCTATTTATATCACGAATTAACTGAATGTAAATTTTTATTTAATTAAGTATGTTAGATCTTGAGATAGAGCACCCAGAAAATTTGCGTGACATACAGACAGAGTCACAGACTCACAGACAGACATTTTGGTAACTCATATTTTTCGGTATCTCTGACCCCGAAAACATGTAAATCTATCGGAAACCGAAAGTCATAATTTTCACGAATACTATATTTTCTTTTTGTAAAGATAAAACAAGGTAAGAAATATGTACATATATTAATTTATTCTCACACGCCACAATTTGAAAACAAGCTCAAAATATTGTAGCATTGTGCTTAAATTATTTAAGAGGAAAAAAATAAATAAATGATAATAATAATAAAAATCTAAAGCTTTAAATTAAGTCAATGTACACTGAAAACATGTTATTATTATAGCCATTATTAAAATTTCTTTTCCACCTCACTTTTAACTCACAGACAGACATTTTGTAAACACGTGTTTTTCAGTATCTCTGACCGCTAAAATGTAAAAATCCATCGAAAACCGGAAGTCGAACCTTTTCGCTAGTAAAAGCTTTGTTCTTATAAAAATAGAACAAAGTAAAAAAAAAAAAAGTATATGTATTTATTGACACTCATTACAATTTAAAAATAAGCCCAAAATAGTATAATATTGTACTTAAATTGTGTATGAGAAAAATAATAAATAAAAATAAAATAAAATAAAATAAAATATCTAAAGTTTTAAATTAAGACATTGTACATTGAAAACATATTATTATAACTAGTTTTAAAATTTCTTCTTCACCTCGTTTAATTTTTTTTTCAAATTTTTCAATATTCCGCCTATTTTCTTTTTTACTATATATTTGTTTATAAAAACATCAGCATTTCAGAATATTTAGCAGTGTAAAATGGCAGAGGTACGTCGTCAGTCATTTTTTTGTCCAATACCAGCGAAAAAATTTAATTACATTTAACATTTTCGAACAATTTCATTTGAAAAAATTTTAAAAATCTTTCATTGTTTTAGACTTTTATTAACCATCTTAATAAATTTAAAATAAAAAAAGTTAAAAAAAAAAATAAATAAAAACTGACTGAAAATACAAAAGTTATTGACAATAAAGTCAACAATTCTAATGTTTGTTTGCTTTCAAATCTATTAATTAATTGTTTTTTAGGCACAGGGTCACCATACAATTAATTACATTATCGATAAATATTCTTGCTTTTATATATAAACGTATCTGTAAGTTAAAATTATTAGGAAAAACACAACAAATATTGTTAAGTACAAGTATATATGATATAAAATTAGCTCTTAAATTAGGAAATATAATTAAATGACAAATGCACCAAAAGAATTTCCAAGTTTTAAATTAAGTAGTTTTTGCATCGTTTTCATTTGGAAATTAGTAGAAAAAAAATTAATGTTTCAAACTTTCATTATGCATATTAGTGTAAATGGTATTTGAAAAAAAATATTTATCTGCATTTTTTAATGTAAACAAATAATTTAAAACTAAATGACGATTCAATACATTGTTTAAAGTAGGAAACGCAATTTGCAAACAGTGAAAAAAAAATCTTTGTGATAATTAGAAAAACTGATTTTTTTTTTTCCTCAACTCGCTTTTTGTTTTACGAAACACAATTCAAAAAGAAATTGCATCGACTTCGTGTTGCACTTTAGTCATTACCTACAGTCGTTATCGCTTATTTCGATTCTGTTAATTACCTTGTTTGGAGAAATTAATATTTAATTTTGCTTTGTTATCAATTACCTGCAGATTACTCACACTAATATAACAGCCTAAGTAATATGCTACACTCGAAAACAGCAAATGAATTGCATCATTAAAATATCTTCTCAAGGGATACAATATACTTCGTATTTCTACAAAGCATTGAACAGTATTTGTATTAAATTTTCCAGGTATTTATAAAAATGCCTGATAAAATGAAAATAATATACGCTGATTCTGAAATGACTTGCGAATATCAAGCAGCGTACTAGACATATGTGAAAATTATCATATTAGAAAGCGAGGTTTGCATAGAGTACTGCACCGAGTCGGATTACCCGAGTTTACTCGAATAGAGCCGATCCGCGGTTTCTTGTTGGGTCCAACTAATACTACTTCTTTTGCAGGAGACTTTAAATATTTCGGGTTCAAGTAAGGAGTTTAACTTTTTGTGTTGGAATTTTATTAAACCATTTTTTTTTTTTTATGATGAACATTCTGTAAATAAAGTAATTCGACATTTGAGTATTGTGAGTGTATACCTGTTTTTATACAACCAACCCTGTATTTACATGTACATTTTTATACAATAAATAAATAAATAAATAAATATTGTAGGCATAATTATAGACTATTTTTCTTTAATTGCATTAAAATATGAATTGATTTTTATCTCACTTCGGTTTCAAATTAAAGTGTAACAGTTTTCAAGTAAACATTTTTTTTTAGTTATCGAGTATCGGATTGACTTTAAATAGAAATTTCGGATTCGAGCCGAATAGCAGACTAGGTCAGATCGAGTACTACGGCGGTAGATAATTTATTTATATAAAAAAAATAGAGAGCTAATCCCTAAAGTTTAATCTGATTTAAAAAGTAAGTCATTTTAATAAGATATATTTACATTTTAGGTTTTTCATTTGTAAATTCCTGCTATAACTGCAAAAAACTGTTTGCAAAATAACAGTTATTTTTAAAACTTTAGTTTAAACAATATTTTAAATCCATTAATTTCAAGTTAAAATTAAAAATACTTTTATTTTTATTTCTATTTGTATTATTCTATTATTTTTATTTCTATATTTTTATTTTTATTTCTATTTTTATTTCTATTTTATTAATTCTTATTTATTATATTAAAAAATATGTATCAGTCAATTTGGTAAAGTTCCTAACACCAGTGTTGTATTTTAAATTTCATCAACAAAGTTGAATAGTTCATAAACACTAAATAAACATGATGTCTCAAAATTATTAATAAAACCATTTAGGGTTGGGAAAAAGCGTTATGCCGAGCAATTTGAGTATGGGAAATCAAAATCGCAGTCTATTTATTCCTTCAAAAGTACAAGATATCCCACTCCAAGCCGAACCGATATTTTTAGTCAATTTTTCCAACAATAAGAAAAAGTAACGATAATTTCTTCATCTAAAACTTTATTTTCTGTCTAAACAATGCCTTAGTAAGAATGCTGCAACCGCTAACTTGGCATCAGGCACCAAGCTGCATAGGCATTTTATCAGGATCAACTGATATTTACCAATGCAAAAGAGACTGAAACAAAAATTTAAAAAAAAAAGTTTTTAAATGGTGTGGTGCGGCGGCGTCGCGTCAAGAGCCTGATTAAAGCATGAACCAACTAGTCTATGTCACTGTATATAAGTATATATATGGCTTTCTACTATAGCCAATGACTTCATAAGGCCCCAAATTTGTCATATTTTTTATTTTAAAATGTAGGTTTAAAATCTGTATTGAAGTTGTGCTGAAAAGATATATTTTTAATTTTTATATTAGTACAAGATTAAAAATAAAATGTATACTGATCTAAATATCCATTCATATTTTCTTACCTGTATTCTAAGGCACAAAAAGTGTTTAATTTTTCTTACAAGAATATACGAAAGAGATAACCCCATATGAATACCACAACTTCGGTCTCTCTTTGGTTTATTCAAAATTTGTTTGCATTCAAACAACTCTTAGACATTCCATAAATCAAAGAACTGTAGCTAATGTGTTTTAAAAGTACGATAGTATGTGATTTGCTGTAAATTTTTATAATTTTCCATAATATCCCAAATATGCCGCGAATAAAAGTTGGTCTATTGAACATTTTCCTGAAATATTTTCATTATTGTTAAAATTGTGAACAGCAATTCGATATGTAATGATTATGCCTAAACGTCAGTGCAAATAATTGTGCGAAATTTTGCAAAAATAACAGACTTTTATTATATAAGCTAAAAAATTATGTAAACCTATTGTAAACCTCCTTTTCTATTTCTCTTGGTTTAAAGTATGAAGAAAAACAGAAATTGATGATAAAGATCGAAAAGATATATTTCAGAAGCTCTCCTCAAATAAGAATAGAAACCAATTCTCAAAGTCTCATCAGGCACCCTCAATTTTTATCGGCATGGAATTGTTTTCTAAATTCCCAAATCTTACGGTCATCAGTCTTTATAAATTTTCGACACCACAGAGTTTAAGCCCATGCATTTTTGATGACTTTAAAGTGCAGCGCTATGTTTGTGAAAAGTAGAACCCGAGACACACAGCATGGAGTGTAGCAGGTTTCCTACGTGGAGAGTTCATGTATGATTATCGGTTTAGTGTCGTTATAGGTAAATACGTCAATAGGTATCCTTTTTGTCTACAGGCATTGTTTATAAAACTACTTTTGAGAAATCGAAATAATCGTATCCAGCTTTAAAGTTTACGCCTAATAAGAACGTGATCGTTCGGTATTAAAGGAAAAGTTGTGTTCCTCTTAAATTACTTAAAACTGAAAAAGATGAAAATAAATATACGTGAAAATAGCTTTGAAAAGAAATTTTGGAAGGGTTCGAATAAATAAAAAGATTTATTGTTTTATAAGTTAAAATTTTGAGGTTTTTTTTTTGTGTGTGTTAGAGTGTCAACGATTTTAGTCAGTTGAGTTAAATCAGCAATTAAATCGTGATTTAAATAATCGATTTTTAAATCATTGATTAAAATCAAAAAATTTTATGCATGTTTAAAATAACATAAAATCTCATATATTAATACATCAAAATAACATATTAAAATCTCAGATTAATTTAGAATTTTTCTTCTGGTATTTTACCTTATAAATAGATGAAAGAAAAATAGCTTTAAAAAATTGTTTCTAAACCTTATTCCTGAGAATTGTAAAACATTAAGTACGCTAAGTTTGGAAATGTGTGAAAAAGGCATTTCATTTAAACATTTTATTTTAATTTAATATAATTTATGATGTCATAATTTTCTTTAAATAATCAAATTATTGATTTCTTTATACATAAAATAAGCATAGTAAATAATAAATTTCAGCAAAATAAGAAAGCAAGCAACCAGAATTTTATTTTCTCATTCTACTTTTGCAAAAATAAATTTATTCAAAATGTTGGAGCTAAAAACAATAGAAGAAAAACATTTACTGAACAACTGCTGTAAAAAAAATGTATAAGAGAAAGAAATTAATTGATATAAAAATGTTAAGTACAGCAAAAGATCTGGATTAGCATATACATAATTCCTGTAAGTTAAAGTTTAGGAGATAAACAATAAATTTTCTTAGTACTATGTAAAATGAGCTGTCAGTAATATTTGTTAGTTTTGCTATTGTGCTAATAACTAATGAAGTTACTTACTTGCCGTTTTTATTAATTTTATAGTTAATTGCTTCTTCCAAGCCATTTTGAAGGACCTTTTTAAAATTTTAAAAATATAACCTGCCTTTTTAAAAAAATAATGAAACCACAATTCTTTTTATTTATATGTGTCCAAGACCTTACAAATATGATAGAACTTTATTTCTCGAATGAAAAAAAACAGGGTATTACTAAACTATGTTATTTAACATTATTTTTCAATTTGTAAATCATAAAAGTTTTAAAAATTAATGATTTTTTATTTATCATAGTAAAATTTATGTACTCCCCCCCCCTTATTGTTACTAAATACATTATTAATATATTTTCTTATGAAATAGAACCCTTTTTTGGAGCTAACATCCTGCCTTTTTCCCTTCTAAAATTAATACTAAATTATAATTTATCACTTTAGCAATTAAATCATAAAAATGTATATTACATACCTACTGAAAGATTATTTGTTTAATAATTATTAATTTTAAGTAGTGTAAACAATTTAATATTAAATGCAGTTACTGATAATTTTGATAAATGTAAATATCACTAGTATTTTATATAGTCTTACATAATTATTACAAAATATTAATGTGCATAACTTTATTGTATTTAACTAACTAATGAAAGTTCTAGTTTGAAATTTTTATAACTTTTATATCTACTAACTAATAATTAAATTTGGTTAATTAAAAACGTAGATTATGTTACTAATTAGAGGTTTAAATCTTCTGGAAACAGAAAACTCCTGGTATCTGTTCAGTATTTTAACGTTGGAAAAAAAAAAAAAAAAAAAAAAAAAAAAAAAAAAAAAAAATGCGTTTTAGATGTAAAAAAAATCTGATTTAAATAATAATAAAAAAAAATCTAATTGTTTTTACACTCTAGTGTGCATACAAGTTTACAAATATACTTTCGCAAAATATTTAGTTTGACCTTTAATTTCCTCTATTTTTTATATAATAATAATAATATACATACCTTCAACTTAAATTTTAAACAATTAAATGATGAAATAAAAAACTTACAAAATAAATTTATCATAACATATGTCGATAAATCTCTTAACAACTATGCTTTCATATGTAAACATTATTACTCTACATTATTAAATCAAGCAATAAATTCTAGTTCAAATTTCATTAAAACAGATATTGATACTATTATTAAAAATAGACATATAGCTCAATATTATAAATTACTAAAATTAAAAAATCATAATTATAACTATCCTTACATTGTGGTTATTCCAAAATTCCATGAAATTCCTATAAAGTTTCGTACTATAACTATTGGGTGTAATACTTATAACAATAATGCAGGTAAAGAATTATTAACAATACTTATAAAAATGCTAGATATTGCAAAAACTAATAATAAATTCTATAGTATAAAAAATAGTTTACATCTTGTAAATAATATCAAAAATTTACAAAACATTAAGTACATCAAAACATATGACTTTAATGATTTATTTAATACAATTGATATTGCAGATATGTTCAGGATCATAAATTTATTATTCAAGGAATATAGGAATTCTCTAAACATACATGTATCTTTATCTTACTTCAAATCTTTAACCAAATTTATTCTTTATCATAATTATGTATTATTTAATAATACAATATTCAAACAAATAGTCGGTCTTCCACAAGGTGGGATTGTATCATCCATCTGTGCTGATCTTTACTTACATTATTATGAACGTAATACTTCTATTGTTAATTGTTTTCTATACAGGTATCTTGATGATATAATAATTTTATATTCTAAAAAGTCATCTAACTATTCGCTACCAATTAAATACCACAAAAATTTAAAATACAGTTATAATGATATGCATAATAATACAATTAACTTTCTTGATCTTAATATTACGCTTTCTGATAATAAAATTCTATTTGATATTTATGATAAACGTAATGGCTTTCCTTTTAAAGTAAACCTCTTTACTCATTATAATTCTTGCCTACATAAATCTGTCTATGTCAATATATTACTTAATTTTGCCCATATAATTAAAAATATTTGTTCACATAATTTTAAAATGCATAATTTAAAAACTGTACAAGAAACTGCTATAAGATATGGTTATCCTTTACATTTGGTTAAAAAAATATTATCTGTATAAACATTTATTTAGTATTAACTGTCTATTTTCTCTTCAACCAATATTACCATATGATGTTATTGATAAAAACTCCTATAGTCTTTAATATATAATAAGTTATTACATGATCTTAAAAATAATTAACACATTGCGTAAAAAAATGTTTAAAAAAATTATAAAAAATAAAAATAATACAAAAAATAAAAAATACAAAAAATAAAAAATATGAATAATAGGATGGTTGGGTGGGTTAGATGTTAGATTACGGAGGAGGGCGGTGTTGTCTGGATAATACGCAATGGTTAATTATTATATATTTAATAATAAAAAAAATAAAAAAAATAAAAATAAAAAAATAAAACTTTACACATAGTATTAAAGTTTATGTTTACCTAAAAACTAATATGCATAACTCAAAAATGATCAAGTTATTGAGATAAGCTATGGTTGTCTATTGTATTTGTCTTTAAGAAATTATTTGTAAAATATTAGAATAGAAATTATTCTTGGAAATTCTTAGCTAATAAATAATTTATTTTTTTCCTATAATAGAGGGCAGCACTATAAGCATATAATTTAATTAATATATTAATCCTTTAGATGGCAGCACTAAAATAATTTTCCGCTAGAAGTTGTAGTAATATATTCTAGTTAATTAATTAATATAGTAATATTAATAATTGATTAAAAATAAAAATATAATATTTCTAATAGTAGCATCTATTTTTTTCTAAATTTATTATGAATTATATAGTATAATATATGTTTTACTAATTTTTATAATTATTGTTACAACTTTATTTTATTATCTATGTGATTTATACTATGACCATAACCGTGACTGTTAGTAAGTCACATGTAGTTTGTATCTGATTGCACTACAAATCTTGCTAGGATATGGGTAATGGTAAATATCTTAGTATATATATCCTTTTTTTTTTTAATGGAATAATGTATTATTGTTATTTTGTCATATTGATTTTATTTTCTTCTATGTGTATCTTTCTACTAATTTGTCATCTGAATAGCTTCCAGCCAGTCGGGTGTATTGTGAGTCGAATTCTTAGCTTTTAGCACGACTCATAACAGAAACTGGTTGGATGTTTTTGCTTTTTTGTTGAACTATACACCCCTGATGAAGAAGTTTAATGAAAAAGCCTTCTACTGCCTTTTTATCCATTTATCTTTCATTATTTTGGTAATCTGCCTTCTATTACACTTCAAACTTCAACTGTTTTCAATAAGATGATTGTAAAAATACAGGTTTCATTGGTTTATTGTATGGTAATATATGAATTACTCTGGCTATATAATGTCCATTTATCCACATATTTCTTAGTAATTTGGTAATCTGCCTTCTATTTCTCTTCAAACTTCAACTGTTTTTAATAATATGAATGTAAAAGTACTGGTTTCATTGGTTCTTTTATTGGTATTGTCTGAATAACTTTGGATGTATTTATAAAAGTATTTATATATATATATATATATATATATAATACGTTTAATCCATAGAAATTAGGATGCACGTTCTAAAAATAAGTATATAAAATATAAAATATAAAATTTGTGAGTGAAAAATTTCTTTGGATATTTTATTTAATCTGAATAGTTTATTCATTTGTATTGACAAATTATCACTAAATTGCTGAAAATAATAAACTAGAACTGATAATAATAATAAATAATTTTTTTTAATTAAGTTTGTAATATATTTAGTTTCTATCGAAAACAGTCCTTTAGTTACTTTATATTTTTTAGTTCGAAAAGAGAAAAAAAATATTATGCATATGTATATGAAACGTAAATTTATATAGTATAGAGATTAAAACTCTAATCTTCCCTTTATATCATGGCTAAAAAATAAATCTGTCTAAGCTACATGTTTGTAACTAAATTTTAAAAAGTATATATAAATATATATATATATATATATATGTGTGTGTGTGTAAATTGAAAATGTCTTCGATATAGACAAAGAGGAAAATTTTTTTCCTGTGATAATATGCAGTATCATTCAGCAATTAAAGATTAAAAATAAGGATTGATATTTATTTCCACATTTTTTAACTATTTTCTTAACATATGGAACATTTTATTTAATTAATTATATGATTAATTACTTTTTGCCCTCGAAAAGTTATTATCTATAATTTTCGTATACCATTTACGGTATAGTAATATATATTTTTTTCACTTAAATGCTAAATTTTTTTGTATATTTTTAAATAAGCAGTTATCTCTGATATAAAAAAAAGTTGAGACGATAACAAATTACGTAAAAGAGTTAGGAAAGTCTGCCAATTTACTAGCTAACAAGTATTGGTGTGTATTTTTAATGATTATCAAATATTCGTCAGTATTTGCTAAAATAAAATAAATGGAATAATGTTGATTATAATACCGGGTGTCCCAAAAATGACTGATGGATTTTAAAATTCAATAACTTGTAAACGGTGACAGCTATTTAAAAATTTTTTGCAGGAGGGTTATGTATAATGTCAGGAGTTTTTTTACCGTAATTTTTTATTGTAGTTCTAATTTCAAACAATAGGTGGCGCTGACGGCGATTGAAGGTCAGGTGATCAGTGCTGACTGAAGTGTCGAAATGGCCTTCAAGAGCCGTCAGCGCCACCTGTTGTTTGATATGCGAACTAAAATTAAAAAAATTAAGGTAAAAAATCTCCTGACATTATACATAACCCTCGTGCAAAATTTTTTTAAATAGCTGTCACCGATTGCAAGTTATTGAATTTTAAAATCCATCAGTCAGTTTTGGGACACCCGGTATGAAAATAATGTTTTAAAGTTATTACACAATTACATTTTGTCCATCAAAAAAGCTTCTTGGAAATTAATATATGTTTACACAGTATAATCTTTTTTTCACTTTTATAGCGCAAGAAATTTATTCGTATATAAACCGACAGAATTACGTGGTGAAAGAATAAAAAAGAACATTCTAACTGTGAAAGAGCTGCACATTTACACCATGAAAAATTACAAATAAAAATGAGAATGAAAAATCATAATTTCACTAAATGATGTACATATTGTTGTAAAGTCTAGAAACTGTACAAAAATTAAAATAAAATTATGATATACAAGGATTCGATTTTCATCTGAGAGCTTCAACAGGAAAAAGTTATCTTGCTGCTTCCCAAATGCAGCAAAATCATCTTGAAATTTAAAAGTTCATTATATTACCAGTCAATTACTGTTTAACCAATCTGAAGCAGGAAAAAATGCATTGCCAGTATTTATCTAACAAAAATTAGAATAAAATTTAAATGATTTAACGAAAGAGATGACGTCACGTGATTATCATTCGTTAAACCATTTTAATTTTTATTCTAAATTTGCTGGGAAGATGTTGGAATGCAAATTTTATTTTAATTTTTGCTAAATAAATGTTGGCAATGCATGTTTTCCTGCTTGTGATTGGTGAAAGTAATAATTTATTGGTAATATAATGAGCTGTTAAATTTCCAGGCAATTTTGTTCTATTTTGGAAGCAGAGTGACAGCGTTTTCCTGATGGAGGCCTCATTTGAAGCCTAAAGCGTTGAATACACTGAAAAAAAATATACAGCTCATATTCAAAATATTAGATTAATTCAGAAAAAGTAATAAGAAAAAATTATTTGTCATTTATTTATTTTTTATACTAAGTAAATGCAATTAAATTTCTTATAAATTAAATCTGGAATGTTTAGATAAGATTTTAACATTTATAAAATATAAAATACAGCACAATAAATTAGGTATACAGCTTCCTTAAACACACCAGAATATTAGAATAAAATTTAGATTGGTTCAAAATATTAGAATATTATATTTTACGCAACAATATTACCTTATGAATATGAAGTAAATGGTAGTTAATATTTTGTAGCATCCCCTTTAGCTTTCATAACAGCGTACAATCGATCTTGCATACTATATACAAGGTGTTTACAAACATTTCTATCAATATTAGCTCAAATAGACTTTATACGTGCCACTAACTCAGTTTTACTTGAAGGAGGATTTTCTTGAAGTTTTTTCTTCATTATACACCATAAGTTTTAGATGGGATTAAGATCTGGTGAATTTGGTGACCAAGGAAGTACCTTAATGTTGCGTTGGCGGAACCAATTCTTAGTTGACACCGAGGTATGCGGGGACGCTAAATCTTGTTGAAAGATGAAATCATCTTCAAATAAATCTTCTGATGATGGAATCATGTAATATTCTAAAATTTCTTGATATATCAGAGAGTTAACCTTTTCGTAGACGATGCATAACTTTCCAGGTCCTTCTGCACTCATACAACCCCAAACCATGACACTAGCAGCAAATTTTACGGAACGTTTAAGGCATTCTTTATCAAATGCTTCTTGCTTCGTTCTCCAAACTCGAATACCTTGATTACCATATGAAACACAAAACATACTTTCATCACTAAATAATATATTTTTCCAATCTTCATTGCTCCATAAACGTCTTGATTTACACCAATTCAATCTTATACGCTTTTGTCTTGCAGTCATGAGAGGTTTTGTTTTCGGTACACGAGATTCAAATTTAAATTTATGGAGACGTCTTAATGTTGTCGATGTAGAAACTTCAACTCCTTCTTCTTTCCATTTTCGGTGCAAGAATCGCACACTTTTAAAACGGTTTTTCTTAACTATACGCTTCAGTTTCCTGTCATCTCTAGCAGATGTTTTTGGTTTTCGGCCACCATTTCGGCGATTATTTTGAAATTTTCCAATTTTTGAATATTGTGTTAGTATTTTACTAACGCTCGATTGCGAACAATGTAAATAATTCGCTATAAAACATTGATTTTTACCGTGTCGATACAAATCAACCATACGAAGTTTAGTAGATTCAGGAATATCACTCACACGGCCCATTTTAAGACGAAAAAGAAACAAACTGCAAAAAAGAATACTGATTTTAAATAAAATAGTCTGAATTTAATCAATGATGCCACCAGTTAAGAATTGGTAATAATTAAAGGAGAATTAATGTGAAATATTCTAATATTTTGAACTACTTGAATAAATATTCTAATATTTTGACTTTTCAAAATAATTTTTTTTGCAATTAATCTTTTCAAAAATGATATTAAATTTAAGATAACAAGTAAGTTTAATCAACAATAAGTTCTTAATAAAAATATCGTTTGCATATTTTCATTAAAAGACATTAAATTACCAAACGATATTTTCAATTTCTAAAAAAAAGGTAATTATTCTAATATTTTGTATATGAGCTGTATATCGATTTCGAAAAAGGCAGTGTATTAGAGTTGCCGGAATGTTTCCATTTTTTTTTTTTTTTTTTTTTTTGAGAAAAGTTCCGTCTTTGTAGTCTCCTTTTTTGCAATAGTATTTTGAAGCGCATAAAGAGCTTGTGGCCATCAAAAATTCAGTAATCTCATTAAATGATAGATTTTTACAGTAATAATTCCGTATTTGAAACGCTGTAATCTTAAAATGACAATATATATACGGAAGCTCCATTTTTCTAACAAAACGGAAAATTTCTAATCAAATTTCACGTATAATACAGTCAATAAACAAAATTTTTAATAGTGTATCATAATTTTCTTTTAAAGTTTATATAGTTTTTAGACTTATAAGCGATTTGCACACAATGTAATAAACTTATAATTTTTATCATCACGTTTATACTTAAAATATTTTAACTATTCAGTATGATGTATTTGTATTTGTTTCAAATGAATGTCATTGGAAATAAGAGAAAGAAGTATGCTTCACACTTTTTTCTCTTTCTCTATACAATCACAGATTGACATTTTATAAAAAAGCAAAACAGAGCAGGAGAAGGCTACGTTATGATCTATTTGGATTTCTTTCAAATGCATAACTAAGCATGAAAGAAATATGTCTCCCACATTTCTTCTTTCAGACCAAACTGACCGACACTTTGAAGCATTTGGTGATGCCTGCCAGCAAGTCATATGGTCAGAACTTCCGATAAGAACGTTTCACATTAGCATCTAAGAAATATATATCTCGGCTGGCACATATTTCTGTTCTTCTTTTGGTCGACAGCGGAAAAAAAACTCCAATGAGTGTCCGGTCGGAAATCTAAAGCCCCCATCTTCCCTTTAACTATGGCCAAAAAGTCTGACAAGACAGATTTTTATTTCTCTAAGATTTCAGTTGAAAGAAAAGATTTATTTGTAGGGGAGTCTTTTTCTGGATATATATGTATACATAAAATTGTCTGATAATATGTAGTACTCTTTGAAAAATAAAGACAAAACACTTTTTTTTTTTTTGTCTCAACTATATTTTTACATTTATTATTAAATGATTTTCCATTTCAGTCTCTGTTATGGACGCATGAAACATAAAATGGATCACATTTTTCAATTCTCAATTATAGGCCTAAAATATCGAGCTAAAGGATTATGGTGCTAAATGATTATGAACATAACAGATTATGGGACTACAAGGTTTTAAAATAATATATTTTAAGCACTACTGGAGTATATATATATATATAATTTTAAAATTCCACAATAAAAATAATAAAATTATATATATATATATATATATATATATATATATATATATATATATATATATATATATATATATATATATATATATAAAGAAAAGAAAAAAAAGACAGAACGTTTATATTTGGAATCATCATATATGAAATATTATAATACAATTTATCCATATGGACTTAATAGCGAATATCATAGACATGTTTAAACAAGAATAACTAGTGTTAATTAATAGACTTAAAATCAACTACAAATTTCTAAAAGGATCTAGAAAACATACATCAATTGTATTGGCGTAAAAACTAAAGTGTTAAACAATAGTTCATTCATATTTAATATTTATTAAATTGCTAATAAGATGTCACGAAGGAAAATTAATGAAATCCCATAAAATTCTATTTTAACAAAACTGAACTTACAAGGAGCGGCCCAACTTTGATAATCAGAGATTTTGATTATTTTTGCATGTGTTGTAGGGTCGAGGAATCCGTTGAACCTGAGACTAAGGGGCCACTACCTTACAACATACATAAAAATAATCAAAATCTGTGATTATCAAAGTTGGTCCTCTCCTTGTTAGACTTGGAAAAATAGAATAGAATTATACTGTTAAAAAATGTAGAAAATTTGCCAGTATGTTTAAAAAATATATTTTCAGCGTTTAAAACTCAGAACGTCACATGTTATAAGTATATAAAAGGCCGTCAAACTCAGCATTATGATGTATTTGGACAACTTTCAATTGAATATTTGTAAAACTAAGCGTGAAAGAAGTATGTCTCATACATACTTTAGTCCAAACCAAACTGATCGACACTTTTAAATACTCGGTGATAACTGCGAGCAAGTCACATAATAAGAGTTTCCTAGGAGGACGTTCACACTCGCATTTGAGAAAATATGTCTCGTCTGACACTTTTTCTGATCTTCATTTTTGTCGAAAACGGAAAGAAATGTCTACATCAATGAGTGTCTGGTCGGAAATCTAAAGCCCCCATCATTGCTTTAAGTATGGGGGGGGGGGAGGAATGGGAACTCGGATAGGAAGATGCTTTCTAAGAAAAAAAAATCATTTGTACGTTATATTTTGGATAATAAACATAATACTATCATAATATCATTTATGTAAAATGTATGTTCTTCTTTTTTGATGTTGTTTTTCTAATTTTACTTAGTTTTTGAGAATTTATTTTCATTTTAAATTCAAATTTTCAGCAATTCGAGGGGTATTTTTTACATATTTTTGAAAAGAAAATATTTTAAATTGTTTCTAATTATCAAAACAGTAGCAAAGAATAAAATTTCCAAATTAAAAATTTATTGATGTATGACTATTATATCTGTGGCTTCCAGTAATAACCAGGTAAGGCACATTTTTAATATTTTGAGTAATTAACGCTTAAAGTTTTCAAAAATCTTTTTATCATTACTTTCAGTAAACAGATTAGAACTTAATAATTTTCACTACATTCACTTAGGATATAAAAACCTCTTTTTCTTCCAAAAAAGTTGTATAAAAATGGTTTTTATTAATTGAGAACGATTATTACTGTTTTTCAATTTTTAAATGAAAATTTATATCGCCCTATGACGGGAAATATTGGATTTTTTCTTTTTCAGTACTATAGCAGATGTAAGTACTCTTTTAAAGTTACTTTTTCCCAAATTATCTCAATTTTTTCAAAAATGTGCCTTACCTGGTTATTACCGGAAGCCACCGATATATAGAAAAAACTTTTAAACTAAAATTAAAGGAACATATAATTGAAATAAATAATTGAAAATTGCGACATAAAATCTACATTTGCAAGTGAATTTAAAAAGAGAAAGAAAATTGATAAATAATAAATTCATTAATATGCGTTTAAAGTCGTAAATGGAGAAAACTACCTCTGATTTAAAAAACAAAATAAGACAATGCAAATAATAATATTTCCTTTCTAAAGATAAAAATGTTTCACAAGAATATATATATATATATATATATATAAAGTTTGGTGAAAATTACGTCAAACTTAAAACGTTACAGTTAAGAATTACTTATTTAAAATCATTATTTTATAGCATTATTAAAAAATAACGATAATCAAATACTCTGTTTATATTAGCTGATTCTGAAATGTTTAAATAATCTTTTTTAATCAAAAGCGAAAACAGCCATTAACAGCAGCTCATTCGGCCTTAAACTCCCCCCTTAAATACCCTTAAATAATGAATATCCTTTTATAGGTGGGATGACGGTTGACGAACGTGGCTCGTAAGAGAGAGAGCCCTCATGTATTTTAAGAAGATTTTCAGCGTTATAAAACTATTAAATACCGTCATAATCTACATTATGATGTATTTGGATCGCTTTCAATTGAATATTTGTGGAACTACAACCCTTGGCAAAAAATTTCCGATTATTACATCAACACTACCATCTTTTGTAAGAAAAGATTATTTATTCTCATTGCATAAAAATGAAACTACTATTAGCGATAATACATTTGTGTTACATCTAATGAACAAAATTATGCAATAAAGAAAAATCACCATTCATCAATTTATAAAAAGAAAAATTGTGATTGAAATTTAGGCAACAAAGAAAAAATTATCCGATCATGCTTTGATTTGGAAAAAAATAACCGATCACTGTAATTATATATTTCGTAAATCCACCTTTATTTCGGATGACAGTCGAAATTGTTAGTGGACTGGACTCATTAAGATTTTTACACTAATTGGGAGCAACTTCACCCCAGCATTCCCTTATAGCTTTACGTAAGTTCTATGGCATTTGTAATTCATCGAAAATCGGTTTTTCTTTTTAATATATTTCACATATTTTCGATGGGATTAAGAACCGGACTATTGGGTGGTCACGTCATGGTTTGAATTGGTATATTACCTACATTTTGTAGAAATTTCTTCATTGATTTGGGGCGTTGGGGAGCTAATTGTCATTTTGAAATAAGAAGTCATTTTGATTTCCGAACTATTGATCGATGCTGGGAATCAAAAAATCCACTAAAATGTCAATGTAAACTTCAAAGCTTACAGTACGTAACACAATACACAACTTGCCGACGCCTTGTGATGTAATACAACTCCAAACTGCAAATGCAGGTGAAAGTCTAGTCTTCGTATTGATACACTTATCATTGAACTTTTCACCAACTCTCCTCCAAACAAATGTTCCACAGTCATCAGTTTTACCGATAGATATGCGAAATTCATTGCTAAAAATAATTTTATTTCATGTATCAAATGGCTAGTGCACATGTTTTTTACACCATTGCAGGCTCTTTTTCTATGCTTCTTTATCATGTAAGATTTTGTTTTAATTTTACAAGATTTAAATCTTGCTACATTTGGATGATTACGTACTGCGGTCATATGCCTTTACGTTATACTTAGACCATTCGGAATCAAGTTGTTTTGAGGTTGCTCGCCACTTTCTTTTCGATATTTTCACAAGTTTTATTTTCCTTCCTAGGTATTGACATTCGCGGTTGTCCACTTCGAGGTAAATTTTCCACGCTATTAGTCAAGATTTCTTCTTTTAAATAGGATTCATATATCATACGCATGCGCAGGCACTCTATCTTCAATATGCAAATTTCAAATTTTTTCCTCAGTGATCGATTACTATTTTCCAACTTCGATCTTGATCGGATATTTTTTGCTCACGAGGAAACATTTTTGCCTGCATTATAATTATATATTATATGATTGCAATATTGAATTCACTTTTTATTTATATTTTAACATTCTTTTTTTTTTTTTTTTTTTTTGGCTTATTGCAAAACGTTCCTATGCTCTTGAATCGCGAAGTATACGCATCGAAATACAAAACTCATAAACTTGATAACAGTGATCAGAAACTTTTTGCCAAGGGTTGTAAGCGTGAAAGAAATATATCTGAATATTTCATTCCAAACCAAACTGACCGACACTTTTAAGTACTCGGTAACGTCTGCGAGCAAATCACATGATAAAAATTTCCTTTGAGGACATTTCACATTAGCATTTGAGAAAATGTGTCTCGTCTGACACTTTTTCTGATCTTCTTTTTGTCGAAAACGGAAAGAAATGTCTACATCCATAAGTGTCGGGTCGGAAATCTAAAGCCCCCATCATTGCTGTAAATATGGAGGGAAATGGAAACCAGGCAAGGAAAATTATCTCTAAGGAAAAATTCATTTTTAGGTTTAACTTTGTCTAACTACTAAAAACGATAATATTGTAAATATGTTTATAGAATTTAGGTTTTTTCTTGATAACATTTAAATTTTTTTCTAACATAAAGAAGAACCAAAAAGCTTTGCCTAGCTAATAAAACCAATAATATTGTAAATATATTTATAGAATTTAGGTTTTTTTCTTGATAACATTTAAATTTTTTTCTAAAACATAAAGAAGAATCAAAAAGCTTTGCCTAGCTAATAAAAACAATAATATTGTAAATATATTAACAGAATTTAGGTTTTTTCTTGATAACATTTAAATTTCTTTCTAACATAAAGAAGAATCAAAAACCATAAATCCAACATCGAGATTTTTTTGCACCTTCATAATGCTGTAACAAAACTTCACAATTTATAAAAATGAAAGATGATGTCAATTTTGAAAACGCATAGCCCATTTTAAAAACCATTTTTGCTCATTACCGTCAATAGTCACAAAAATATCAATTTTTTTGGTGTAGACTTGTATATGATCTATGTGTTTATATGTATACTAAATAGCAAGATCAAATTTAGCTCGTTTAAGCATGCAGTATTTTTAAAATTTACATTTAGCAATTTACGCCAATAAACGGAAATGCATTAGTATTTTGTATACTCTGTATGTAATCCATAGAGTTTATACTTACCAATTGACAGTTTAAAAATATTTTTAAATATAAAACTATTTATTACAATTCCTTTTTTCTTACAGCTCAAAAAACACTTCCAAAAATTGTTGTTTATACGCTTCAATACTTCAATTATTGCAAATGTTCTTCTGTAGCCACATTGTTTTGAAAGGCTCCGTAAATGAATGGTAAATTTTTTCCACACCATATTTTACAGTGAGTTCTATATAGTAAAGCTCAGTGATATTCATGAATATTTCGATGTACTTAAAATAGTGTAATATCATTAATTATCTATAAATATCACCAAAAACGATTTCCCCCACTTAGATTGAGATGCAACAGGTTTATTTTTACACTCTTTGTGAACGACTTTTAAATGCTGAACTGTTACAGAACATACCATTGTAACCCCAGTATCCTGTATCAATTTCATGATAATTTGATTATATTTATTGGAGTTAGAGCATGACAAACGACGAACAGAGGAGATACAGGCAAACCAAATTCATAAAAATTCATTCATTCAAAATGAATTCATTCCAAATTCATTCAGTATTCAATTTCTTTGGAAAGTATTAAAAATTAAGTTTATTTTTATTATAAATCTTTGCTATTTTTAGAATAAGCAAATTTTGAAAAAGTGTAGTTTAATAAACAACTATTATGGTATTATGCTTCAATTAACATTTTTTTAATAAATCAAAAATGAATCAATTCCAATTATTTCGACAAATGAATATTGTAAAAGGCAGTTTTACTTGTTAAGCAAATTATTTTGTTGAAATTTCGTTTTAAATTTTGAAATTTTAATAAAAATTGATGATATATTTGATGCTGGCAAGGCAAAAAGAAGTGTTCCCGACAAAAAATTATGAAAGTTACTCATACTTTTAAAATAATTGTACTATTTTAGGTATCAAACGTGCAACAATAATCTATGTTATAACCTAAAAATTCACACAAATATGCTTAATTAAATTATCATAGTCATGATTTTTCATGCTTCATTCGGCAGCTCATTTTTAAAAATTACTGTAGGAGAGAGGGGGGCACCTTTGAATACTCTAAATATTTTTCTTCAAATAAATTATTAAAAAAAATGTATATGGTAATACATTACTGCTGCTTCAAGGGTATAATTATACAAAGCTGTACCATTTTGTAGAAACAGTACTGTCTAAACAAGATATGTATTTTTCTCCCTCTTGAATCTAAACTTAAGAAAATAAAGTTGTAAGATTTTTGTTTACAAACTTCTATCCCTAAAATTTTAATTTATTGTTCAGTGCTTAAACAAAGATGTTATCTTTAGTTTATAAGCTTTGTTTTATTCAAATTCTTCAGACGAATTGAGTAAACTGTTGTAATGTTGAACTTCATGTGATAGGGCATCATTGAACAAAAAAGCTAGGGCACCATTGAACAGCGAAGAAACACCGAATGAACTCGTGATAAATAATAATTGAAATAATTTAAAGAGAACACTTAACATTATGAAGTAACAAGTTGTTAATGCATCTAAATGTTATTATTTCTGAAAATTTTTATGTGAAAAGAGGTTAATTAAGTATGTCACAGAACATGGACTTATACTGCTAACAATTCTCCTTACTGCACACATAGGTTCCAACCTCTGTATGTATCAGTGATGGGAAGTTTTAAATCTAAATTCATTTATTGGATAATTGAAAATCCTGGATATAAAATAATGATTCATGATTTAACAGGTTTTCAAACATTATTTCTGGTTTCCGTAATCGATAAAACGGATTTTTATACCAGGTATCTTAAAAAATTAGCGAATGAAAATTTGTAATTTTCCAGAAGCATCAGATATCATATTGGTGTATTTCAAGGATATAATAAAAAAGTTTTTACAACCAAATACAGCTGGAGGGACACTTTGTGTTTAAGCAACAATGAGTTTGGACAAATAACAAAAAAATTAATAATTTCAACAAAATGTAGTTACTTAATTTTATTCATATTACTTTATATTTCTGTAACATATGGAATTTTTTATAAAAACTCTCAATATTTTCATATTTTATTCATTTGTTCAAAGGTGCCCCTTGCTTGTTCAAAGGTAACCCTACATGGGGCACATTTGAACAAAAATTTTCAACTTTTTAAATCCTCATAACTTATTTAATTTTTTTGGAAAATGTTTAGTTTATGGTTCATATGATGAAGAAATGTGTTATTTTTATTATGAAATATTTTAAACTGAATCAATATAATTCAAGTAAGAAATATATTGATTTTCTGAAAAAATGGTCAAAGGTGCTCCTCTTTCCCCTATTTATCATAAATATTTCGGTTGTTTAAATCGATATTTTGTTACATTTACAACGTTATATAATTTGTAGATGATCTGTTTCATATAACTTTTTAAAGATAGAACATTTTTCGTAAGTTATTGTTCATAAAAATACTGTTTTTCAAAAAACATATTAAATTTTTTTTCTGAATATTTATTAGAAATATTCCCCTCTAATTTTGAAAATTTGCTAAATTTTTAAGTTGTATTTTTCTTAATCCCATTATTAGAAATTATTTTTCTTCTTGAATTGCTTGTAAGTGTGATTTTATATTTATCTCGCTAATATTAAATTTATCGGCGTATAATGCGTTCTTATTTGGAAAAATATCTCATTAAAAAGTTACTATTTTTACATTCTTTTTCTGTGTGTTCTTCTTAAAGAATATCTCTTTCTTTTTTAATAATATTTATAAAATTTAAATTTAATTTAACATTTTATGTTTTAAAAGCTGATTAAAAAATTAGTTTTTAAATTTTCGAATAAAATTGAAAGATTAGAACATAGTAGCAGTTTCGATAGAAAGAATTAAACTAGTTGATCGTACCTCAGATTAACAGTCAAAAACTTTTCTTCTGTGTAAACATCAAACTATTGCAGCAACAGAATGTATCAATTTAAAATCTGTGGACAGTATACATTCAGTATACCTTATTCTATATATAACGTGCCCATAAAAAACTATCCCAATATCAATGGAATATTATAACAATTTAATTTAGGCAATTTACAGCAAATCTAATTGAATTAAAGTAACTTAGTTTTTCTTACAAATCTTCAATGTGTTGGCTTTTAGCTCTTCACGCACATTCATTCTAAAGCAAAATTCTTTCGGTCAAAAAGTCCAGAGTAATACAGGCAACAGCCTCTTTAATTATGTGTCCTCTTGCAGACCATTACCTAGCGGCATAATATAGACACGATCTTTAGTAAAACATCAAAGAAAAAAAACGCATGACTCTAACACCGATTTTAAATCTTCTCGTCAAAAATAATGCTTTATGCTCAGAAGTCGCCATTTTGCATAGATGGCACTACAAGCGAGTAAATAACAAAGCAGGACTAACGTCTGTTCTTATCAAAACTGTTTATGTTATTCCTTATTAATTCACCTTGAAGCTTCACTTCAAAAATATTGCTTTATGCTCAGAAGTCGCCATTTTGCATCGGTGGCACAACAAGCGAGTAAATAACAAAGCAGGACTGACGTTTGTTCTTATCAAAACTGTTTAAGTTATTCCTTATTAATTTACCTTGAAGCGATACTCTACAACACTTACAGTTGATACTGTTCCATGTATCCAGATATACCGCGCCACCTATAATTAAAATCTCAGTGTCCAGAAACTGAAGCGAAGTGAAATGCTTTTTCTGTTTTTATTCTAAAGTTGTGTTTGAGATGTGTGCAGACGATAATGCGGCAGAGAGCTACTAATGAGTTATTCTTTTTAATAAAGTGATTTTAATGTAACCAGTGCCTATGGAATAATTGTGTGATGTGTGAAATTAATACAACATTAAACTGTGGAGCCGTGAGATGAGAGATTTAATTTATGTAAGTGATATAATAAGTAGCGTTGAATTTGAAATATATGGTTATGTGACATTAAGTGTTCTATGAATGATTGTTTCTGAAACTTTCAATGTGAGATTCATCGAATAGTATTCTGCTTAAATCAAAGAAGTTGAGCCTAAGAAGATAAATTAAGAGTTAGAATGTGTTTTCTTCGGGATTTTCGGATCGATTTGAATGAGGTAACAGCAATTTTCTAGTTTAATTTTGATTAAATTATGACTGTTAACAATATTTTAAATAAAGACGAGCTTAAGCTCGTGATTGAGGAATTTGGATAAACTGCTACTGAAAGTCGTAAAATTATTGATTTAAGAAATATTATAGAGAAAAGTGAACATTACTCAAATGAGCAATTATTAAAAAGCATCGTTAATTCGGTTGTTGAGGAGAATAAATCGCGAAAGGAAACTGTGAAAACAAAATTAGAATTAGAAAAAATTAAATTAGCGCAATTAGAGAAAGAATTAAAAATAGCCAAATTGCGTAAAGGGTCTCGGGATAATTAGCCGTCCGTAACAGAAAAATCGTAAACGGAAATGAAAGAACAATAACTTGGAAAGTTTTATTAAAAGTATTAAAACTTTAACTATTCCTTTACCAACGAGAGCTGAGTCATTTAATCTTTTTTTTCAATCTCTTGAGAAAGCGTTTCGAACTAAAAATGTGCCTGAAGATTTTATGGCAGAAATTCTGTTAAATATTCTCGGGGAAAAAGCGAGCAATTTAGTTATCTATTTATCAGAGGAAGAATTGATTAGTTATGATAAATTGCAAACTATAGTCTTAAAAGAATTTCAACCTACTGCACAAGAATGTTTAAACAATTTTAGGAGTGCGTAAAAATTACCATCGGAAAGTTACGTTCAATTTGCTGCTAGGCTGAGTTCAAATTTTCAGTAATACTGTAATCTGCGTGAAGTAAATGATTTTAAATCATTACGCGATCTGATTGTTTCAGATAAAATTTTCAGTTCGTTAGATCGCGAATTAATGAATCATATCGCAATTAAACAAGCAGAGTCATATTTTAAACCACAGCAACTAGGAAGAGAAGAGAATGCGATATTTTTTTGTCGATTAAAAATAAATCTAAACGTGAATCAAATGTGTATTCGAGAAATACTATAAAGGAAAATAAACGTATAGCGACAAATAAATTTCAAAATCGGCCTCAAAGGAGCGTTTTAAATATGTTTTTTTGAAAAAAAAATGTCAAATGTGTTTTATGTAAATCTAATGAGTATCATGGTTTACATTCGTGTCCGCAATTCAAAAAACTGTCCATAAAAAATAGAGTAGAAGTTGTGAAATTAAATAAAGCATGTTTCAAATGTTTAAATTATAATTGTTACGTACAGAAATGTAAATTTAAAAACTGCCCTTAATGTAAACTACCGCATTCTGAACTAATACATTTTCCTAGAGAAGAAAAGCAATTAAGTAATAAAAATAAAAATCTTGATCATGTGTTTCAATCGGCTGCAGGAATAAAAAAATCACAACGCGAGGAAATCTTTTCCTACTCTCCAAGTCAGACTGTCGTCTCTAGTTTTGTGAAAAATAAAACAAAATACGTTTTATTAAGTACGGCGCGTATCCTCATTAAAGATAAATTTTCGGAATGGCAAAAAGTTAGATGCTTACTGGATGTCGGTTGACAAGCCTGTTTGATTACTTCACAGTGTGCTAATCGATTGCAGCTTAGAATTAATAAAACGAATACTTTAATTTCGTGTTTGGATGATACTTCTATGACAATAAAAGGCTGCGTAAGTACAAAAATCGCGAGTAGAGATAAAGTTTTGAAAGAGAATTGGCTATGCTAGTAGTAAGGAAAATTACAGATTTAATTCCGCAACAAGTGGTTAACATAAATGTTGAGATACCAGATTTAACTATGTTAGCAGATTATAGATTTAATTTCCCGGATAGAATTGATATGTTGTTGGGAGCAGAACTATTTTATGAGCTATTAAGTTCGGGTCAAATATATTTTCAGAGTTCAAATTTACTTTTACAAAATACCGTATTTGGGTATGTGGCTAGTGGATGCATAGAGCAGGAAAATGATGTAAGATTTCATTGTGAGCTAATTCGGGAGGATGATTTAAACTAAACATTAAAAAAGTTTCGGGAAGTTGAAAACGTCGAAGTAGAGTTATCAAAAAGAAAAGAATTTGAGATATGTGAGCAGCAGTTTGCACGTACGCATTTGGAGAAATGAGGAAGGGAGATACGTGGTGAGAATGCCTTTAAAGGAAAATCTGTCGTGTTTAGACCAATCTAGGGAGCTTCCTCTTAAAAAACTCAAATTTCTGTGGACTCGCCTGTCAAAAGATAAGGAATACTTCAAATTGTATAAAGATTTTTTAAATGAATATCAAATGATGAAACATATGAAACAGGTTAAAGAAGTAAGCGAACCTGACGTTGTATATTATGCTCCACATAATGGTATATTTAGATCAGAAAAGTCAACCACAAAACTGAGAATTGTATTCAACTGTTCTGACACAAAAACAAATGGCACATCACTTAACTCATTGCAGTATAATGGCGGTGTCATTCAGAATGACTTATTTACAATTATGATTAGTTTTTGAGAGCATGTTTATGCACTGACTGCGGATGTCTAAATGATGTATCGAATGATAAACATTGATCCTAGTCAGCATCCATTGCAGAGAATTTTGTGGAACGATAATTTCGAGGAAGAGCCTAAAATGTTTGAATTACAGACCGTTACATACGGTATGGCTAGTACGCCTTATTTAGCAATGAAAACTCTCAACCAGCTATCTATTAATGAAGGAGATAACTATCCTATGGCAGCATCAGTTCTTTATAAAAATATTTACATGGATGATATCTTGTGTGGTGCACCTATGCTTGAGGAATCCAAAGAGTTGCAGCGGCAGCACATAGCGATTATGCATAAAGCAGGTATGAGACTCCATAAGTGGTGCACAAGTGATAAAAACCTTTCGCTGACATATGAAGAAGTATATAATTTTGAAAATGTAATTGAAACTAAAACATTAGGGGTTTCGTGGAACCCAAGAGATTATTGTTTTACATTTCGAGTGGTGGATTTGAGCAATTCCTACACCAAGCGAGAAGTATTCTCAACAATCGCGAGACTGTTTGATACACTGGGACTTGTTGGTTCAGTTATATCTAAAGCCAAAATACTAATGCAGAAATTGTGGAGAATCAATATTGACTGGAATGACGAGCTTCTTGAATCAAAGTTTCACGAGTGGCATCAATTTTTTATATCGCTTAAATGTGTAAATAAATAAAATTTGTAGGCGTATTATAATTGAAAACCCAGAAATTGTAGAAATACACGGTTTTGCAGACGCCTCAGAACATTGCTATGGGGCAGCAGTTTATTGCAGATCCAGTGACTCTTTAGGAAATGTGATGGTGAATTTAATCACTAAAAGTTGCGCGTTACACCGATAAAGAGCCTAACTATCCCAAGACTGAATTTATATGCAGCAGTGTTGCTAACCAACCTGGTAAACAGAGTATTATCATCCATGAAAGTAATAGTGACTAATGTTTTCCTTTGGTCAGATTCAGTGATTGTGTTATCATGGATTCAAAAAGAACTTATCGACCTTAAACAATTTGTTCAAAGTCGAGTGGCTAACATTCAAGAAAACTCTAGTGAACAAAGGTGTCATATTTGCTCAGAACAAAATGCTGCTGACAAACTTTCTCGAGGTATATATCCTGGCAAACTTACAGATTGTGATTTGCGGTGGAAGGGACCTTCATTTCTTCAGAACATTGATTATCCTCAACGTTCAATAACCATACCAGAAACAAATGAGGAGTTCAATAAAGAGTTCAAAATTAATGTTAAAACTCATATTGAATTTAATGTCGTTAACTGTAATATTACCGAGAATTGTTTTGTAAATAACTTGATTAATCTTAGTAATAATTATTTAGCTATTATGCGTATTCTTAGTTATATTTTCAGATTTGTGATGAATGTAAGAAATCCTCTGTACAGATGTAATGAACCATTGAGTACGTCAGAATTGAGTTTGCAGAGAAACATTTAATTAAATCAGTACAAAATAATGAGTTCGGTGCAGACATACATAGTCTGCAGACTAAAGGATCGGCAAGTCCGAAAAGCAAGCTAAAAGGCCACAACCCTTACTTGAATGAAACTGGAATTTTAAGGGTTGGTGTCAGGTTAGATAATAGTAATTTAAATTTTGTACCCGGCGATTTTACCAAAGAGTAATAATTTTACTGTAATTGTTATAAATTATTATCTTAAGAAATATTTGTATGTTGGTGCCTCAACTTTACTATCCTTAGTAAGAGATAAATTTTGGCTAATAAATGGTCGTGTAATGTGTCGAAAGGTGGTTCATCAGTGCATTCCATGTTTTAAAGCTAAACCAGTTATTGCAAATCAATTGATGTGCAATTTGCCCGGGGATAGAGTTGAATCGGACTATTGCTTTAATATTTCGGGTGTTGATCTGTGTGGACCATTTATGATCAAAATTGGTTATGCACGTAGGACCATCTTACAAAAAATTTATATCTGTATTTTTGTTTTGTTTTTTGTATTTAAGGCTATACATATAAAAATTGTTTCAAATTTAATCTACAAATCATTTATTGCTGAACTGAAAAGATTCATCACACGCAGAGGTAAATGTGCCAAATTGTATTCTGATAATGCGAAAAATTTTATTGGGGCAGATAAAACACTTAGAGTCTTTTATGAATTAGTAAGAAAACCTGATGAGAAATTAGCAGCATATTTATCTAGTGAAGGCATTGAGTGGAAATTTATTCCCCCCAGATCACCCAATTTCGTTGGTCTTTGGGAGGCCGCAATAAAATCCTTTAAATTTCGTTTTAAGAGAATTGTGGGTGGTACTAATCTCACTTATGAGGAACTTCTTACAATAGTGATACAAATAGAGGGAATATTAAATTCGAGGCCCCTGAGTCCATTATAAGATGATGCGAATGATTTGGAAGTCCTAACTCCAGCTCATTTTATTATAAACAGACCATTAAATGCCAATATTGAGCCTGATTTAACCAATGTAAAAGAAAATCGCCACAAAAAATGGCAAAGAATAACTAAAATTGTACAATTTTTTGACGCAAATGGCATCATAATTATTTATGTGAATTACAACAGAGGGGTAAGTGGAGATTTGAAAAGGATAATGTAAAAATAGGAGATCTAATGTTGTTAGTAGAGGAAAATTTATCAACCAATAAGTGGCCAATAGGCAGAATTATTGAAGTATATTACTGTAATGATAAGAAAATTCGCTTAGTTCAGGTAAAAACTCAGAATGGAGTTTTTAAAAGATCGATCAGTAAATTATGTATTTTACCTATGCCTGAAACTCATGGTACTTAAAAATAAATGCTAAATGTATATATATACGAGTGTTGTATTGTTTTTTCTTTTAATTATTATATTTAAGTAAACGTATATAGTGACTTTTTGTATTCATTTGTGTAATTAGTTTACTTAGTAAAAAAAAAGATTTTTTATTGAATGTGAAACATGTCAATGGGGACCGGTATGTTCCATGTATCCAAATATACCGTGCCACCTATAGTTAAAATCTCAGTGTCCAGAAACTAAAGCGAAGTGAAATGCTTTTTCTGTTTTTATTCTAAAGTTATGTTTGAGATGTGTGCAGACGATAATGCGGCAGAGAGCTGCTAATGAGTTATTCTTTTTAATAAAATGATTTTACTGTAACCAGTGCCTATGAAATAATTTTGTAACGCGTGAAATTAATATAACAGATACTATTAAAATTTATAACTTTGGCTTTCTTTTATGGACAGCATGTACAATAAAAAGTTTTTGCTGACATGTCCATTTTCCTAAAAAATATACTAGACTTTTTTTTATCTATATAGGGATCGCTGCATTAAAACTCTTAAATCAGAAAATTCCATGTTAAATTAAAGGAAAACTTTGGAGCACGATTACTCATTACCTAATATAATTATTACAATACCGTTTTCACCATCAGAAAGTAGACGTCTGATGGCGATGATGTGCATGAGTATTTTTAAGAAGATGATGAAATCAAAAGGACATTTCAAAGTTTACAATGATTTTTTTTAGTACTTAAAATTTAGGAAGATAATTTTTAAAAATGCACATCATCGGTTTTTGACGTGTAACTTTTTGATGGTGAAAACGACATTTTAATAATTATTTTAAATAGTAGGTAATCGTTCGTCAAAGTTTTCCTTTGACCTAACATAGGATTTCGCGATCCAGTAGTTTCAGTAATGCTAGGAGTATACGGTGAAAGAGATTAATCTTTAACCTCATGTACTCTAAAATGTGTTTTCGTATTATTCTCTTTTCTTTTATTTCATGTTATTAGCTATATTTTGCATTTCGAATAAAATGATTATCTTTATGAAATTAAAATGTGTTTCCAAAGTAATTCAAAATATTCAGCGTAAAATAACACGTGTTGAAAGTTTCTTAAAAATTCCAAGAACAATCTATTCTCAAATAAAAACGCTTAAAATAAAACCTAAAAATCAGTGTAATATAATTCGCATACAGATTAATACATTCTTTAAATTTTGTAAGCAATGTACAATCTATACTAGATTTAAGAGCACTAGAGAAACTATACTAGATTTAAAGCACCGAAAAAAAAAAAGAAAATAAAAGTTGTACCGTTTAAATTCATGATATTTCTCCGAACGGGATTTTTATCGTTAGAAAAATTTATGTGCTATATAAAATTAGAAGTGTTGTGAAATAAATCAAAATAATATTCTCAGAAGTTTACAAATTTTAAATTCTTTCAACACCATCTACTTAATAAAACAAGGTTTTAAAAACCAGGATAAAATAATTCACATACACGCTACGTGAAATCTTAAAATCTCGACGAGTAGTCTATGACAAATTAAAAATATTTTAAACACGGCAGAAATCTAGAGACATTTATATTTCCGAAAGTTTCTTCGAACATGATTTTATCTCTTAAAAGCATTGACGTCGGAATTTCGTGATTTTTCATTGCGATCTGAATGGGGAAAGCATAAAAGTATGCGTTTTATTTTGCAACGATATAAGCAAAGGCTTATGCAAATCAGGATTGATGCTGTAGAAATGGATAAAAAGAGTTCCGGTGAAAAATGAAAAGAGACCGTCAACTCTTTTTGCTTATTTTCGGTATTCCTCTTATCTTTTTTTACTCTTTTGATGTTGTTTCTTCTACTTCTTTTTTCTTCTTCTACAAAAATTGATGGATAAGATTATACGTTATCTGTTGGTCTCGCAATGACTGAATAAATTACTGAAATAAATTTAATTCATTCTCAAATAAATTTTTGAAGGTAGTATTCGTTCTCGGAATTGATGAGACTATTTCAGAGAAAAAAAAAAATGCGATATGTTTTTAGTGCGTTCGTTAATACGCAGTACCTCTAGTCGTCGTTAATCCATCCGTCTGTCTGTCCACATATAACAATACAAAAATTACCAAACCGAATCGTTTGAGATTTAAATTATATAACTGTTGCATAATTTTATCGAGTTATTTCAAATTTTATGAAAATTTGAAACATATTTCAATTACAGTTATAATTAAAAGTATTCCGTTGCATTACAACCAATGAGAAAAATACTTTCAAGTGCATTTTAATGGTGTTACTCTCTTTTGAACATAGTAAAATTGATATGCATCTATGAAGTATATACTAAAATGTACATTTTGTACACTATGCGGTGCAAGAAATATTTGTTTTTCATTTACAGGGCCATACAAATGTATTCCATGACATAATGGGTATAAGGAAAAACATTGTTTAGGAAACGTTTCAATTCTATTAAAATTTTTCCCATTTTATGCATCAGTACTTCTTCTTTTTAGGGAAAAAAATCATGTGTTACATATTTATTTTTAGATTATGTAGCAATTTCTGTAAAAATCCCATTTTCCTAGAAAATACCCTTTAAAACATGAAATATTTCTCAAAATGGATATTAATTACATTTAATAAATGTAATTAATAAATAATTATATTTAATATCTTTTCATCAATATATACAAGTGGATTTTATCTTAATCTTTCTTTAAAATTATTTTATTGTGTATTATGGTAACAAATTTTGTGTATCAAATGAACATATCAAACTGAAATGCCAGTACACGCGCGGGATTTTTTAACTCTAAGAGCCATATTTCATCCTTCGTAGTAAACAAAGAAAAGATATTACTTCATCTATCTCTTTGCGACTTTGATTTTAAAAGCTACATGGCAGGTCAGAAGAGCCTCAAAAATTTTATCCTTTTTTTCCGAAGCCAAAATGTTGTTGGAATACAGTATGGTTAGTTCCTTAGTGCGTTAGTTCTTAGTTATCCTAGTGCGTGTGCTGTGAGTAAATTTTATTTTTGTATATATTAATGTTATTGAAAATGTTGATTCATGAATTATACAATGAACTTTAAAAGTTCTCTTTTTAGTTAAAAGTTTGTAACTAATAATGTAGATGTTAAATGTTTAAAATATAGAATTTATTTTTTTAAAATTTTCTGCAAACTTTCGGTCGACATCTCAGCCTTCTCAAAGAAATTTTTTCATGAATTTCCATTACATTCACTCAAATGCGTCAGTTCATTTGAAATGGATGATTGTGTAATTGTTAAGGGTAACTGGAAGTAGAAGTAGTTGGGCTTCGGATTAAACTTGGGAAGAGGAAAACATTAACTGTCGTTCCATTCATTCAAATACGTCCCTTTTATCAAGCATCACATCATCACAAAACATCATCAAAGCATCATCACAAAATATCATCAAAACATCATCACAATATATTAACAAAGCATCACAATAAGAAATAACTACATCTTCACTGATAAGTTTGAAAACTGGATACAGGAGATGACATTTGAAAAACTGCAAGACCTAGGACGTCGATAATGTATTTTGGAAGTAGGAGTTGTCCCATTCTATAAATGAGAATATGCTGAAAACTAATTTATTAAGGCCTAAATTCAAATGTATATTAGCTCAACATGTGCTCTCAACACCAGACACTTTTCTATTACATCTCCACCCAGTACCACATGGACCGAGGGAGCCCATGAACATTTTAACTAGACCATGTCACATCATAGAGAGCCGTGTCAGTTTGGTTTGGTTTGGTTTATATTGTGTCGGCCGATTATCTACTCGAGGGATATAGTCCCAGGGTGGGAGGGCCCTTCGTGGGAGTTTTTCTGAGGAGAGCCGTGTCAGAAAAATTCGTATTATAGGAATATAATTTCTCTACTCATACATGACGGATACATTGGTACAATATATGCTTAGTTAAGCTTGCAATGAATATATTGAATTATGAGGTACATTTAAATACGCGTTTGATTCTGAATAGTATATTATGATAAAGAATTATATGTGAAAATAATATAAAAATGTATATAATTTTAAAGAAAGATGTATTATTTTAAGGAATGCATTATATATTTATCCTTAGACAATCTAAAATTCCATGTGGATGAGTTAGAATATTCATGACTTTCTCGACAATGTCTTCCTGCTGGATCTGCTTTGTTATTAGTTCCGCACTGTACAAAACGTACTTCAGGAACATGCTGATGATGGTTTACAATTGCTCATTTGATAACTCACGGATATTAATTAATTGGATATCTGTCGTGGCCTGAAGCACCATCTTCGAATTCATCATATGTGTTGGTCATTCGGAAAAAAAAAATCACAATTTCTACTTTTAAATTTGCTTAAAACTTTCTCCCATCTCTAAATAGCAAGAAAAAAAATAATGCCACACAAAACAAAAGCTACAGCAGAGATTCCAGCCATTGTCCGTAAAAAAAACGGACTTTATACCTATATCAACGGACTTTGGCATTACATTTACGGACAATGGGTTTTTGCCCGTAAAACACAAAAATTACGGAAGTTGAACGTTCATGTGAAAAAAATGACATATTCCGTAAATTTACTGGATAATTCACGGTAACGTACCATAAATTTACAAATTTTGTTTACAGTACAGAGTTGGTTGCAAATATTTTATCTGACAAAGAAGGCTGTTACAACATTTTGGTTATGTTCTATGCAATCATATACAGGCACATGCACCGATATCAAATCACCACATTCACACAAAGAGAAGGAATTACAGACAAAGACCACGATAAAAATAAATAAACGGATAAACAGATCATGTGTATAACAATGATATATGACAAAAAGAAATGTAAATAAATAGATATGTAGATGATATTGATGACAATATATTCATGTAAGATATTTATTAGTTAGATATGAACATAGACACAGTTACTAAACATTTTGTATTACTCAAAAATAGGTTTTCAAATTAAATATAAAAAGCTAAATGGTACACATATTACAAAACAATACATTTAAAATATCATAACATCTATTAAACACACATGGCTTTTAGCATTTTGTACTAAATTTGAACTCGTATTTTTAAGTATAACTTACGGTGCAATTCTACAAATCATAATTATTTTGTGTTACATTAAAATACTATACTACAAATAGATATTTCTATTTGCAATCACTATTTTTAATTGAAATATCATAAGTATATAATTACAAATGTTTGACATAAAATTTTAATATTATTGTTTAGATATTGGCTTCGTTATGAAAAACTTATCAATCTAATGAATTTTATATCAATTTACTTTACTCTAATACAAGTAGGCAAAAAAATTTTTTTCACAGATGTTCATAGCTAACAAGAAAACACGTGAAATAAACTTGGAATCATATTATTTAAAAAAAATTAAAAGAATTAAGATAAGTTTCATTCTTTTAACCTTATCAAAAATCATAATTTTATATGGAAATGCAGAAACAAATGTGTGCGGTAATCAACTGCATATATCAAAATCGAAATTTTTACTTTGAATGTTTTATTTGTTATATATTTCATTTCACGAAACATAAACCTGAAAAATAAGACTGTTTTATTCTTTTTTCAAAGTCAAAACAAATAAAATAAGAAAAAAAAGGAAAAAGAAAGTAGAATATAAAAAATGTAATATCTTTCTGCACATTTTCGCCTGTGAAACCACAAAACAAATCCATCACATTATTTTAGACACAGAAATACTTCATTTTTCAAAGAAAATACTTTAAAGTATTTAAACGGCAACGCAGAAGAATTCAAGAAAAGCAGAAAATAATATTCAATGATTTCAACTAAAAGAGGTGACATGAACAAAAAAATTTACTTTTCAATTGAATGATGAATGAGAATAGTTATTTCTGGTAATATTATTGATTATTGATTATTATTACTTATAACAATTGTTATCATTAGCAACTTTTTTTTGCTTTTATTTTTCTAAAATGAAATGAAGACTAGTATTGTTCGTCTCAATCAGTAGACCATTTATGACTGGGTTTACAACATTTTGTTTTGAACAATTTATGGCAAAATATTTTTTTTAACTAAAACAGCGTTTTGTTTTAATAGACCGGAAGGTGAGAGCACAGACAATCATCCCATTGAGTTCATGGCTAAAATAACAGAATTAGTTACAACTCGATTCGCATATTTAAACGCAATAAGTCTGCCAAGTCATCATGAAAAACACCTGAAAACCCGATTTTAACAGTTGACTTATAGGTCTACCATTGTGTTTTCTTCTACGCAAAGGTACAAAAGCATGGAACACTGTGAGCAGTCTCTTTTCTTAGATGACCGCCATTTCCCCATTTTACATCAATTATTACGAATTGTAGAAACATTTTTTGCATATTGAACATTTTTTGTTAAATGCATGTATATCCACTTGTATAAAAAAAATAAAACCACCAATGCACTTTTGAAATTAGAAAGCGATTGGGGAGGAAAGAATTTCGCATCTAACACATAAATCATTGGTTACAAAAACGATTTTAAATTTGCTTAAAACTAATTGGGGAAAAAAAGATCGATTTTTAATTTTGTTCATTTTTATTTAAGAGGAAATCAGACAATTTATTAAAAATAATGATAATTAAGAAGAAGAAAAACATTGATGCTGGCTGGCTCTCTATTTATTTGAAAAGATATTGATAATACTTAAAATTAATAAAAGAAAATTAATAAATTAATTAAAAGTTTTAAATTAATATTATTAAATTAATATTTTTAATTTAATATTATTAATTAAAAGTCTAATTAATAAAACAAATTAATTAACTAAAAATTATTTAGTTCCCTCTCCTCTTAAAGGGTCTCAGGAGTCTTACTTTTTTTCATGTAGTGGAATTTAGCAACATGTCACATTTAATTATTTTCTCAGTCACTATAAAACATAAATGCATAAAATTTTTTATATCAACAACTTTTAATATCCTATTTTATTCAAAAAAATTTTTAATATTCTACATTGAAAATTTGTTTATATTTAATTTGATTTGAAAAAATTAAATTGTTTTTTGACTTGCACTTCACTGTACGCAGCATTTCTCAAAAATTAATAAAACAGCTTGCATAAAACTTAGTAAGTATCTTCATTTTAACGTATTTAATAACATATACTTCAAATTTAGTATTGTAATTGCATTAAATATTTAAAATTGGCAATTTTTCAATATTTTTTTCAAAATTTTATAATTTAAATTTAAATTTCAAATAAATTAATAAATAAATTGCTTTCAAATGAAATACATTAGTTTTATATCATTTTTAATATTTTGGAGGTTCTTGAACCAATAGTTTTACTATAGTCTTGCTCGCGGTGGATGCAAGTCAAAAAAGTATTTCATTTTTTTTTCATATAAAAATTAAACATAAAAAAATCAATGTAGAAAATTAAAAATGGTATTTTAAACAGAAGATATATTAAGTCGCCTATATTGAAAATGTTATGCGGTTATATTTTATAGGGACTGAAGAAAAAATTAAATGTGATATGTTTCTAAATTGCATCACCTAATAAAAATTAAGATTTCTAAAACACTTAAAAAAGAAAAGAATACATAAGGAATGACAGAGATATTACAACAATTTAACCAGTAAAAAATATTTATCGCTTCTAAGAGAGAAAAAAGAACTAATATATATTTTGATGCGCTAAGAATAACTCCAATAAATTCCCTTCTATGATTTTCTTTTGAGTTATGTTGTTGAAACCTTTGTCACACAAAACTCCATTTTCTAAACACCATCTCTTACAAACATGAGGAGGCACTTTAAAATCATCAAAAATGTATGGACCTTAAAATCTGCGGTGTTGAGAATTTATAAAGACTAATGACATCAAAATTGAAATAAAAATATATCTGTATATAGATACACCTTTAAAAGCAATACAGGAAAAGTGGATTTTAGGATTTCATTGGCTGCTCCGATTTTAGAAAGAAGATGAATATTTTTTTTTTCGCACTTTTTTTTTCTTTTTTACCGACACGGAGATATAAGCGGGGATTTTGAAGATAAAGATAGATGCTGCCACAAATGGAAAAAGGAATGTGGTGTGAATTATGGTAAAAAGCTGTTAACAGAAAAATCTGAATTTTTTTTTATATATATAACGCTTGTACATACAGACAAGTTGGTTCTAAGTATAAAAATGTAAACTCTGGAAATAATTAAGGGTTATTCCATGTTAACTTACGTTACATTTCGAACTATTTTTAGTAATTTTAGTAATATAACACACAGGAAAAAATTATTGAAAATGTAAATTTGATATAGTTTGCTAATTAAACTTATTCAAAACCCAATTTCGATGAAAATAACCTAATTTTAATGTTAATTCTTAAATTTTTGTAGTTTTATTTACTATGGTAACTGTCATTACTGAATAAGGAATGTAAGTTATTATATAAAGTATAATTTTCATTATCATTGTTTATGTAATTTACATCCAAATTGTCTCTTAGATAGGTTTCATTGACAAATCATGTTAATTTTACATTTGAATATTTTTTAGTGTTATATTACTAAAAATACTGCAGTAAATTATTCTAAATGTAAGGTAAGTTACTATGGAATGACCCCTAATTATATCGGAGTAATTACTCAGAATAGAAAATTTTAAGCAATGCCTGTCCTTTTTAGCAAAGGTTGAAATTTCATTGGTGGTATAAAATAAATCGGAGAAGCAGCATTTATCTATGCAATCTTTTTTCCTGGAAGTATAGTTTTTATAGGATGATTTCTCACATTTTCAAATGATACCGCATTAGTCCATAGAGAAAGGTAAAAAAAACATATCCATGGTTTTTTTATTTTTATTTTTTTTTTTTATGGAAAAAAATCTGAATTATTTTGATTTTATACAATACACAATACAATTGGTACAATACAATTGGTACATATAAAAAAATTTGATTTTAAGAGTAAAAAAAATTATTTATTCTAGAAATAACCAATTATATTTTAATTATTATGCAGAACAAAAAAATTAAAGCGATTTTTGTCCTTTTCGGCAAAGGTAGAAATTTCATTGATGGTTTGAAATACATTTGAGCTGCTGAATTTAACTATGCAGTGTTTTTCCTTGTCACGTATCATTTTCCTAGGATGATTTCCAATATTTTGAAATAATACCGCATTATCCTAAAAAAAAAAAAAAAAAAAAAATATCTATGTTTATGTCTATATTTATATGTCTATATTTATATGTCTATATCTATCTAATATTTTTTTGTGAATTTTAAAGATTCGTATTTGTTTTTATGTTAATCTCGGCTTAGAGATAGAGTCAGTTTTTAAATATTAGTACATTTTGACGTGCTCAACTGAATATTCCTATAAATTTCTGTTTAAACATTCCCCTGTATGTTTGACATTCCATTGATTTAATGTATTGATATTAGATGTAAATTTCCCAAGTGGGGAAAAAAACTCCGGGTCAGGACTCGAACCAGGGATGTATTGGCTGAAGCTGCCAATGCTGTTTCAACTGAGCCATCCCGGACAAACACAGGAGGGCTATTTCACTCACCTAACCTAACGATCACACAATTTTGTCCGATACTATGGATCAGCTCAACAGAATAAATCGAAAGTCGGTATAAGGAACTGCAAAAAACGCTGCATACGAAATCATATTGAAATAATTTAAAACACAATTATTCAATCGGTAAATTAATTATAACATATGTAAATTTTCGAAGTAGGTAAAACACTTTTTTACAATCTTTTTTTCTCATTTTTTTCACCCACTGGAGAAATTTACATCTGTTATAATTAATTTACCGATTGAATAATCGTGCTACAAATATTGGCTTTCTGCAGCTGTTTGAGATGCATCTGAATTATCTCAGTCTTTTTTTTAATATATATTTTTCTGTGTATGATTCTGTTTACATTAAATAATATAATATTTTTTGAATTCCTCAAAGTGCTTTCAGAATGTATTTACATCTCTTTTTTTAATAAAGGACATTAAATTCTCTGATAAAAAGAATATTGCCCAGTTAAACTGATGGCATTGAGCTCACAGGCTACGCATACTAATTGTACATTACAGTCTTATGTTTTCAAGGATTAATTCCGTCCGAAAAAAAATTAAGAAGGGGAAACAGCTCTCCCTTTTTCTTTTTTTTTATACTTAATCATTGAATCTCCTAAACTTTCAAGGACATGCTTTATCATATAAAAAATCTATATTCAAAATTCACAGCAAATCGGATAATTCTTAATAAAAACCCATTTAGCATGTATATAAATTAAGAGAAGTTATCCCCCTCTTTTATATTTAACCATTAAACTTCCAAAACTATTCAGAGGTTTGAACGAAATCTGACAATTCTGCTTGAAAAACCCATTTATATAAATTAAGGGGAGGGGCATTAGAACCCCCGTTTCCCCTGTTTATACTTATTCTATGAACACCTAATAACAGTCACGGAATCGTCTCATCAGAATGATCCTATATCTAAATTTTGAACAAAAACTGTTAATTCTGCATGAAAAACCCGTTTATATCAATTAAGGGGAGGGGCATGAGCCCCCCGTTCCCCCTTTTACATATATCGAATGAACTCCAAAAACTAATCAGGGAAGCGCCTTATCAGGATATACCTATATACAAAATTTCAAGTGGATCGGATATTTTTATCATGAGTTATCGCGTTACGCACGTACGAACGAACGAACATACATACATACAGAACGGGAGGGCACATAAGCTCTCAGGCTATGATAGCCTGTGAGCTAAAAAGCAGAACTTGAAAAACAAAAATGAAGCAATGGAACAAAGTAATGTAAATAGTTGTATTGAGTATGTAGTTGTGGAGAAACTCGTTATTCAATATATAAGTAGTTCGACTGTAGGACGTGTTGCTTGCACGGGCATTAGGGAGCCGTAAAATAAAAAATGTTTAAATGTGGTTCAACCACATGAAAATAAAAGTAGTAAAAAATTTCAGATTAAAATAAAAATAGAAATTACAGCATATTTAAGTTACTTAAAAGTTTAACAATATAAAAAGCGAAAAAGACAATATTAAGAAGAGAAAAAGTTTCATTAATTTCAAAATAAATGCAAAACTAACTGTGAGAAAAATAATATCTTTAAAAAATAACTTTTTAGAGACCAAACATTTAGATTAAGAAATTATAAAAATTTTTATAATAGTAGTACAACAATATCTATGTACCCAGTGAAACCACTCTAAAGAGACCCTCTATTAGATCTTTAAAAATCTTTCAGACAGGTGATCTCTAAATAAAGGTGATGAATGAAGAAAAGTTTCCTGAAATAAATATTACAATACATATAAATACATAAGGCTCTCGTTAATTTTAAATCGGATAAATCGAAACTTCATTTAACTCGAACTATACATGAAGTTCCGAAATTTTCCATAGCAAAATAACGTTAAAAATTTTTCATTTATCCGAACTAATGATATTGCGATTTTTCAAGTTTCCTTACTTTCTCGGGGAGTTCAGATCCTTGAAATAACTTTCTTTCTTTCATTTTTGTCAGAATTATGCTGAACAAGTATATATATAATCCCACGCATTTGATATACGCTTTTTGTAGTGCCCCGTCTGACCATCAATGACACCTTCACCCCATCTTCGTTTGTGCTTGTTCCTAATAACTTAATTAATTTATATATTTGTATATTTTAATTTAATATTAATTCGTATTCTAATGATAACAGCCATTATATTTAAAAAATAATACAACAATTATTTCTTTGTAATAGTACCCCTTTGAACATGTTTTCCTCTCATTCTTTCCATAATTCGAACTCTGGATAGTTCGAACATTTCTTGAGGTCCCGACGAGTTCGAAATAATTAGAGCCGATTCTATATATTGAATTAGTTTACTATATGTCTATACTGCTTTAAAGAGGGAATTAATTGTAATTTCTTTGATTTTAATAATTTCTCATTAAAAGTTTTTGTATCGTAACATTTTTTTTATCTTTTAAATAAACCATTTGATGCACTATCATTTTTAACAGGATTCTAACTTTCTATCAATGTATTGATTTCAATAGGTGTTTCTTACCATGAACCAGAGTTTTTAACTGGCAGATATTCGTCAGCTGAATCAGAAAGAAGCTACTAAAATAAATTTTTAAAAATATCTTGATTATAATATCATTCTTTTTTATAAATGATAGTACAAATTGTTTTAATATAAAAAAAATAAAGTTTTACCTTTGTCAAGATTTTCCATAATATGATTCTCCCAGTCTTTATATAAAACATCTAACTTTCAAAAGCTTCCATATGTTCATGTGATTTGGGATCATTATTAAATTTAGCTACGTTTGATAGGTGAGTCACTTTATCTTCTCTGTTATCATCAGTTATTCTCAGTTATAGTTGATATCATCAATGGATTTTTCATGATGTTTAAAAGTTTATAGACTAGTCTTAAAACAAGAATGGAAGTTCACAGTAAGCAACAACAGGTTTAACCCTTGCCTCTCTGTTGTCTTCGCGGCGGAGACATCATCTTTCCTTTGAAAATTTGTTTTGGGCACCAATAATAAAGGAAAATAAAATTTTCCTTATTTAATCAGAGAATTTTTTAAATTGTCTACGTCAAGGAAAGCTCTTTTAAAAAAGTGGTACTAATCGAATAAAATTTGTGTAAGAGTCACCGAAGTCCGAAGGGTTAAAACAATAATTAACGTATTTTTAAAAACAATAAGCTAACACAAAACAATCTCTTAGCGAGCAAAAACACATGAGAAAACAAATCACGTTTGAAACAAAGAACGAAAATATGTACAATGTTTTCTTAAATCTAAAATAGTAACATTCTATGCTTCACAATTTTTTTAATTTATTTTACTGTTGCTTTTCTCAATAACAAGAAAGGTACTTTTTTTTTTTACTCATAAAATTTTAGTACCTATACAGTTTTCTGTAAATTTACTTCTGTTGAATTACAGATTTATTTTAACAGTGTAAAAACACTTCCTAGTACTTCCAAAACATTTTAACTTATGCTCAACAGTTTACATGCATTACATTTTACATCAAACAACAAAAAATCTAAAACTGATATTAATGCCAATTAACACCTTCGCGACGGGAGCCTTTTACGAAATTTTTAATGCTTTGTCACAGGATTTAAAAAACAGAAATTTGTGCCTTATTGAATCGAGAAAATGCTCCGATTAAATAAGGTGAATTTTCTAGTAAAATTTTACTGGTGGGAATAAAGAAGGATTCTTAAGCCTTTTTGCGGCACGTATACGTGTCGCTCGTCCCCAAGGGGTTAAAAGAGTATATCTGGAAATTGGATATTGTGCTTATTTCAAGACAAAATGTGCTCAAGAAAGGTAGGATAATAAATAAACTCTTTATTTGTTGGGTCATATTGCTTTAAAAGTAGCACACGCATTCAAATAAAAAGAATATTGCCCAGTTAAACTGATGGCATTGAGCTCACAGGCTACGCATACTAACTGTACATTACAGCCTTGTATTTTCGTTAATTCCGTTCGAAAAAAAAATTAAGAAGGGGAAACAACTCTCCCCTTCCTCCTTTTTTATACTTAATCATTGAACCTCCTAAACTATCAAGTACATGCTTTATCATATTAAAAAATCTATATCCAAAATTCAGAGCAAATCAGATAATTCTTAATAAAAACCCATTTAGCATTTATATGATTTAAGAGGAGTTATTCCCCTCTTTTATGCTTAACCATTAAACTTCCAAAACTATTCAGAGATTTGAACGAAATCTGACAATTCTGATTGAAAAATCCATTTATACAAGTTAAGGGGAGGGGCATTAGAACCCCGTTCCCCCTGTTTATACTTATTCAATGGACACCTAATAACAGCCACGGACTCGCCTCATCAGAATGATCCTATATCTAAATTTTGAACGAAAACTGTTAATTCTGCATGAAAATCCCGTTTATATCAATTAAGGGGAGGGGCATTAGCCCCCGTTCCTTCTGTTTATACTTATTCAATGAGCACCTAATAACTGACACGGTATCGCCTCATCAGAATGATCCTGTATCTAAATTTTGAACGAAAACTGTTAATTTTGCATGAAAATCCCTTTTATATCAATTAAGGGGAGGGGTATGAGCCCCCCGTTCCTCCCTGTTTATACTTATTCAATGAACACCTAATAACGGACACGGTATCGCCTCATCAGAATGATCCTATATCTAAATTTTTAACGAAAACTGTTAATTTTGCATGAAAATCCTGTTTATATCAATTAAGGGGAGGGGCATGAGCCCCCCATTCCCCCTGTTTATACTTATTCAATGAACACCTAATAACAGACACGGTATCGCCTCATCAGAATGATCCTATATCTAAATTTTGAACGAAAACTGTTAATTTTGCATGAAAATCCCGTTTATATCAATTAAGGGGAGGGGCATGAGCCCCCCGTTCCCCCTGTTTATACTTATTCAATGAACACCTAATAACAGACACGGTATCGCCTCATCAGAATGATCCTATATCTAAGTTTTGAACGAAATCTGTTAATTTTGCATGAAAATCCCGTTTATATCAATTAAGGGGAGGGGCATGAGCCCCCCGTTCCCCCTGTTTATACTTATTCAATGAGCACCTAATAACAGTCACGGAATCGCCTCATCAGAATGATCCTATATCTAAATTATCTATCTATATCCTATATCTAATTGTTTGAAGTCTTAAAATTTCAGTTTTATGTTCGTTACGTAGATGATATTTTTGCTTTAATTGATGTGAATACTGATATAAATCATATTCTCTCTATTATGAATTCTATTGATTCTTACATTCAATTTACCTTTGAAGTTGAATCGAACAATTGCCTTTCATTTCTTGATGTCCTTGTTATTCGCGATGATGATAATTTTCAGACTACTGTCTTTCGTAAACCTTTTGCGGTCAGTCTTCCACCTCATAGATATTCTTCTCATCCTCCTAACCAGAAAGTTGCGCCTTTTAAGACTTTTGTTTTCCGGGCTTCCAATATTTGTTCAACTCCTCAGTTACTCAGTGATGAACTTAATTATCTTAATGCTATTGCTGTTGATCGTGGTTATTCCCCTAATATTATAGATTCAATTCATTGAAAATTAACAAAATCCACCCAATCTGAAAGAAAAAACTTTAATTCAAATTCCAATACTTTGGTTGTTTTGCCTTTTTTCCCCAAAATCAGTCAGCAAGTTGCTAAAATTTTAAAAAGGTTCGATTTCAATGTTATTTTTTCTCCTGTTAATAAAATTGCCTTTTCAAATCTTAAGCATCCCATTGATCTCTTAGATAACTGGGGTATTTACCAAATTTCTTGCCAATGTGGCCTTTCTTATATTGGTCAGACTAAACGTGCTCTCAGCTTTCGTTTAACGGAACATAAAAGGTATATCAAAAATCAAGAGCTTAAACGCTCTTCCATTGCTCAAAATTGTTGGTCTTTACAACATAAGTTTAACTTTTCTTCAGCTACCATCATCCAAAAGTGTCCTTCCATTCTTGATCTTGATTTTTGGGAAGCTTACCACATCATTAAAAATTCTCACTCCTTAGTCAATGACTTATCAAGTACGCCTTATTTTCCTAGCATTTGGAAATCTTTAATTTAATTTAAACCTTTTTTTTCCCCTCGCTTTTTAGTTTTTGATTTGTTTATTCTCCGGTAGATGTCACTACTTGTCCAGCCAGTTGTTAGGCTGCTCTCTTCTCACTGGTTGCTTTCCTTTAGGCGGGATCGTTTCCGTAGCGGGTATATAAGCCTGCGTCTCTCTGTCTCTTAGCTCAGTTTTGCTTTTTCTAGCTCGCTGAGTTTTGCACTGAAGAAGAATCTCCATAGTAGATTCGAAACGGCTGTTTGCTACCTTTTCTTACTTTATTTGCGCATTTATAATCGTTGGTTTTTTATCTTTAAACATTTTTGCACAAAGGCTTTATTTGCTATTTTAATGTACTTGGCGTCAACGGGCCTTGATTCCATTTTTGTTGTTTTTATTTTTCCTCTCTTTGCTATGTCACAAATCAATAGGTTTTGTAATTTACGAATGAAAAAGAATAGGTTTTTAGAGCACTTACATTTTCTACGTGACTGTAGACGCAAAAAAGTGTTTCCTAGGTTCATTTCAATACGGTGTAATTTATTTAATTCAAGTAGGATAAATAAGGTTTTATTTCGCTCAAAAGTAGCTCTTTTACGAGCTTTGATTCAAGAGACTCGTCAGAAAATTGCTCATATAGAGCATGAGTTATATTACTGACATATCTCTCTTGCTAATTCGTCACCTGATTTTGATTCCATAGACAGAATTTCATGGAATAGAGTCCTCAAAGCTTCTTCGATTCATTGCTCTGTTCTAAAAAAGAAATTTAGTACACTTTGTAATAATTCTTTCGTTAACAATTCCAACAATTTACCCACTGTTAATCAAAATGCTGTCGTCAATCTTTCTAGTGTCACTTTAAATAATAATCAGCTTAATGCTCTCAAATTAAACAACAATTTCTCTGTATCTGCCACTCCTTCGTTACCCCCGTCTGATTGCTCCTATTGAACGTGCCTTTAAGCATAGCGCTATTTCTCCTTCTCAAAAAGAGTCTATTAGGCATCTCATTGCCAATACTGTCGATTTTAATTCTAATGTTTATAAGCCAAATCTTAATAGTTCAGTTAAATATTGTCTTAAAAGTTTATGTTCTGATCCGAATTTGACCATAGCTAAGGCTGACAAAGGTGGTCAGATTCTTGTTCTTGACAAGTCTACATATTTGGAGAAATCCCAGAAATTAATTAATGATGGTCCCTATGTGGATATCCACAAAGACCCTTCCTCTCCTGAAATCGATACTATCAAATCTGCCATTAAGTCTTCGCACATTATTCCTGCTAAATTAAAGAGTTCTCATATTCCTTCAGTTGCTCATTGTGCCAGGTTTTATGCTTTACCTAAGGTTCATAAACCTGACATTCCTTTTAGACCCATTGTCTCCAATATCGGTACGGCTTCTTATAAACTTGCTAAATATCTTGTTTCCATATTTTCTCCTCTTTCAAGCGGTAATTCTTTCACTGTTAAAAATTCTTTTGAATTTGTCAGGAAACTTCACAGTTTTAAGCCACAAGGCCACATGATGGTTTCTTTTGATGTTACATCATTATTTACTAATGTTCCTGTCGAAGGGGCTTTAGATTGCCTGAAGAAAAGGCTCTGTGAATTTCATTTTTCTTTTTTCGAAATTGAGGAGCTCATTCATCTCACTCGTGTTTGCTTGTCTCAAAACACTTTCGTATTTAACGGGAATTTCTTTCGTATGACTGACGGTTTGGCTATGGGTAACCCTCTTAGTCCGATTTTATGTGATTTTTACATGCACTATCTATACTAATAAAATAACAAATCGCTCTGTCTGCGTGTGTGTGTGTCTGCGATGGCTAGCAAAATCTATGAGACGTACGAAGCTCAAAATTTTTATGAGAGTAGCCCAATATCTCTCCTGATGCACCTGAGCTTCAGAATTTCGAAATTCTATTTATTAACTGAGTAATTAATTAAATTCCAAAGATCACTCTCATAAAAAATCGCCTTTTTTCTTCTTTTTTTCTCTTCATTCAGTTATGGTTGGTTGGTTGCATAAAATTTTCGCATAAATAATTAAAAAAGCTGGGAATAGACCTTTAAAATTCATAGACTGGCAAACTGTCAGTTTAAATGATGATTTTTTATCACAGCGGTTGGAAACCATGGAGGAAAAAGATAGGTGGTGGTGAAGTGAACCGAAAAAAGGGTTGCAATATTAAATCATTTATCGCTCAAATTTTAATGTCCCAAACAAAAGCATGTGGAAGTGATTTTGTATTAATAAGACGAATTGAAAGAAATGAATTACAGCCGAAGCGTATTTTATGAAGAAATAGTAATTTTTTAAAATGGTCTTTTTTCTATTATATTATTTATTTTTAAAAAAATGTTTGCTTTTAAAATAATTGAAATTGATAAATTCGAAATAATTAAATGTCAAAATAAAATAAAATAAAATATTGAAAACATTTGATTTGAACTAAAAATTGTATTACTAAAAGGTTTCTTTTTTTTTCAGAACTTTTTAATACTTTATAACGTAGATGAAAATATGGTTTTAATATAACAACATATTAATAACTCTATATCAATATATAAAATATATTTATGAAAACATTCTTTTAAAATCATGCGCGAAAACTTAAATAACAAATATTAGTCTAAAATCTAGATTTCAGAGTGCAGACGATTTTAAGACATTAACGAAAGAATGCTAACTTTTCAAGCAAAATCTTAAATGATGCTTCTATATTGATATTTCAAAGTGACGGCTAGGTTACATTTATGTTATATTTAAGTTACGGTAGGGTAATGTTAAGTCGCAGTTAGGTTACAGACAGATTATGGTTATGGTACAAAAGTTTACGGTTAGGAATTTGTCCACAGAGTCAACATTACACATGCTTTGATTAAAAATATACACTTTTGTTAAATGGCTCTGAAATTATAATACTATATACCAATCTTTTATCATCGCGTATCGATTCATTCAAGGTATAGTCGGATTTAAGAATGATATAATTAGTTTGAAATTCAAAATATTTCACTTGGGATTTCTATGTGAAAAAAATAATTAGTTACGTGATTTAACAGTGATTTTTACGGGTAAATATCAACACTTTAACACGAAACTAACGCAATCGTTGGATACATGTTCCCTCCCGTGTTTCTCATTGCTCATTTTAAGTATTTTTAGAGCTTAATATTAGTTGTTGTTTTTAAAACCGATTTTTCACAAAGTCAGCTGCAACGTATTTCAGACAATGCATTTCTGCATGCTTCCAGTTATTGATAAAATCATACAAATTTCAAGTTCGTTTAATATTGTTAATACGGACCCGGGCAACGCCGGGCGGGTCAGCTAGTTTTGAAATAAAATTGTTTGAAGTTTTAAAATTTCAGTTTTATGTTCGTTACGTAGATGATATTTTTGCTTTAATTGATGTGAATACTGATATAAATCATATTCTCTCTATTATGAATTCTATTGATTCTTACATTCAATTTACCTTTGAAGTTGAATCGAACAATTGCCTTTCATTTCTTGATGTCCTTGTTATTCGCGATGATGATAATTTTCAGACTACTGTCTTTCGTAAACCTTTTGCGGTCAGTCTTCCGCCTCATAGATATTCTTCTCATCTTCCTAACCAGAAAGTTGCGGCTTTTAAGACTTTTGTTTTCCGGGCTTCCAATATTTGTTCAACTCCTCAGTTACTCAGTGATGAACTTAATTATCTTAAAGCTATTGATGTTGATCGTGGTTATTCCCCTAATATTATAGATTCAATTCATAGAAAATTAACAAAATCCACCCAATCTGAAAGAAAACACTTTAATTCAAATTCCAATGCATTGGTTGTTTTGCCTTTTTTCCCCAAAATCTGTCAGCAAGTTGCTAAAATTTTAAAAAGGTTCGATTTCAATGTTATTTTTTCTCCTGTTAATAAAATTGCCTTTTCAAATCTTAAGCATCCCATTGATCGCTTAGGTAACTGGGGTATTTACCAAATTTCTTGCCAATGTGGCCTTTCTTATATTGGTCAGACTAAACGTGCTCTCAGATTTCGTTTAACGGAACATAAAAGGTATGTCAAAAATCAAGAGCTCAAATGCTCTTCCATTGCTCAACATTGTTGGTCTTTACAACATAAGTTTAACTTTTCTTCAGCTACCACATCATCCAAAAGTGTCCTTCCATTCTTGATCTTGATTTTTGGGAAGCTTACCACATCATTAAAAATTCTCACTCCTTAGTCAATGACTTATCAAGTACGCCTTATTTTCCTAGCATTTGGAAATCTTTAATTTAATTTAAACCCTTTTTTTCCCTCGCTTTTTAGTTTTTGATTTGTTTATTCTCCGGTAGATGTCGCTACTTGTCCAGCCAGTTGTTAGGCTGCTCTCTTCTCATTGGTTGCTTTCCTTTAGGCGGGATCGTTTCCGTAGCGGGTATATAAGCCTGCGTCTCTCTGTCTCTTAGCTCAGTTTTGCTTTTTCTAGCTCGCTGAGTTTTGCACTGATTAAGAATCTCCATAGTAGATTCGAAACGGCTGTTTGCTACCTTTTCTTACTTTATTTGTGCATTTATAATCGTTGGTTTTTTATCTTTAAACATTTTTGCACAAAGGCTTTATTTGCTATTTTAACCTATATCTAAATTTTGAACGAAAACTGTTAATTCTGCATGAAAATCTCGTTTATATCAATTAAGTGGAGGGGCATGAGCTCCCCGTTCCCCCTCTCATACATATTGAATGAACTCCAAAAACTAATCAGGGAAGCGCCTTATCAGGATATACCTATATACAAAATTTCAAGTGGATCCGATATTTTTATCATGAGTTATCGCGTTACGCACGAACGCACGTATGAACGACATACAGAACGACGGGCACATAAGCTCTCAGGCTATGACAGCCTGTGAGCTAAAAAATATTTCAATTATGAATTCAATTATGAGTAAATTTTATTTTTATACATCAATATAAAATTTAATTCTTAGAGGATAATTTTTATTCATTCCCAAATAAATATTTTATAGTCATCATTAAAGTTTTTGTTTTTCTTTCTAAATTTAAATTTTTGCTTTTTAACGATTTACTTAAATTATAGTAGTTACTTGCTAGAATTTATTATACATATATGTGCGTTTTATTACAATTAGAAAGCTCCCTCTATTGTTTTATAGTTTGAATAAAGACCGTGCATTGTATGGTTATTTGTGCTTCTCTGGGTGTATTTAATCCTCTCTAAATACTTATACTAATAATTTTTCAGACAGACTGTATGTATTACAGTACAAAGTTATTTTCATCTAAAACATGATATTAGTCATTTATCTGAACGATTTCATAGGTTTTAGAAATATGAATAACCCTAAACAAGCAAAAGAAAATATTATTAATCATGTCATAAAAATTTTCGTCTAGATTTTCTTTTATTAATAATCCCCACTTAAGCATTTTTATCCCTATGTATTATGCACTATTACGACAAAAGCATCTCTGGATGGGGATATAAATGAGTCCTGATTACTCAACATAACCACAATGACTGACCATTAAAATGATATATAAAATGTCCTCTTCTATTCAAAACATAGGCTGAAAACTTCTTTCTTATCCTCCAAAGTCCCCTTTCACTAAAATATGATGGATTGCAAGACTTCCAAAAACTTTTGTAGATTAATATGCCAAACATTTTTTCCTAAAAAAGCACAAAGAACTTTTGCTAAAAATGCCAAGACTTTATTTTCGGCCTTCATGCTACATTACGTGTTTTTCTTATTCCTTTTATATATATATACATGACTGTATATGTACATAAGAAACAAAATTACTCAAAAGATATCATAGGGCATGAAAGGACAAAAAATGCTTTAGCTGACCATTACGTCCATATATTTATGACATAGAGAAGCATCCTTGAAAAAAGAAAAACTTTCAAATAAAGAATGCATTCAAGCAGAGGAAATGATAAGAAATCACTCAGAAAGCCTTTTACTGAAAAGAACACACTGACCACTCTATTTGAAATTCCTTTCCGGTTAATTCTAAGCAAAATAATGTTCGAAATATTAAAATATACATACATATTAATACAGAAGAATGATGCTTGACTTAAATGAAATATTCATAATAGTTTAATATAAATATACATTCTTTTAAATTTTAATTTCGATATTTATAATCTCTATGTAAATATATTTATTCTTCTATTAATTTGTCTCTCTCAGTAAGTCTGCATAATTTAAAATTCGAATTCTTTTTCATGTAGTTGTGTAATTAGAAGTGTTCATTTTTCATGCTGTTACTCTAACGCAGATACACGATGTTTAAAAATTTTAACTGCACTGGATACACATAGATTATACGCTATTAGCGAAACGAGATTATCATTTTACTTACTTAAAGCAGTGAAAATTTCACAAAAATGCAGCCTTCTAAGTGGTTATACTGATTTCGCTAACAGCGCAAAATCTATCGGGTCCCAGCTAAGTTCTCTTATTCACTAAACCGGAAGACCCACATCAATACCAACCGATATGAAAAGAAGGCGTTGAAAAAAGGAAAATAAACTTTTAAATTTTGTCGTGTATCAGAGCTCAAATGCTTTTGTGTAAGACAAAGTATGTTGTGCGGAAGGCACAAAGTCCATTCACTTGTCAGTACACAATACTGTGCATTGCAGTTTCAGTTTCAGTTTCATCTAGGTGGGAGGCCTACCAAATGGCTTAAGCTCAACAAGCCCCACCTAGCAGGGTAAAACAACTATGCTAAAAGCCCAACCATGGACCCCAAGACTGAAAGCAGAATCTCCGTAAATATACGGAGTCAGGAGAGACCAGGGGCACTATTGAATGGCCCCCAGACAGCCGTCAAAAATATATTAGATAACAATAGAAAGAATATAATTTAAATACAATGACAACGCGTAGCCCTAAGTATTCAGTGTGTGCTCAAAAAGTAAACATAATTGTAGAATTCTTCACAGTGATAAATACAAAATTATTTGTACAATATAAATAATTAAGATAAACCTATGAGCATATATATAACCAGAAGTTGCAATAATCATATTTCTAACTTAAATAATACTTAATGATGATAAATTTTCTTAGCTCTCAAAAAAATAAAATAGTAATAGGTTAAGACAATTTAGAGATAATTGAATGGAATAAATAAAATAAACAGAATAATATAAGCAAGAGTAATAAAATAAGAACAAAAGATAATAATGTAAAACTTGTTAAGTAAATTTGCTAATGATAATTTAGTAGGTCAGAGTTCTATGTAAAAATGTTCTTATGGTATTCTAAATGTCCTCATCATCTATTAAATCTAATTATGGCATTTGAAAAAGCCTTTGATTTCTTTCCAATAATGTTATACAGTCAATAATTTTTTGAACTAGTTCAGGTCGTTTTAATATCAGTTGAAACCATGATGAAAGGGATATGTTTTGAGATCGTCTAAGATGATAAGTTGAAGTTAAAGAGAGTTGGTAAAGAGAGTTAATAAGTTGCAGTTATATAATGCAAAGAGGAACCTATTTTTCCACATGTACATCTTGGGGAGTATGTCTTTTCGATTTTAAAAAGGTACTGCGGGAAAGGTCCATGGTTTGACGCTAACAAATGTAAATTTCTATGTGATATCAACAGAATTTCAGAAATTGTTGGTATTAATTGAAAAGTGAATATACCTCTGTCATCTGTGTTCCAAATATCTTGCCAGTCACGTATAAGTTTTAGATTTAATTGGCGCTTTAAATATGATGGTGGAAAGGGAATAAATTCTTGTTTTGTGTCTAAATCTATTATTGCTGCTTTCGCAAGTTCATCTGCTTTTTCGTTTCCATAATTGCCGGAATGACCTTTTAGCCATGAAAAATAAACCATTTTTGTTGTTTTTTGAAGTAGCTTAATGATTTTTTTAGCTATTGCTAATTTTGATGTTAAATCTTCTAAGGCTTGGGAATACCAATAGATGAATAGACTAGAGAGGCTATCAGTATGTATTTTTGCAGTTTTATAATCAGTTTGAAGGAACCAGTTTAGTGCTTTAAATATTGCTGTTAATTCCGCTTGAAATACAGAATTCTCTTGTCTTAACTTGAGTTTGAAAGTGTGTATTAGAGATTTATTTTGGTAACGACAAAAAGCAAGTCCTGTTCCCTCATCATTTTTAGACACATCTGTAAGTATTTTTATCTCAGTTTCTTTTGTGCTTTCTTTGTCCCCCTTAATATAAGGTTTATACGGTCAAATAGAGGTCGACTTAGATTTCGTTTGATACATTTCTGGTTTAAATTCATCTATTGGTATTCCCAATTTGAGGACTTTTCCTGATGTAGAAATCTCTGATAGTTTTAATGACAACGGTGGAATTCCTGTCAATGTACACAATGCCAAAGTTGCAGTTTTTTTGTAAGCCAGAGATTAACAAAAGACATTGAGCTTGTATTGAGGACATTAATCTTAGTCCATGAGATTTTTGAAGTAGATTAAACCAAACTGCTGCTCCATAGGTAATTTTCTTTTCTAGTATGGCATTATACCAGATCTTTAAAATACTTTTTAGAGTCCTCCTTTTTTGGATGTAAATTTGAGTAAGTTTTGAATGAGGAAATTTAATTATATTTTTTTGTTCTTTAAATGAGGAAGGAAAGACATTGTTTGGTCAAATATTATTCCAAGATAGGGCAGGGTTTTTCCAGATTTTATTGAGTTATTATCTATTTTAAAGGTTGGTGGTCTTTTTAAAAATTTTGGTTTCTTAAGGTGCAATAATGGATATTTTCTGTATGAAATGATCATTTGATTTGTGACTGGCCAACTGCTAATAATCTGTAAAGCTTATCGTGCTATTTCTTCTAAGAGCTTTCTTGTTCTACCCTACAGAATTAATAATATGTCGTCTGCAAATGCTACTACTTTAAATCCTCTTCTTCTCAAATCGTTTAAAAGTTTTTGTATGAATACACGCCATAAAAAAGGTCCCAGACAAGAACCTTGTGGACAGCCTCTGCTTTGCCAATGAATGTTATTTAGCAACCAATTCGTATAAATTCCTCTTTTTGAGAGATAGGATTTAATTGTACTTAAGTATGCTGATTCTATATTTAAGTCTTCTTGTAAATTCAGGGTTATTTTCCAGGGTAATATCAAAAGCTTGTTTTATATCAACTGATACTAGTGAGATATAGGCATCTTCTTGCTTTAATATTTCTATTTGGAAAAACAGATTTTGAATTGCTGTTTCTGTTGACATGTTTACTTGGAAACCATACTGAGATGGAAATGTCTTATTTTGTTCATTCAATTGAGAGTTCATTCTTTTAAGTAGTATTTTTCCAATACTTTTCCAAATACTGAGAGGAGAGAAATTGGACGGTATGAAGAGGCTTCAAGAGGAGACTTACCTGGTTTTAAAAAATATACCGCTTCTCCAACTTTCCAGTCCTCGGAGAAGTAGTTTAATTTTAATAATGAGTTGTACATACTACGAAGAATAGATGGATTAGATTTATAAATATTGCGAAGTATAATATGATCGATTTCATCTGGTCCTGGAGCTTTATTTTGATTAAATGAATAAATAGCTTGTTTTAGTTCTTGATAAGTTATTGGCAGTGCTGATGTATCAGGAATATGATAAAGGCTCATCTATTATCTCAGATGAACCAAAAATTTCTTCTGTGATTTCTTCATAGAATGTGTTTTTGGTTTGAATTGATTGTGCTGACGATGACAGTGTATAAGTTTCCTCTCTATGATAATCTTGGAATGCCACTGTTTTAATTTTGCCATTGTGGTGTTTGCATTGGAACGTTTTTAACCGTTCCGAAAAAGAATTAATAATTTTTCTAGTAGCATTGCGTCATGTGGCCGCAAAAGACCCTTGGACATGACCGACAGAGTTCATCAAATTTTTTGGACAGATGTAAGGAACAATAAACAGAACAATAGAATAATTGCTTACCTGCAGGAACTTGAGAGGTAAAATAAGAACACACATAAAAAAAAGCAAGGAGAATTTCTTGAAAAAAGCTTTCTTTATTTTTGAGTGAAAATAAATTAATTTTCATTCATAAGAATAGAAGCACTGCACTGACCAAAGCTCTCATTTTTTTAAAGCCCGGCCATAATAACTTTACTGGACTTCTATAATTATGATGACAGAATACATATTTTGAAGAAATGCTATTTCTTTTCCATTGGAGAATCAGGGGTAAGATGTTGAAAAACAAAGATGTGCTCTTTCACTATAATGCAGCAACGCATCGCAAAAGAAACGGAAGAAGAATTGTCGATCCAGGAATGCGAACATTATTATTTCCAAAACAAAATTCTTTTGATTCGAATATTTTACTTTCGTAAGTATTTCATTGGTATCACAAGTAGAATTCATCGTGGTCGATTAAATCCATATCTATAATATATGGTCTATATCTTAATCTCATTCACGAAAAATAATTTGTTTCTTGACTTTATATTATTTTTTTTATGTAACGAAATTGACCATTAATTCCGTCGTCAAAAAAAAGAACGAAACTTCGCTGACACCTCACACACACATTCTCACCGCAGGATTCTGTACTGTTCCGCCCTCAGGCAAAGAAACGAAAGCAGCAGCAAAGGGTAGGGGGGGTTACCATAATCTCATAATACGCCAATTGGCAGGGTTATAGAAGTGGCGATAAAACAGATAGGCCAAATGCTTAGACACTAATAGGGAAAGTGAATTTTTAAGATTAAACTTTTATAGCACCTGAAAGATGCGAAGCCAATAATGTATATAAGGATTCGCCTATTTTAAATTACGCATCAGTAGAATAGAATCCGATTGGACGGAAAGAGGGGCAATAAAACGGAAGTACATGCCCATTCGAATATTCGAGAAAGCTCAGGAACAAACCACAACCGGAAGTAACAAATTCGAAATCATTCCATCATTTTGAAATAAACGAAAAGTTACGTAGAAAAAGAAACTTCACAGGGGAGTTTAAGAAAAGGCGAGAATTAAAATAAACTTTTAGAATGCAAATTTTTTATAATAAATGAATAAAGATTAATAAAATACACGATAAATTAAATTGAATAAAAAATATGGCAGTGGTTAAGAGTAACCACAACAGCCATAAGGGTCTTTTGTATTTTTACAAAAGTTTTTCCATGCATCTGATTTAGCTTTATTTATATCTTGTCTATATCGTGCTTTTTCACTTTTATATTTTATATATACTTCTGGATTCGCTTCAGGAAGCTTGGAAATTTCGTCTTAGTGCTCGTACGTAGTTTCTTTGTTTTCTTAGGTTTTCGTTCCACCAACACACTGAAGGTTTATAATAGCTTCTTCTCTTCTTCAGTGTTGTGTCACATATTTCCTTGAGTAACGATAAAAAAAATTATATTCCGTTTCAAAGTCTTCTGATGTAAGTATAAATGAAAAGTCTATTTTACTATCTTCTATTTGGTGTGTTAAGGATTTATTAAATTTTCTGAAAGATATTTCTTTAGTTTTGTATCTTCTTTTTGGTAAGGGTGGAATTTCTAATTTTAGAGTTGTTGTAATCAATCTGTGATCTCCGTAATCTAAGTTATTACTTAATTATGTAGAGACAATGTCTTAAGATTGAGATTCTGTTATCGGATTAGATATCAGAATGATTTAAGATATTATCCAGGTTGTGTTCCTCGATAGGAAAGGGCCGTCATACTTAAATATTTGATTGGTTAAACCAAATCTAGACAAAAACTATTATCGATTTTCGTTTTATCGTCATCACGAAACATGCTCAAGTCACACTTTGATTGTGCAAGGACACTTTACTGATGGATTGGCAGCTTTCCGATGCCCTATTTCGATGTCTTTAGATTTCAATGTGTTCCTTAATGTTTGTTAGAATGCTGTAAATTTTTAAAGTGCGAGATCACAAGTTCCGAAGTGTTAACTCATAACTGGACAAGTTTTCACATCCACTAAACCGGAAACCCACATAGATACCAACCGACATCGGACGTAGGGGCAAAAAATATGAAAATCAACTAGAATATATACTGTTTTGGAGAAATAAAAAGTATCTCAGTAAGTCAGTACACAATAAAGCGCATTGCTATGTGTAGCAATATTGTCTTTAGATTCAGATTTGGTTACCAGACTGGATATCCGACTGATTTTAGATTTTGTTCAGGTAGAGTTCCTCGATGTGAAAAGATGACACGTGGTGTATAGTGTTTGATTGAAACGATTCTGGACAAAAGCGAGTCATTAAGCATCTCCTTGAGCCGGCCATTATAGTCAATCTTGATAGATTCTCACACACGTACAATCGAATCCTTTCAGGCGTCTGTCATCAAGTTCTCTAATAGAAAATGCCTAGCAATGTAACTCGTTAGATAAAATTTTGTGTCAAAAAACTGTCTGGGCATCGAATGTTGTCACTGTCACATAGAGACAGCTAGGTTTAAGTTACAGATTCTTTATCCAATCATCACTGTGCATTTCCGATGCTATACTGCCTTTATGGGAATTAGGTTGTACTACTTATCTATTGAAGCATAGCGCGATTTTTGCTTTATCTCACAGAAGGAGGAGTACTTTTGACTATAAAAGCATTTAACTATGAATTGATATATGGAGTCATTTTTGTACACTTATATATGGAAGCACTTTGCCGCTCTCTGATGTTTAAGGACACTTTACTGGATGGATTGTCAGCTTTTCGATACCTATTTCCGAGGTCCTTAAGAATCGACGTGGGCCTTAAGGTTTGATGAATGCGGTGACTTTTCAAAGTGCAAGATCTTGTCTGAACAAGTTATCGCATCCAAAAATCCTAAAGATCCACAAAGATACTAACCAATTGTGTGAGTGGCTTTCGAAAAGCCTACAATCAAACAGGAAATTAACCAGTAAACTAAATACATCAAAGCCTAGAATAGTACCTTCATTAGTCAATGCATTACAAAGAGCCATCATATTTGAATACACATAATTATGTATTACGGTATAAATAACTAAAAAGTAGGAAATAAAATAAACTTTTTGAAAAATAATAACAACCGATTTAAAAAATATATCTGCTAAGAAGATTTAAAAAAATTGTTTAAAATTATCTAAAGAAGAAACGTTATCCAATAACCACACATCGGATATCAGGTACCGGCATAAAAATAGTTTAATTTAATATCTATCAAACATGGATTTTCGAGGGAATATTTTTTACAACAGATGAATTTACATATTTATGATTTAATTTATGAATATATACATATAAAAAGTAATGAATTACTTTTTGAAGTTGTTGCCAAACTACCTTAAATATAGTAAGAATTGCGAATATATTGTGCTTATTACCATAACTAAAATGATGAGGATAATTATCGATTGTGAATGTTTGGCACCGATTTCAAAAAACAATTCACTACTTTTTATGTGTACATATTAATAAATTAAAAAAATAAATATGTAATTTTATTTCTTGTAAAAAATGTTCCCTCAAAAATTAATGATTGGTGGATATTAAATTCTACATATTTGATTTAACCGTTTTTATGCTGGTACTGATATTTGATGTGCGATTATTGGATAATGTTTCGTCCTTAAAGAATGTTAAAGAATGTTTTTAATTCTTTTTAGCGCTTTTTTAAGTCGGTTGATGCATATTTTTCCATAAAGTTCATTTTATTCAACAAAAACATTCTGATATTTCACTTGAAAAATAAAGATACCCTTCCAAACCCTGCAACATAAATGAAATCATTGGAACATTTTGCTAAAATATTAAGTGCCAAACAAAAATTCAGATTTGGATTCCATTTAATATTTCTGATGTAATACAAATAAATTGCGAACTGACTTTCTAATCCTGCGCAAAAATTGTTTAATGTAATCTGCTGTTCCACCTGATAAATTTACAACTTTGAGTACAAAGTACTTTGAATAAGAGCTATTAGATACTTAAAAAACAAACGACTATATTGATATATGCATATTACTTAGAATAATTTAAAAATCAAAATGCGATATAGGTAGCATTTAATGGTGTGAGCATGTTTTACTGTACATGATTTTGTTGTTGTTACATTGTTAAAAATTCGTTTAAATTTGTAACTTTGATGCCGAAACACTATCAGGACTATAACAGACGTTTATTTTTAGGTGCGTTAGTAATTATATTTATGTAGCTATGTAGCAGCTACAATCGTCGTTCAGTCGCCCGTCTGTCTGTCCGCATATAACAACGCAAAAACTACGCAACCGAATCATTTGAAATTTAAAATATATAATTGTTGCATAATTTTGTCACGTCATTTTAAATTTTATGAAAATCGGATATATATTTCAGTTATTGGGACAATCAAAAGTAATCCGTTACATTATGGTCAGTATGGAAGAAAATACTTTCAAATGCATTTTAATGATGTTACACTCTTTCGAAAGTAATAAATTTGACATACATCTATGAAGTATATACTAAATTATACATTCTGCACAATCTGGAGTGCAAAGAATTTTTTGTTAGTTACTTTACAGGGCCAAACAAAGGTTATTCCATTACTTGATGGTATAGGAAGAAACATTGTTTGGGGCGCGTATTAATTATATTAAATTATTTCACATTTTATGAAACTGATATACGTTACCGTAGTATACTAAAGGTTACTTCTTCTGTAATAAAAAGCAAATCCGAAGTACTGTATAATATTACATCAAGATCAAAATATTTTTAAAACTTCGTTATTTTTCGAACGCACCATATTTGCTACGCTTAGCGTGCATTTTCCAACTTGTTTAATTCTAACTAGCACCATTATCTCAAAATAGAAATCATTAATAAACATTTTAGCAACATTTGCTTGAGAAATGTACTTCAAAATTTATATTAGAAAAATATTGGTGCAAAAAATCTATAAAAATAATCGCCAGTAGCAGCCCTGCACTAAACATAATAAGAACTTGCAAGTTTGAGGAAGAAATAAGCCGCTATGCTTCACTAACCTTGTTTACATAAATTTTATTTAAATCAATTTGTAGCAAGTAATTATAGCAAGTAAAGCATGAAGCATTATGTCGAGTGCAATAAATTTCTAATGTTGCATTCAATAAGCAATTGGTCTAACCTTGAAATAATCTTGGTTCATTGAGGTAAAAAAAAAAAGATAATAAATCAGTTTTTTCCAACTCTGTATATAAATAAGTTAAGATGATATTTATGCATTCATGTACATTATTATTTAAACAGATACAATCTTTAAAAAATGAGTTATTAAATAAAATAAAATAAGAAGAAGATAATAATAGAAAGTAAAACATTTGAACTAAAGCGAGAAAAATAATCTTTTCTTTCTTTTCATTTGAAAGAACTTCAGCTTCTTTGAATGTGAAATTCCGTCGACATTGCAAGTTTGCTAACATAGCCAAAAACCTTTTCGAATATTTACTTTAGACCTAGACTTTTTCACATTTTTTGAAAATTATTTCTTGTTATATCTATATACGAATAAATTTTTATTTAAATACATCATTTTTTTAAATTCTTTATGCCATTAAAAAGTTTTATGCACATTTTTAGCTTAAAAAAGCAATTATTGCTGGCATCTAACATACTACCAATTAACTGATTATTTATTTACATTAACTTACGTTTGCTTCTAATAATAACTGTAGCTTTTAAATAGCTGACATTACAAGTTTATACAAACATGTGATTGTCTTTTACTATTGTAAAATCTTAAATTATAATAAACTACAGTAACTATCCTTCGATAATAAAATCTTCTGTTTTTAACATAACTTTTTCTACGTACAGTCATTTGAAGAGTCAAAGAAAAAACAATGATAGTTATACACTATAGGTATGTCGAGTTCTTTGAGTTTCGCCTGTGGTCCATCAATGTTCTTCTATTGTTACACCTATTTTTATTTTTATTTTTTTTTCAGCAAACTACCATGATTTTTATCTCGAACCAAAGTTACAAAAGAAAAATATGTGTCTTTGTCTAATAGATGTTATTGCCCCCTGTTATGTTATTCTAATAGATGTTATTCACAAAATCGGACTAATAACGTTTTTCCCCAAAACATTTCATTTGTTAAATTAAAATGATAATGTTGCTTTTGAATAGATGAAGTTATAATTCTCTAGAAAAGGACAATTGTTATTTATATTAGATTTCTCAGCTTGTAATGAACCATTTCACCTATAATAAAATCAGAAATGTTTATTTCTCTTGCATAATTAAATATTGTTAGTTCTTAATTTACACAAACTATGGATAATGTAGCTTTTAGTTTATTCGTGATCATTTTTTTAATAAATTAACTATTGGTATTTATATTTACTAGACTTCCAAATTTCAAAAATGTAGTACACGCCTTAATAGTATTTTATTATTACATTCTTTTTACTTTCGCATAAATAAGGTAATATAGTTTATAGGCAAATAAAGTAAGTCTTTTTTATACAAAATGGCATTTATTTACATTTAGCCAAATTGAAAGCCGGGTTGAAATAAAGCCTTTTATTTGTTATAAAACCTAAATATTAGCATTTCATCGGATACCATTTATTATTTCCCACTTTTCATTCAAGTGTTAATGTAGCTACAGACAGCTGAAATTGTATATTTATGCAAAATTATGTTCGTTGTTTATGCTATTTTGTAAGAATTTAAAGTCAAGATTTTAGTGAAGTGTGTAATCATCATGTGTTATCATTTTGTTCTGCCATATTTAACATTTATTGCTTTTGCCTTAGAATGATAATATAACATTTTCATCGCAGAAGCTACAAGCCTAATCAAAGTGATCATTGGAATTACATATTTAGCAAAAGTTCAAAATTTAACCTCATAAATTTATATATGCATGAAAAACGTAAACTTGAAGTTTCTTTACATCGTTGACAGTTCTATTTTAAGCATATGTTTCACGCTTTAAATTTAAACATGTCGTAAATTTCATGTCAAGCGTAGCAAATGAGGTGCCTTCGTACTATAACAAAGTTTTAAATTATTCAAATCTTGGAGTAATAGTATATAATACTTCGAACACAGTATAGGGAGCGAACTCTTTTGTGTGTCCTTGTAAATACAGTCTCTTTTTACTGTACAGGAAATAATTTGTAGTAATTCTCGAAACGTACATCAATTTCATAAAATGTTACATAGTTTAATACACTTAAAACGCACCCCAAACAATGTTTTTGCTATACTATTATGTAATGGAATACTTTTGTGTGGCCCTCTAAATGAATAACAAATATTCTTTGCACCAAAGATTGTACAGAATGTATATTATAGTATGCAATTTGTAGATGCGTATAATTTCATTATGTTCGAAAAAATATAAGACCATTGAACTGCACTGCAGGGCCGAAACTAGAAAGGGCAGGGGGGCACGTGCCCCGGTCGCCAACAGAACAGAAAATGAAAAGGACGCCAAATTAAGATTTTCTTTGATGTGTTTGTTATAAAGAATACATATATGTGGAGGGTGGGGGCGCCAAAATCCATGTTTGCCCCGGGCGCAAAAAAGGCTAGTTTCGGCGCTGTGCACTTGAATGTTTTCCCCTTTAATCGTAATGTAACGGAATACTTTCGAAGTTCCTGTAATTGAACTATTCATCCTATTTTCATAAAATTTGAAATGATTCCACAAAATTATGCAACAATTATATATTTTACATTTCAAATGATTCGGTTGGGTTATTTTTGAGGTGTTATATACGGACAAACAAATGGACAGAGACTGAACGACGACTATAAGGTGCTACATATTTACATAATTACAAAAGCACCTAAAACAGACCTACGTTTCCGAATGAATAATTTGTGACGTAACATAAAAAAATCTTAGAAAATAGTTAAACTTGTTTAATGTTGTTGTAGTAATGTACCTTACTTCGAGACGCGTTATTCAAGATGATCATAATTAAACTGATTGTACTCAGAGTGTTCTGTAGCGCGATCAGGGGATCGAGATTTCTGCTAAAAAAATATAGTTCTAAAAGTTACCACTAGGGAAATATGTATTGTTGTGTAACAAAAAAGAAAGTTTTAAAAAAGGCGGAATCAATACTAAAATCGCTAGATGTCCTCAATAAAAGGTAATTTTATTTCAGTAATGATTCCGCCATTTTTAAACATTTCGTTTCTGTTACACAGTGCCACATATTCCCCTAGCACTCACTTAAAAAAATATTTATTTATTTATTTATTTATTTATTCGCGAAATCCTTTGTCTCTCATCTTGTTTACTCTTACAAAATTTGGCGCCCAATCGCTCAATAATATAGCGTTACAGAACAATTACTGTCAAGTTCTATTATTGGCCACCTAAACAATACTTTGGACACCCTAGAACCTTCCCGAAAGAATGTATATGTAATTACATCAACGTTAAACAGACCTAACTACTTTCTAAGTTTTGTTTATGTTTTTTCACAAATTATTTATTCAGAAACGTAGCTCTTTTTTCAAATTTAAAACGTGAAGCGTTTGCTTAAAATAGAACTGTCAATGATGTAAAGAAAATTCAAGATTACGTTTTTCATATATATGTTACAGACGAAAGTGATTTTAGGCCAAACTAGATTGGCCTAGGCCAAATTAGTTTATCCTAACGCCCATCGGATAAACTAGTTTTTATTAGTCCAAACCAGTCTATCCTAACGCCCATAGGATAGACTAGTTTTTCCTAGGTTAAACCGGTTTATCCCAATGCCCATCAGATAAACTAGTTTTTTTAGGCCAAACTAGTCTAACTTTAGGCCCACAGAATAAACTAGTTTTTCCTAGGCCAAACTAGTTTGTTCTAACTCTTATAAGGTAAATTAGTTTAGCCTGCTATTTATTGGTCTGAACTAGTTTATCCTAGGCCAATTCAATTTGGCGTGATTTTATTGAATTCAATGACCGCCACAGCGGCAACATTCTAGTTTGTCCTAGGCTGATCTAGTTTATCCTAGGCCAATGTAATTTTACTTGTTTTTAGCTCACAGGCGTCAAATCCTGAGAAATAATTGGGTTGCAGGTTCTGTATGTATATATGTATCTACGTAACGCGATAATTCTTGATAGAAATAATGTAATTTGACGTGTTTTTATTTCATCAGGCTACCAAAGCGGGAGAACTAATGTGCCCCTGGGTTCTGGATCTATGTATGTAAGTAAGTATGTAAGGCAATAATTCTTGAAAGAAATATCCGATTTGCATCAAACGTTCAATATAGGTTTATTCTTAAAGGAGGTTTTCTGATTAATTTTGGGAGGTTATTGGAGATGAATAAGGGGCAGGAAGAACGAGGGGATGATTTGCCTTTTCCTTAATTCAAATAAATGGGTTTCTATGCATTATTAGCATATTTTATTTCAATTTTAGATATAGGAGCAATCTGATGAGGCGTCTCCATGATTAGTTGTGGGTATTCATCGTTTAAGTATAAAGAGAGGGGGAATAGGGGTAACGCTTCATAATTTATGTAAATGCTTTTTTCAAGCAGAATTTACTGATTTGCTTCAAATTTTAGAAATAGATTCTTTCTGGTAAGGCACTTCCCTAATTAATTTTAAGGGTCAATTGGTTAAGAACAAAGGGAAGAACGGGGGGCTCCCGCCTAATTTTGGCACATGGGTTTTTCATGCAGAATTAACCGATTTGCTGCAAATCTTCCATTTGTTCATTCTGATGAAGCGCTTCACTGATTTATGTTGGTGGTTCTTTGGTTAAGTATAAAGGGGAAACGTACATTTATTTCCTTCCTTAAATTATATAAATTGGTTATAATACAGAATTATCCAATTTGCTTAAAATTTTGGTCATGAAGTCATTTTGATCAGGCGCTTCTTTAATTAATTTGGATTTTTTTTTGGTTAAGTATAATTGGGTAGTGGACGATTTATCGCCTTCCTTAAATTAGATAAATGGGTTTTAATGCAGAATTATCCTATTTGCTTCAAATTTCGGACATAAGTTCATTTTGATGACTCGCTTCAATAATTATTATTATTATTAGTTTTTTTTGTTAAATAAAATGGGGTAGTGGACGATTTATCCCCTTTCTTAGATTAGATAACTGGATTTTTATGCAGATTTATCCGATTTGCCGTAAATTTTGAATATATATATATTTTTTTACATAAGGCGAATCCCTGAATAGTTTTGAGGATTTAATGATTAAGTATAAAAGGAGGAATTTGGGATTACCCACCTTAAATCAGATGAATGGTTTTTTGAGCAGAATTATGTGATTTGCTTCAAATTTTGGATAATTGTTCAATTTTATAAAGCGTATCTGTAATTAGTTTTGGGAGTTCAATTGTTAAGTATAATTGGGGGAAATGGGAAAAAGTAATCCCCCTTACTTTATTTTTCGAAGGTGTTATTCTTTAAAAAAAGATAAGGCTGCAGTGTGTGAACTAGTGTAAGCAGCCTGTGAATGCAAAGCCATCAGTTTAACTGGGCAATATTCTTTTTAATATTGTTCCCAACTACTGCTCCATTGCTAACTATGTGAAAAGTGGCTTTTCCATCTCCCCTGCATAATGTATTTTATTCGAAGGGTAGTAGAATACTATATAAGATGTTTACAAGGGACGGAATTTCGAGACCCGGGCCCCCTCCCTTCCCGAAGGAAAGTTATTTTGTCTTGATACGACGTAAAAATTAAAAGTTTAGCCCGAGCTCTGCCTGCACAAAAATCAGTGAAAGGAGACTCAGTCCGGCTCGATCTGGCCCTACTTAATTTCGGCAAAAAAATCAGATTTTACTTCACATACAATTAAGATTCCTTTAAAAAATACTACATACATATTTATTGGATAAATTTACATTGTATTTTTAAATTACGATGTGTTCGCAGAATGGAAAATATACAATGCATTATTGTTTATTTAGATTTTTAAACCTTTCAGTATTCAAATTGGGATTCATTAAATAATTAATGTAGTTTAGAACAAAAGAAAAAAGGTCATATGATAACTTTTGAATCTGTTTAGTAAAAAGTAGATTTGTGAATGCATTTCTTTGTCACTTCTTGAGGCTTTTCTCAAATCCAAAAGAGCTACATTCTAACACATTTATAAATTAATTCCTTTTCGGAAATGCATAAGATTATCAGGCATTCTTACTCCGAAATACGTAATCGAATGGCATCAACCATTTTTTCATAAAAGCGATGTAGATTTGAGAAAATAGTGTTAAAGCTATGTTTTGAATAGAATTTCCGGTTAGGACTTAGAAAAACTCCGTGAAATGTTATAAGCAATGATTGTTGACACACATTTATACTCATTCTAGAAAAAGATATATTTTTTCCAGCCAAATGCGATTTTGAGCCAAATTAGATTAGACTAGGCCAAGCTATTTTATCCTAACGCCAATTGCATAAACTAGTTTTTGCTACGCCAAACTTGTTTATCTAAATGCCCAAAGGATAAACTAGTTTTTCCTAGTTAAGACGGTACATTTTTCATGAAAAATCGAATTTTTTTAAACTAACGGTGGGGGGTTACCCTCCCATTCTCCGTTCCCCTTATTCTTATCCAATGAATTATCAAAACTAATCAGAAAAGTACCTTATTAGGATGAACCTACATCCAAATTTGAAGCAAATCGGATTTTTCTATCAAGAGTTATTGCATTACGTGCATACATACGAACATACATGCGACATACATGCGTAAATACATACATACAGAACCTGTGAGCCCATTATTTTTCAGGCTTTGATGCCTGTGAGCTAAAAACACGTAAAATTACATTGGCCTAGAATAAACTAGATTAGTCTAGGCCATACTAGAATGTTGGCGCTGAGACGGTCATTGATTTCAATAAAATCACGCCAAATTGAATTGGCCTAGGATAAACTAGTTCAGACCAATAAACAGCAGGCTAAACTAGTTTATCCTATAAGAGTTAGGCCAAACTAGTTTGGCCTAGGAGAAACTAGTTTGTTCTATGGGCCTTAGGAAAGACTAGTTTGTCCTAGGAAAAACTAGTTTATTCGATGGGCGTTAAGATAAACCAGTTTGGCCTAGGAAAAACTAGTTTATCCGATGGGAGTTAGGATAAACTAGTTTGGCCTAGGTCAATCTAGTTTGGCCTAAAATCGGGTTTGGCCTTATACATAAGTTTAATGATCGAAAAACTCTTAGTATTTTTTTAATTGAAAAAATTGCATATTAATTTTATTTGTCGAAGTCTCATTTCTTTTGGAGCTCATTAAATTGGCAGTTTTATTCCAACATTAAATTTTAAACTTCTTCTAAATATGTATTTCCAATGGCCATTTTCTAAAACGCTTGTAACTACTACAACCAAAATGTTATATTATCATTCTAATGCAAAAATAATAAATGTTAAATTACAGCTGAATAAAATGATAATATTCACATTTCATTAAAATCTTGACTTTAAAATTCCTATAAAATAACATAAACAACAAACATAATTTTGCATGAACTTACAATTTTAGCTGTCTAAAGCTACATTAGCATTTTAATGTAAAAGTGGGAAATAATAAATGATATCTAATAAAATGCCAAAATTTAGGTCTTATCACAGATAAAAGGTTTTATTACAAGTTTAGAATTCAGCTAAATGTAAATAAAAGCCATTCTGTATAAAGATGTAATTTTAGTTGTCTAAAAACTATGTTACTTTATTTGTTCGAAAATAAAAAAAAAATGTAATAAAATACTATTAAGGAATTTACCACATTTTTGAAATTTGGAAGTGTACTAAATATAAATACCAATAGTTAATTTATAAAAAATTGTAACATCAATTAACTACAAAACATCTGTCAGTTTAATTATGACCATTTTTACTTTACATTCAGAAAATATTTTTATTCATACATTTTATAGGACTAGGACTAACTTTTTACATCGAATATCTTTCTGACTTTATGTAGTCGGATAAAACACGAGGGTAGGTCATATTAAATCGCACTTTTGATCCATTGTTGAATTTCCGTTATTTGTTTCATCCAATGATTACATTTTTCTAATTTTCTTCCCAATCGCCATTTTTATTCCCTGCGTATAATATTTTCGAAGATATTTAACCTCAAGATTTCCCTTTTCTAATACTCATTCATCCTGAAGGATCTCAGTTTTCAGCCATTAGCATCGCTCCCTTTGCGATGGTTAATTAAGACGGAATAAAATTAGAGAAAGACGCGTTCATTAACGAAGAATCTGGGGACGCAAGAAGCGTTGCCACACAGAGGCATGAAGTTATTTTCCTCATGTATCGAAACTAAAAAAGTTGCGATATAGGAAATCTGACAAAAAATCTGAGTAATTTTTTAAATGCTTTAACCATATACTATATAAATAGTAATTATTCTTTCATTGCTGATTATGATTGTGATGGTTGATTAAAATAAAATTAAAAAAAGATTTTTTCTTTAACAGAGGAGTTGGGGATGCAAGAAATGTTTGCTCTGGGGACGCAAAAAGTGTTATCACACAGAGACATGAAGTTATTTTCCTCATGTGCTGAAACAAAAGAAGTTGCAATATGGGAAATATGACAAAAAATATGACGATTTTTTAAACGCTTTAGTCATATACTACACTGGTTTCCAAAAATTAAGGAAAAATCACAAAAATAGCGATAACTCGTTCAAAAAGAAAGCAATCTGTATGAAATTTGCATATATTGTAAAATAAAAGATGCTGAATAAAAATATCAAATGCAAATTAGTGGCGCTGCAGTCATATTGTGTCATCCGTGAGGCACATAAAAATGCACGTTAGAGAGTAAGACTGCAGTCGTCGCTGTGATAGTGATATTATAAATCTAGGATAGCCAATTTATTACAATGACCTCGAGGCATCATTTGCCCGCAGAACTGCGATATACAGCTATTGGGAGATTGGAGGCAGGACAAAGTCAGGCAAAGGTGGCTAGATGACTAAATGTGAATCCTTCGGTGGTTCGTAGGTTTTGGCAACAATTTCAAACCACGAGTTCGGGTTCAAAAAGGTTCAGCCAAGGGCGGCCAAGGGTTCCCAGGTCGAAATTCATGCTGGTATTTGTTTGCTAGACAAGCATCAAGTGCTATAACCCAACAAGTAAAATAGCATAAACTAGCATTGCACATTGCTGGTTCCAGCAGAATTTCCAGCAATTCATGGTGTGTATTGGCCCACTTTGCTGGAAATAAGCATGAAATGCTTCCATATAGCTTGTCATGCTTTTGTTGTGCAAGTTAGCAAAATAGCATGTGATGCTAGCTGGCATATAATAGCATGGAAATCTAGCAGACATAGCAATACCTAGCAATAACTAGCATATTTTTGTTGCTGGTACAAGCATAAATTTTGACCTGGGTTTCGACAAGCGCCGATGACCGATATTTGCGGTTATGGTACGAAGGAATAGAACCGCAACCCCATCTCATCTTAGATCCTGCCTTGCTGCAGCCACTGGAAGGTTGGTGTCAATGTCTACTGTGCGTAGAAGGCTTCACGAAGGTGGACTTTACGCGAGGCGACCAGAAATTTGTGTGCCGCTCACCTCACGTCACTGGAGGGAACGTTTGATGTGGGCACGTCAACATGCCCACTGGACGGTTGATCAATGGAGGCGTGTACTCTTCACGGATGATTCCCGGTTTTGCCTCCAAAGTGTTAGTAGCCCTTGTTTGATTTGCACAGAACAGGGGACACGCTATCATCCATCAAACATTCGTGAAACAAAAATATACGGAAGAGGCAGTGTCTGCGTTTGGGGTGATATCTCTTTGGGTGGACGCACAGACCTCCATGCCTTTCCACATGGAACCGTGAATGCTCACGTCTATAGAGATGAGATCCTTGATGCTTAAGGATGCTTGCGGTGCGACCTTATGCTGGTGAAATAGATAATGATTTCTTGTTACAGGACGACAACGCTAGACCGCACTGGGATCGCGCAGTGGAAGATTATCTTCAGCATCAGACAATTCAACGCATGGAATGGCCAGCTCGATCACCGGACTTGAATCCCATCGAGCATGTTTGGAATGCTTTAGGGAGACGTGTCGCTGCTCTCAATCCCCTCCTCTGACCCTTGCCATGGTTACAACTGCTTTGGAAGAGCAATGACTCTTACTTCCCAGCGAACTAATCGATCGCATAATGAACAGTATGACACATCGCTGTATGCGCTGTATTGCTACTAGGGGTGACCATACGGCATATTAAAGGTACTTTACCTATACCAAACTGGCAAACTGATTTTGTTAATTTTATAATTATGCTATTTTTTGAAACACCATAATTGTCTGGTAATTTCTTTTCATGTTATTTTATACCTTACTATGCGTTGTATATTGTGGCTGAATTTCATTAAAATCTACATGTAATATTTTGAAATATCGCTATTTTTTTTATTTTTCCTTAATTTTTGGAAACCTGTGTATGTAAATAATTATTCTTTCACTGCTGACAGTGATTGTGACTGTTGATTAAAATTAAAAATTAAATTAAATTAAAGAAAGATCTCTTCTTTAACAGAGGAGTTGAGGATGATAGAAATGTTTGCACGGAGGTTGCAATGTCACATGAAGGCATGGAGTTATTTTCCTCAAGAGTTGAAGCAAAACAAGTTAGGATATGGGAAATATAACAAAGAATTTTTTAATTGGTTAAACCATATATTATATTAATAATTAGCATTTAACTGCGTGACAATGTTTGAGGTTGTTGATTAAAATAAGAATAAAAATAAAATAAAATTAGAGAAAAATGTGTTTTAACAAAGATACAAGTAACTTTCTCACGCGAAGAAATGAAGCTACACTTCGTGTATTCAAACTAAGATTAAGTTCTGATTTTTGATACATGATATAAATCTTTTCTTAAATATCTTTAAAATGAAACCTTACAAAGAATATAAAAAAAAAATTAAATCTTTAAACATATACTATATAAATAATTAGTATTTGACTGCGTGATAATGTTTGTAATTGTTGATTAAAATAAAAATTAAATTTAAATTAAATTAGAGAAAAGTGCGTTTTAACAGAGATACAAGCAACATTGCCTTACGAAGGAATGAAGCACTCTTCGTGTATTCAAGCTAAACTTAAGTTCTGATATTTGATATCTGATATAAATATATATATTTTTTAAATATTTATAAAATGAAATATGACAAAGAATATGAACAAATTTTTAAATGCTTTAATACTATGCTATATAAGTAATTAAATTTTCACTGCGATTGCTGATTAAAATAAAAATTAAATTAAATTAAAGTTAGAGAAAAATCTGTTCTTCAACAAAAAATTTGAGGATGCAAGAAATGTGATGACACGGGGGAATCACCTATATCTACACCTCGTGTATTCAAACTAAACTTAAGTTTTGATTTGTGATATCTGATATATTGCTATTTGGTTAGTTAAGACACCATAAAATAAGAAAAAAACCCATTCATTAACGGAGAAGCTGGGGATGCAAGAAATGTTGTCACACGGAGGCATGAAGTTATTTTCTTCATGAGTTGAAACAAAACAAGTTAAGATATAAAAACTTTGACAAAGAATATGAACATTTTTTATATGATTGAAATGTTACCAACCTTTAGTTAAAAAATATTTTTTGTTATCATTGATGTTTTAGTTTTTGTGACTGAACTTATAATTAAGTTGAAGGACCAACATACTATAAATGGTAGAGATTTCACAACAATACTTAATATATCCATGTCTGAATAAAATATTAGGAAATAATAACTAACATGATTTTATTTTCCATTAAGACTATCTTTTTTATTTTGAAATGTAAACAAACAAGACGAAAAGTCATCCATTATATTTATTTTAAAAAAGAATAGCACTCCTTACAACCCCAAACAAAATAAATTTAACGCGAAATTTAAAATTCTAACTCCACTTCCCAAACTATAGATCAAAAATACGATAAAACAACCGCTATCTTACCCTTAACATCAGTTTTATCCCCAAGTTCAGAAAATATTTCTAAAAGTTTAACCTCAACACGAACTCTCTCTCTTGAGAAACGGGAGACACAATTCTCGTATTTCGGACATTTGCATATTTCTGTGTTGGTGGTAAATTAAGGACGAGTGGTGATTAAGTAGAGAGGCGCATCAATTAAGGAGAGACTCCTGGGACGGGCGGGGAAATGAATGAAGGAAGGAAAAGGAAGAAGATCCCTTAATGAATGCCTTGGCCTTCTATTTCCGTGCTATAGGTGATCGCAGAATTACATAAATGAATATTACACTGTAAGACAAATGGAACGAGAAGTAGAAGAATGTGGTAAACTTTTGATGCTTTATAATGAGATCTCGTATATTTAATTGAACTTCTACACATAAAAATTGTTTATAAGTCAAACTTTTCTTAAACTCAATACATTTAAAAGAACGTATAAGTAAATTATTATAAAATGGAAAGATTGCAATGGATGGTTTTCTATTTTCGTGCTATAGATAACCGCAGAATTGTATAAATGAATATTAGTCTAAAAGACAGACGGGACGAAAAATGGGTTAAACTTTTTGAAGTTTTATGATGAGATAAAATGATGTTATTTTTACTTTATTATGTCGAATATATCTATGAATAATTTTTTTTTTTGAAAACTCTATATTTTTGAAAGAATATAATGGAGAACATTTTTTTTTCTTTAAGTTGGAGGAAGAAATATAAAGAAAATAAACGCATTGGTCTTTTATATTTGTTGTATAGGTGATCGTAGACTTGCATAAATGAATCTACAGTACAAGTTAATTAAAACAAGAGCTTGAAGAATGTGGTAAACTTAGGGTTTTTTCTAATAATGGAATACACTGATCAAAAAATTTTGGGAGCAAACAAAGAAGTGAAGAAAACAATGCGAGACAATCATGCATAGGCATAAATTTGAGAGTAACATATGTATCAATGTGCAATACAGAAAAAAAATGTAAAAGAATTGCAGGCGAGCTTTAATTCTTTGAAACCATGGATAGAATGTTAAAAGATAGTTTATTGCAACAATTTAGTTACATGCAAATGACAAAACAAATACTGTTTAGGAATGATGCAAGGCATTTAATATGCCGTGTAGTCCTTTCGAATAAATAAAAATGTCTCATGCATGAATAAGAAAAATAACACTAAATAAGTCTTGATTACGTCCACTAATAACTAAATCGTAATACTAATAATATATATTCTACATAAAAATATAAGAATTTATATTATAAAAAACATTTTGCTTCTAAGACGTTGTATAATAACAAAAACATTTAAAATATATTAAAACATTTTTATTTACAAGTTTCAACTCAAAAACTAATAGAGTCATCCTCAGAATGTAAATAGAAAAATAAAAATTGCAAATACAATGAACGTGAAAATCGGAATAAAAAGTTATTGAAAATAAATAAATTAAATGTATCACGCGCTTTTTAATTTGATATTGTCCTTGGTCTAGTTAAATAATTACCGTGTAAATTTGAATTATGTTTAATAGCGAAACCTCCCCCCAAATTAAAAATGCTCTTAAATACCAAAATTGATCCCATTAGTATGGACGACCTTTCGGGAGTTTATATGATTCCATTTATTAGAGAAGGAGAAATAAAAAACTTTTATATAGGCATGACCCAACGTAAATTTAAAATCAGACATAAAGAACACATAACAGATATAAAACTTAACAGGAAGAAAACCGCTCAATCCAGGTTAAATCAAAAAGAAAACACCAACATACTTTGTAATGAGAGTAAATTAATATACAGGTCTAATTTTTATTTAAAATTATTCATAAGAGAATCAATTGAAATTTATTTAAATAGTTCACATATTTGTAACGATACACTGTCATTTCGCATCCCAAATATATGGATTGAATGGTTAGACAATTTACACGGTAATTATTTAACTAGACCAAGGACAATATCAAATCAAAAAGCGCGTGATACATTTAATTTATTTATTTTCGATAACTCTTTATTCCGATTTTCACGTTTATTGTATTTGTAATTTTTATTTTTCTATTTACATTCTGAGGATGACTCTATTAGTTTTTGAGCTGAAACATGTAAATAAAAATGTTTTAATATATTTTAAATGTTTTTGTTTTTATACAACGTCTTAGAAGCAAAATGTTTTTTATAATATAAATTCTTATATTTTTATGTAGAATATATATTATTAGTATTACGATGTCTCATGCATGTTTTCACTGGATTTGATGACATTATCGATAAATTTTCAAGCAGTACTGTTGTGATCCTCAAAAATTGCCAAGTCTTCAAGTCCCGCCCAATAAAAATAGTGCTCAATCTCGCTGCAATGCCTCGTCCAAATGTGCCCCAAACATACTTGATCGGATTCATGTCAGGAGAGCATGTTGGTTGTTCCATTTACTGTACTGTTTCAACTTTAAGAATGTTCTCCACGAAACCAGCTATATGCAGTCTGGCCTTATCATACATGGAAAACAGGAATCACGAATTGCTGCAATTTAAAATACGACAGAAGTTCTCAGTACCTCGTCTGTACAAGTTCAAGCCGTCAAAGTGCCATTCCGAATTATATACAGGCTCGTACATTTACCTATGCTGAAATAAGCCCATAGCATCAGCACACTTCGTTTCTAATGTGATCTTTCACGGATGGATGTAGGATTATTTTGAGTACAATCACAGCAAAAAAAAAAAAAAAAAAATCTTGGCACTTGCGATTTTAGACGTTTTGTTTAATATCTAAACATACACATACGGAATAGCTCCGAAACTCCAGATGTATAAAAAAATCGTACAGGTCATATATTTTCGAGAAGATGTTTTCCAAAAATCCAATAGGAGACCGTCAACAAATTGAAAAAGAACGGATATCTTTTGAATGACCCTGTCAAAACTAATGTAGTAAGAACGTTCAAACTGCAGATTATGATTAAGAGGCTTATTGTAATAAATTGTGTTTATTTTTATTTGGATAGCATGCATACGAGTAGAAATATTAATGTTTTTATAAAAACTGTCCAAAATTTTGCCAAGTTTTTTGCTTATAATTTGCAGAGTTCTTAATAAAAAACAATGCTATTTTCAGAAAATATGAGAAACGATATTGTACATAATACCCTGTAATCAAAATTAAAAAATATTAATAATTGTATGAAAAATGAGCAGATTTACTAAATAAATTTCCACTGCGCATGCGTCAACTCTATTAAAATTTCATTTGCATATTGTTTTAGCTAAGTATATAGAGCAGCTTTTGTTAAAGTTTCAAAATCACACCTTGAAAATTCTGAAAATTATCGTCTAAGGAATAAGATCAAAATCCGATGTTCTCAAAATGAAACAAAAAAAGTGAGGGACTGTATCCATATTCCATTGATTAGTATCTACACAGTATTGCAAGTACTACTATATTTAGATACAGCTCCTCACCTTTTTGCTTCATTTTGGGAATAATAGATTTTGATCTTCTTCTATAACGATAACTTTCAGAATTTTCAAACTATGATTTTGAAACTTTAACAAAAGTTGCTATATATATTTAGCTAACACAATATGCAAAAGAAATTTTAATAGAGTTGGCAACAGAGAGTATTTAACAAAACATCTAAAATCGCAAATGTCAAGATTTTTTTTATATGACTGTACTCTTTTCTCTCTTAGCCAAAACACACCAGATGTTACATCCAGATTGAATCGGGACTAGTCTGTAAACAGAATTTGACCCTAACAACGTTGCCTCCAAACTCGATGTTCAGTAGCCCAACTTCCTTGGACAGCACAGTTGCTTAAAATCAACAGAATACAAACCATTGACTTATGGCATTAGAAACCACCCTGGTGAAGTCTATTTCGGGCTGTTTGATCGAACACATTTCGCCCTATGTCCAAGAACAGCTGGGTTTTTTTCAGTTGAGTAGCATTGTTCGTTCTATCACGACGAGTTATTAAGGCCTCTGCCCCTGCCCGCGAAGACGTTCAAGTGCTAATGCTATTATTCCTATGGGGAGGCATTTTTCTAATAACGCTTTTTCATTTTAAAATTATTTTTTTTTTTTTTTTATTTTTTTTTTTTTTTTGTATTGGATAGCCGAGGTTCCTCTCAAGATTGCTCCTTGATTACTTTTTCGATTTGGGTCGCAGCTATTTTTTTTATAAAGTTAGTTTCTCTTCCAGAACCGGTTCAGAAAGTAAAAGTAACCTTATAAAAAAATATCTGCGACCCAAATCGAAAAAGTAACCAAGGAGCGATTTTGAGAAGGACCTCGGCTATCCAATCAAAAAAATTATTTAAAAATATCAAAATGCGAAAGAGTCATTAGAAAAGTGCTTACAAATAGGAATAGCATTAGCTCGCGAGCGTCTTTGCGGGCAGAGACAGGGGCCCAGGTTATATCGGTTATCCGTGGTAGCACATGTCCGACCTTTCCCTGTCAATGTTTACCATTGCATGTATTTTCGAATGAATTCCACAGCCTTGCAATAACATTTCTTGCAACTCCAATAGTGTTCACTACTCTTTGTTCCCCAGATTCAACTGTCCCAATAATACTCTTAAGCCAGCGATTTCGGTAAATCATATTGTTGTGACATTTCCAAGTCACCTTTTCTCAAAACACAAGCTGAGCAATTGAATTTTATGGGTGAGACAATGAAAGAGACGTTTCTGCAAAATCCGGAATTCTTCACTTTTCTACTTTTTCTAGATTTTTGTATCATAACCTTTGATTTCCATGTGAAATTTTCTTCATTTATTTTCTGCTAAGCTTTAAATTATGGATGTTTTATTTTACGTTACTTATCAGTGTAAGTATTTGTGTAACTTAGTTAAAAGCATGTGCTCACTTAATTATTTTGAGCAGTTTATAAACTGATGTAAATTCAATTAAATTTTTATTAATCAAAAATGATTATGTCAAGCTGTTTAATAATTTGACACAGTTGTAAAATATGCAGAATGCAATCTGTTATTTACCGCCGACAGTTATTTTCTAAACCGTTTGTCGTACACTTATAAATTCAGTTGCAAAAATGTTTAAAATGAGGTAAAAATTCATGTTGTAATGAAAATCATGTTGGAGTTAACTATTCATAAAATAATGTCTTCTTTTATATGATGTATATAACACTTGCTTAGAGGGCCATCTGCATATTAAAATGACAATGACAATACCCAATTTAACATGGTATTTCAAATATTTGGACAAACTATACCTAGACACCCAATTTCATTTGAATAAGTTTTTGATGTTAAATTTCATTTTCATAATTTTATTATTATCTCCTGAAATTATACTCCTAATATGATATTTTTTATGCAGAAGTAATACTAAAATACCCAAACATAAATACATTGAATTTCCAATCTTTATAATTTTAAGATATGAATTATGAATTATGAAATAAATATTCGAAAAAATCGTGAATTATAATCAACAATTCGGTCAACAATCAAACAGTCAACAATCGAGTACCAAGTTGGATCTCTTGTGATTGATTTCCTTCAATTTGGATACAACCCCTTAAAATATACTCGTTTTAAAATAATCAATTTATCGAAAATTTATCATACGAATTGCATGAAATTTTGTTTTTAGAATAATTGAAGGGTGTAGACCTCATTTGTGTTGTCATAATTGAGTATTGTTATAGAAAATCAAAGTTGGGTTTAGTTTTAATATGTAGATGGTCTACTAAGCAAATGTTTTATGCATCATTTAAAAATAGACTTTATTTCCAAACATTTAGTACCATACCAATAACTATGATAATTTTTTACTTACTTAGATTAGAAACTTTTTTCAAATTTATGTTGAAAAAAGTGAGTTTTTGTAAAATAAAACTGCCCGCATGAAATTTTTGCAGTAAAATCTCCATAATGGACATTCTTAAATCAGTGTACAATTCAAGGGATATCCCGAAGGGGGGGGGGATTTTGTGTTTTCAATGGTCAAAAAGTGCAATTCCCCCCTGAAATTCTATAATTTCTTCTATAAAAACCGCAGAGCCTCCCCCCCCCCTACCTTAGGAGAAAAGTGTTTGAATTCAACACTGCTCATGATTAGAGGACACTACTTATGAAAAACATTTTTTATTCCCAACATGTACATTTTTAATTTTTTTTTTCTCAGAAAAATAAGGCACCTACGAATGACGGACAAATTCCACGGTTGCGAAATGCCCGCTGTTGAGAGGTTATACTTTATTAAAACAAATATTTTTTGTTTTTAATCTTATTCTACTTTAGAAATTCAAATTACTGATTATAATCAGTACAAAGTCGAAAACGATTTCAATTATCACTTGTATGCAAATTGCATACCAAATTTTAGCGCCCCTAAAATCAGGCTGTGTGGGAATGGAGAGGTCAGGATCATAGCTATGTATTTCTTCAGGATTCAATGTGGTCAAGCATAGTTAAATATAACGTTTTCAAAATATGGCTGCGATTCAGAAAAAAAAAAAAAACAATTTAAAATATCTGAAAATTTAACACTTCCTTTCCGACACTCAGTTGTCGACATTTCAGACATGTCAATTTACTGTGTAATGCTGAAGCTTTTAATACTTCACAGAATTTAAGAATTAACACAGAGAACTAAATCCCGTATTTTTTAAATTAATAAAAAAAAAGCTACTATTAAATTTTTAATACAATATTATAAAATTTTAATGCTTTTAAGTATCGAAAAAGTTCAAATAGTTATGAAATGAATAGTTGTTCTGATTTAATGCTATTTCTCAAAGATAAATGTCGAACAAATAAATTTGTAAAGTTTTTGCAAATATTTATGTTCTGTAAAAAGCTTTACGATAATGATATAACCTTTCATTTCTAAATTTAGCATGGCGTAATCCAGCCGCAATTATTAGGTAAATAATATCAATGTTAATTTTAAGCTACCTACACACCATTATTTCATCTCAATACTTTTAAATATGTAATAATAATAATAATAATAATAATAATAATAATAATAATAATAATAATAATAATAATAATAATAATAATAATAATAATAATAATAATAACAATAATAATAATAATAACAAGAAACTATGAAATCTAAAATCCTTTTGATTTTAAACTATATTTCTAAAAAATTACAAAGCAATAAATAAAATTACAAATTTTTGTATTGAGATGAAAGCAGTAAATCAGTGATATAATTTTTCCTTTTTCATAGTGCCTTAGCTTTAATAGAGCAAACTGCATCACGAATTTAATAAACCAATCAAAGCAATGTTAATTTCAAACCTCCAATACAATATTATAAAATTCAAAAGCTTTTAAATATGGAAAATATTTAAGGAATTTTGAAATGAGCAATCCTTTCCATTTTAAGTTATATCTGTAGAGTAAATATCCAGGGAATAAATTTTAAAATTTATCACAAATATTTATATTTTCATGAAAGTATAACATTAATAATATAACTTATCATTCCTCAAAACTACTCAATTTAGCATGGCGCAATAGCACTCGCACTTATTAAATTAATAAAATCTAATGTTAATTTTAAGCTATCTATATACACTATTATTGCATCACAATACTTTTAAATATATAAAGTATTTAAATAATTATGAAATGAAAAATCCTTTTGATTTTAAACTCGAAGAGAAATCTCGAGGATATAAATTTTAAAAATTATTACAAATATTTATATTTAGATGAAAGCAGTAAATCAATGATACAACTTTTCATTCCTCGCAACGCCTTAGTTTTAATACAGCGCAATACTTTTCCGTGGCTTTCGAACTGCAAACGGCTGTATTCATTATGGGTGACTTGCAAGTGAGAGAGAGAGGAATTGAAACGTCCCTGCTTCATCGAGAGTTAATTTTTCCCGAGACTTTTAATTAAATATAGCGATCAGTTTAAGACGTATCCTTAAATTTGGTTAATAAACTGCCTATTAAGCTCATTTTTAAATCAATTTAACCTGGTATTTTACTGGAATGGGGAAATTGGTAGGTAAATTGACAAACAGAGAATAAAGTTAAACAGATTGATGAATTATGTCAGTTGTGAAAGAATTTAAAATTCTTTCATTTATAACGATGATAATGTAAAGAAAAAGAAGTATAGTAGCTATAAAAGTGCTGTTTTGAGATTTATTCGATAAATTTAATGTTAATTTGCGAATTTTTTGACAATTAGAAAAAAAAGGACGCATGTTCAGTGGAATACATTCGGATATGTTATCATTATTACATTTTATTGCCTTCATAAAAATAACTTTAGTTGTGTTTCTCTTTACTTGAAGTTTGTTGATTATCTTTCTTTTAAGCTAATTTTTAACCGTTTTATTAAAATGAATTTATTGATTAAAATTTACAAACTTAGAATAAATTAAAACTGACTGATGAATAATGCAATTTTGGAAAAATTAAAAGTTCTTACATTTATGACGATGATATAAAGAAAAAGAATTTAGTAACAATAAAAGTGCTGATTAGAGATTTATTCGATAAATTTAATGTAAATTTGTCAAATTTTTAAGCAATTCGAAAAAAGGGATACATGTTAAGTGTAATACACTCGGATATGTTATCATTATTACATTTTATTACATTCATGAAAATAACTTTAGTTTCGTTTCTTTTTACTTGAAGTTCGTTAATATCTTTCGCTTAAGCTCATTTTTTGTCGTTTTATTGAAATAGATTAATTGATTAAATTATATTATTTGTAAATAAAAACTCGCACCAAATTAATCAGTCTGAAATCTTTCGTAATGGAGAAATTAAATTAAATAATTCTTAATAAGTTAATACTTAAGTATACATAATAATTTAAAATAATGAAAATATGATGTGCAATGTAATGAATACTCTTAAAGCAATGCATCAATCAATAAATAACGATAAACTAGCGAGCTACGCCCGCTAGCTGGGCCACTTTTTCCAAACGAACCTCGATATTAAGCAATATATAATAAACAAAAAAAATCATTTAATAAGCAAGTCTTGGTGTTCGAATCCTCAAGCACAAAAAAAGGTAAATTAAAGAGCTATGGCTGTTATGCGCCCATTATCCCGTTAAAAATATGTGATTTCGCACAGTGGGCGCCACGCGCCCACTGTGCGAAGCCGGCCCACCGGCGTTACGCGCCAAGGTCGCCATCGTCCCGTTAAAAATATTTGGTTTTGCAAGGTTGGCGCTGCGCGCCCATAAGACATTTTCTCGTATTTTTTAGTTCATCAGAAGCTGACTTTTACGCAGATTCTGAATATGTAATCAGTTTTTTTCTACTTTAAAAACTGTCTGCATGATGGTTTAAGAAAAAACGCGCAAAAAAAAGTTTCGGTATTAAAAACTGCAAAAGACTGCTATAAAAAGAAAATAAGTAATTTCATTAATATCACAAACAACATAACTAATAAATAATTTTGGCAGCTCGTTTTCCGTTTGTACTAACAGAAATTAGTATTAATCGCGTAAATCTTAGGTTACACAATATTCGTGTATGCTACCAAAAAGAAAAAGTATGAAAATGAGCTACAACGATTAATACTCACATACAGAATAAATATATGAATAGCCAGTTACATCTGAGATCCTCAAAATATTAATTAGCAACACTATTACCTCTTAGTGAACATATCTTGCTGTGCTTAAATAGTTGTACTTATTATATTAATTAAACCGTTTTTAACATTTTTTACCAATCAGTTATTTTTCTCTTATACATTCTTTGACAAAATGACACGGGAGAAAAAGGGGTTTTCGGCTGCTTCTTCTTTTACCAAAGGGGAAAAGTTTTGGTCGATCACCGCAAGGTGGCGCAGTGTTCTGCCTGAGAGGTCCGTTTGAGCCCCGTTTGGGAAATGTGACGTTTTCCGTTCCGACTCCCGACCGGTTTTTAGTTCAATACTTTTTTAATTTTGGTCCCACGGTCTCGAAAATGCCCGAAATGACTTTCCCGAAATTTTTCGAATCGAAAGACACCTCTCGCGACTTCCAACTCGCCCGCGTTACGAACTGTAATCGGCTTCAAGCAGACAGACAGACAGAGGCGCACGGATTTTATTAGTATAGACTAGCGAGCTACGCCCTCTAGCTGGGCCACTTTTTCCAAACGAACCTCGATATTAAGCAATATATAATAAACAAAAAAATTCATTTAATAAGCAAGTCTTGGTGTTCGAATCCTCAGCACAAAAAAAGTAAATTAAAGAGCTATGTTTGTTATGCGCCCATTATCCCGTTAAAATATGTGATTTCGCACAATGGGCGGTACGGGCCCATCGTGCGAAGCCGGCCCATCGGCGCTACGCGCCATGGTCGCCATTGTCCCATTAAAAATATTTGGTTTTGCAAGGTTGGCGCTGCGCGTCCATAATACATTTTCTCGTATTTTTTGGATCATCAGAAGCAGACTTTTACGCAGATTCTGAATATGTAATCAGTTTTTTTCTACTTTAAAAACTGTCTGCATGATGGTTTAAGAAAAAACGCGCAAAAAAGTTTGTTTATTAAAAATTGCAAAAGACTGCTGTTAAAAAAAATAAGTAATTTCATTAATATCACAAAGAACATAACTAACAAATAACTTTGGCAGCTCGTTTTCCGTTTGTACTAACAAAAATTAGTATTAATCGCGTAAATCTTAGGTTACACAATATTCGTGTATGCTACTAAAAAAAAAAAGTATGAAAATGAGCTACAACGATTAATACTCACATAAAGAATAAATATATGAATAGCCAGTTACATCTGAGATCCTCAACATATTAATTAGCAACACTATTACCTCTTAGTGAACATATCTTGCTGTGCTTAAATAGTTGTACTTATTATATTAATTAAACAGTGCTTAATATTTTTTACCAATTACTTCTTTTTCTCTTATACATTCTTTGACAAATTGACGGGAGAAAAATAGGTTTTCTGCTGCTTCTTCTTTTAGCCAAAGGGGAAAAGTTCCTGTTCTTCACCTCAAGGTAGCGACGTGTTCTGCCTCAGAGCTCCGTTTGAGACCTGTTTGGGAAATAAGACGTTTTCCGTTCCGATTCCCGACCACTTTTTAATTCATAACTTTTTTAAGTTTGGTCCCACGGTCTCGAAAATGCCAGAAATGACTTTCACGGAATTTTTCGAATCGAAAGACACCTCTCGCGACTTCCAACTCGCCCGCGTTGCGAACTGTAATTGGCTTCAAACAGACAGACAGACAGACAGAGGCGCACGGATTTTATTAGTATAGACTAGCGAGCTACGCCCGCTAGCTGGGCCACTTTTTCCAAACGAACCTCGATATTAAGCAATATATAATAAGCAAAAAAATTCATTTAATAAGCAAGTCTTGGTGTTCGAATCCTCAGCACAAAAAAGTAAATTAAAGAGCTATGGTTGTTATGCGCCCATTATCCCATTAAAATATGTGATTTCGCACAGTGGGCGGTACGGGCCCATCGTGCGAAGCCGGCCCACCGGCGCTACGCGCCATGGTCGCCATTGTCCCGTTAAAAATATTTGGTTTTGCACGGTTGGCGCTGCGCGTCCATAATACATTTTTTCGTATTTTTTGGATCATCAGAAGCAGACTTTTACGCAGATTCTGAATATGTAATCAGTTTTTTTCTACTTTAAAAACTGTCTGCATGATAGTTTAAGAAAAAATGCGCAAAAAAGTTTGTTTATTAAAAACTGCAAAAGACTGCTATTAAAAAAAATAAGTAATTTCATTAATATCACAAAGAACATAACTAACAAATAATTTTGGCAGCTGGTTTTCCGTTTGTACTAACAGAAATTAGTATTAATCGCTTAAATCTTAGGTTACACAATATTCGTGTAAGCTACCAAAAAGAAAAAGTATGAAAATGAGCTACAACGATTAATACTCACATACAGAATAAATATATGAATAGCCAGTTACATCTGAGATCCGCAAAATATTAATTAGCAACACAATTACCTCTTAGTGAACATATCTTGCTGTGCTTAAATAGTTGTACTTATTATATTAATTAAACAGTGTTTAATATTTTTTACCAATTACTTCTTTTTCTCTTATACATTCTTTGACAAATTGACGGGAGAAAAATAGGTTTTCGGCTGCTTCTTCTTTTAGCCAAAGGGGAAAAGTTCCTGTTCTTTACCGCAAGGTAGCGCAGTGTTCTGCCTCAGAGCTCCGTTTGAGACCTGTTTGGGAAATAAGACGTTTTCCGTTCCGATTCGCGACCGGTTTTTAATTCATAACTTTTTTAATTTTGGTCCCACGGTCTCGAAAATGCCCGAAATGACTTTCCCGGAATTTTTCGAATCGAAAGACACCTCTCGCGACTTCGAACTCGCCCGCGTTGCGAACTGTAATCGGCTTCAAGCAGACAGACAGACAGACAGACAGAGGCGCACGGATTTTATTAGTATAGATAGTGTTAATAAGTAAAGGTATAGCCATAGGGGGGGAAAAGTAAATATCCCTTACTAACTCCTCAAAACATTTTCGTAAAAGAAAGTTACTGGTACCGAACGATTGTAAATAAAGACTATTTTTAAATGATGTATATAAAATTTACTTGGGGGGGGGGGCATCTACATATTGAAATGAACCCAAACTTCTTTTTTCAATACCGATGCCTAATTTTAATGAAATATTTAAAGTCTTCTGTTCAAACTAGGCCTGGACACCAAATTTCAAGTCATTTGAATAAGTTTTTGAATTGTAGACATTCAAATTTTAGTGCTTTTAATGTTAAATTACATTTTCATATTTTTATTCATATCTCCTGAAATTATACTCCTAATGTGTTAATTTTTTATGTACCAATAATATTAAAATACCAAAACATAAATACGTTGGCTTTATAATCTTTATAATTTTATTACATGAATCATGATTAATATTCGAAAAAATATGAATTTCAACTTACAGTTTATTCAATAGATTTAGATTTATTTAGTCCTGCTTTATGGAAATTCAAAATTTCAAATTTTTCTTCCAATTGGTTTTCAAATTATGTTTAGAAATAGCAAAATAATGGTTTAATCCTTTATCTACCGCGTTATGAATTCATGAAAATTTTACATTCTAAAGCATTTTACGTAAATTTTTAAACTAAATCAAAAGATTTACATAATCATTTGATACATTTTTGAAGGATTTAAGGAATTATAAATTTAATTAAATTTGAATTTATAGGGATTTTGTGCAATGTATTAAACCCCACTCAAATCTTTTATTTTAAATTGTTTTCTTAGTATTTTGTAGAATTATAAAATGTACAAATATGATCTTCTTTTAATATAAATATAGAAATATTTCCGAATCGAAAAAACCCCATCCCCCTCCCTCAGTGCCAAGAAAGCTGAAAAGATACAAAGACAAAAGAAATCATCCATTTTAAAAATACTTTTGTTTTGTATAACCAATAATGCTTTTGGAACAAAATAAAGTAATGTATCTGTAACTCCTACTAAACAGTATTACAACTAATTAACGTACTAATAGAATTTTATAATAAGTAATTTTTATGATACTTATTTGTACCGTCGGTAGATAAAGGGTTAAGTGACCATCTATGATAGAAGCAACTTGATGTTTTGAAACTTATTATGTTATCCTATACAGTGGCGTAGCTAAGGGGGGGGGGGCAAGGGGGGCGTCCGCCCCGGGCGCCGAGGCCTAGGGGCGCCAAATTGAGAGAAATTGTTATATATCTATATTGGGTGGGGGCGCAAAATTTCTTGCTGGCCCCGGGCGCCAAAAAACATAGCTACGCCACTGATCCTATAATCTAGCAGTCTTCAATGTCTACTTGGCTAACGCATAAGATGTCTTTACCAAGAATAGGGTTCTCTCGGTCAACAATCAAGTACTGAACTTCAATTTGGATGCAGCCCCTAATATATGCTCGTTTTAAAATAATTAATTTATCGGAAACCTATGAAACAAAATTGCATGAAAATTTGTTTTTAGGCTAATTGAAGGGTTTGGAATTCATTTATGCTGTCAAAGTGAGTACTGCTATTGAATAATAATAATAATAATAATAATAATAAAACATAGTTAGGGTTTGTTTAATACGTAGATGGACCCTTAAGCAAATTTTATATCCATCATTTAAAAGTAGATTTTATTTTGAATCGTTTGGTACCTGTAACTTTCTTCTACGACGATTTTTTGCACAGTTAGTAGGGAGAGTTTACTTTTTTTCCACGACTGTACATAGTACATAATGAGTTAAACATTAATATCTAATGGATATACATAATCATTTCATGCAAAGCTTCAAAATAATATTTCATATAACGTTTATGTACATCAGGTATAAGTCTTACTGATTACATGTTGCAAATATTAAAAAGGACTGCGCAGTTTCTCACAAGTCCACAATTATTTGACAAAATGGAAAAGTTTATATATAAATTCATTACGCACTGCTGTTAATTTTAATTTTTAAGATGAAAATAGTCGCAATGAATAAATTAAAAATTTTAATTTAAAAAGAAATAAAATGCTTTCAAAATGAAAATCCTCTTTTAACATATATGCATCAACTTTGTTTTTGATTCTTTAGAAATGCAACGCAATGCATCTGAAATGTACCGATTTAAATCCAATTTTTCAGAAAATAACTTTCTTTGCTTTAAAACATTCCGAACTTTTATAATGACTTCTTCAACCATTTGCTTATTCATCAGAAAGCAAAAACCTATAGACATTCCATTGTTACGTGGACGTGTGTCTCACAAAACATTTAGCTTAAAACACTCTCGTTCAATTTTTGCTATTAATACTCTGCCATTAACCTCCTAAGGTTGCTCTGTCATTCATAATAACTGAAAATGCACACCGAAAACGCCCATAAAGTTTGGCAGCATATGTTCTTTGAATGCGAAGTTTTTCATTTGTAAACATTTAAAGTAAGCGCCATTCGGTATTAAGACATTGCTCGTGCTCAAGAATTACTACAAAACGAGCTCCCAGCTTTTCCCATTAATTTCGAATAGAAAGTCAGGAGGATGGGGAGTAATTGAGGGGGGAGGGTGGATTTTGATGCGCTAATGGCGGTACATTAGAGGGGATTTTCAAAATCCAAAGCATTCCAAAATTCGGCAACATCAAAAGAGAAAAACACAATAAACTGCGAAACTTCTCAACTTGGTCTCTTCTAAAAATCAAAGAAAACCTATAACAATCCCCAACCCCCCCGTCAGAATATTCTAGGTAGCTTTAGAAATCTTATCGATATATATTTTTTTAAGTTGATATTTTTCTTAAATTATTTTCCAAAAGTTGGAAGGAGATTGTTGTCCAGCATTTTACAGGCAGTGGGAGTGGTTATGAAACTCAAAAGAAAATAGCAGAAACGCTTTAATTTTAGTGCCATTATGAAATGGTAGAAAGGGCCCTAAAGCGTTCCGAGCCATTTAGTCTGGAAGACATTAAAAACGTTAAAAGCGCATGTATAGCTCAATTTAGCTTGTTCGAAAATGCTACATTGAAGATCGTTCAGATTTAGAAGAACTCTGCTAAGGGTTACTCCACTAATTTGTCACGTTTCCACAGCCGTTCAATTCACTACAGACCACTTTAGAATTGGTTTTAATTGTTTGTTTGTAGAAAAGAGGCATTTATCCCTATAGGGAAGTTAAAAGAGGCAAAATTTTTGTTTACTCAATTAATTTAGAAAAAAAAAAGAATCCCCAGTAAATTATTCCAGAATAATATTTCGAAGTACTATTTATATGAAAGCTATTATAAACACAGTCAGCAAATGAATGCCCCAGTATGTGGGAACACAGAAAATAACAGAAATAAAACTTATTCAAAAATATGCGTTTAATATGTAATCGAAGACAATTTCTCAACTTAAAAAAACATATTTAAATATCCTTCAAAATTATTAAAGATTGGGTTAAGGTATCCGCACACCTTCTAAAGTCTTTTTTGAACGTTTTGAAATTTTCTCTTGTTATCCAATTTTTTATAATGACATTTACTTTAAAACTTTAATAAAAAATAAAAATTTTAGCAACTATCCAGAAATATTTTTTTAAAGAGAAAAATAGTCAAAATTATGTTAAACGTTGACATTTTCGCAAAATGTGATAGCTCAAAAATGAAACAATGTATTGGTATTTTGTATAAATTGCATAATAAACAAAATAACATTCTTTAGGACTTAGAATACACACATTATAACCTCAGACGATATGACAGTTAAAGTAGTAATATAATGAAAAATTCACAAAATTTGTCTCAGGTTTGTCATTTATACCAGGGTAAATATAAAACTATTTAATATACTATCGTGAGTGTAGCCTATTCCTTCAAAAAGACATTTGAAAATAAGTACAGAAAATTTCTTGGCATTTCATGCATATTTTTTTTTCTTTTAGGATGTTTTGCGTATAGTAAAAATCTGAGAAACATAATTTTTAAAAAATGGTAAAAAAAAACTTTTAAACACAATTCAAAAACTGTAATAACTTTAAATTTAAACGACTGTGACTTTGATTATAATTACGATGCAGAGACAATTTAACCAGAATTCGACAGATAAAAAAGTCGATTTTAAAATTTTGCATAAATGAAAAATCGATACTTTGATTGAAAATTACGGTTTTAAGATGCTTGGATACCTTAATAAAATTAATTTGTTTGGTCAATACTTTAAAACTGTTTTTAAAAAAATAGTTTGTAAAAATAGTGTTACATCCAAAAGCTAAAAAATTATCCAAATAATAAGAAAAAACAATTGAATTATACTATTTTTGAGGTAGCAAAAAAGTCTTTTAATCACTTTAGAATTGAAACACATACATTAATGTCTAAATTCATTTCTATTAAAGGTACATATGTTGAATAAGACAGACTCGAATACAATAATACAATAACTAAACAGGAGTGAAAAATTATACTTCATATTTTCATTAAAGACGCTTCACGTTCACAGTCACCCATGCTGGTTGACAGAAAAATCAAATTTGCTACCACCTTATCTCGTTTTTTCCATTTCATTTCCGTTTTGAGAATTATCTTGGCTGTGAAAAATGGCGAGCAACTAGAAAATCTACCACTTGTTACCGCAGAAACATTCTTCAAAGCGGTGATGGGCAAGAAAAGGCAAGCGCCTCTCTTACTGAAAAAGAATATTGTCGGGGCCAGGTGAAATATGGTTCCAAAGCATGGTGTTTAAGCTAAGCAACATCATTTGTAAGCTGTGGATCCAGGTTCCAGTCCTGACTCCCGCTAATTTTTCACTCATGTTGGATTATTGCATTAATTGCGCTAAAATCTGTCTTAGTATAAAAAATGTTTTTAATTGCTTGTAATAAAATAAATATTTATATCCTATAGGAAGTCAAAAAAATCCCTGTCGGCTGGGCCTATAGGCGGAGGTAGATTTCGAAGAATACTCATTTCAAAAACAACAACAACAAAATATATGATTAGAGATAAACCCAGTTTAATAACTTCATTTGGCCGTTTATGAAAAATTTTTAATTTCATTTTTCTGCAAAAACTGGTTTTATCCGAATCATCTTAAGAAAAATTCAGCTCAAATGCCCATCTTGACAACATATTTTGAAATAAATTCTGAATTTATTAAAAAATCGACCAAAACAGTACATTATACAATTCCTAAATAACAAAAAATTGTCAGTTGAATGCATTTGAGAAAAAAATTGAATTTAAAAATGAGTTATAAAATAACCGATTTGTTGTTTGAATGTAACCTTAATTCTTTAATCATGATTGCTTCGGAAAATTTTGTGCGAAATACTCACTTTGACAGCAGTTTTAAAAATATATTCTATCATTATCAAAAAACTGGCCAATGCGTCACAGTATATAGTTTCTAAATAAGAGGATCTATAAATTGGATGCGTTTGAGAGCGAAAATGGATTTTAAAAAGAGTCATAAAAAACGTAATTTGCTATGTGAAAACTTCCTTAAATTTTCAAATCACGAAGACTCCGGGAAATTCTGTTCAAAATACCCTTTTTGGATAGCCTTTTTCGAAATATATTCTGTCTTTATCAAAAAACCGATCAATGCAGCACATTATATAGTTCCTAAATAAGAGGATCTGTAAATTGGATGCGGTTGAGAACAAAAATGGATTTAAAAATGAGTCAGAAAGAAACGCAATTTCTTATTTGAATACTTCCTTAAATTTTCAGTCCTGGTTACTTTGGGAAATTCTGTTCAAAATACCCTTTTTGGTAGCCTTTTTCGAAATATATTCTGTCTTTATCAGAAAATTGACCAATGCGTCACTTTATACAGTTTTTAAATAAGAGGGTCTACCATTTGGATGCGTTTAAAATCAAAAATGAATTTAAAAATGAGTCAGAATATAAGCAGTTTGGATTTGAGGTTTTTTCTCCAACTCTTATTTTTGTTTAATTTCTTTTTGCTATACGAATTGGTCCTATGAAAAACTTGTCAATATAAAAGTTGTAGATATTTTTGAGAAGATGTAAAATAAATTTAATCAGATTTGATATTTTAAAAATTGACGGAGTTATGGATTTTTCTCTTTTTTCACCGCCCTTTTTCTTTTCGTTTTTAGTTTTTTTCATCGGTAAAAGTTGGTCCTATCAAAAACTTGTAAATACAAAAGTTGTAGATAATTTTAAGAACATTTACAAAAAACAAAGTTGGACTTGATATCTTGAAAATTGACGAAGTTATGCATTTTTTTCTCTCAAAACCCCTGTTTTTTTCGCCCCTTGAACCCACTTCTAAATTTATCAAATATCTGTCATGCATAAACTTTTGGCCCATTTTTAAGAAGTAATATAAACTTTAAACCGATTCGATATTTACTTTAATTAAGAAGTTATGGCATTTTTTCGGTTTTTACAAAAGCACCCCCTATGCCGACCCCCTTGGTCCGATTTTGCCCATTAACGAACTTAGCCGAGATTTTATCCCCTTTTATTTTATGTACCAGTTTGGTGGAGATTGGTGAAGAATTATAGAAGTTATCGTGTCCATAAAAAAGTGAGATATATAGATAGATAGATAGATAGATAGATAGATAGATAAACTGGTGCGATTGCAATAGGTAGTATTTTATACGAAATCTACCTAAAAGGCAATATATAGTTTATTTAATAATTCAGGAAAAATTGGCTTCGAAAATATTTCTGAATAATGTTTTGAAGTATTATTGATATAAAGGCTATTATGAATATATAATCACTAAAAAAAGTTATAGTCGTTGAATGTCTACGAAAGGATAAATCTATAATCTATACTAATAAAAGATAGTTTCGCTCTGTGGGTATTTCTGTGTGTCTGCGATAACTATCGAAATCTATTGCACGAAGTAGTATGGAAATTTGGGAGAGGATAGTCCAGGACAGGTTCTGATGCACCTAAAGTTCAGATTTTAATTATTATTTTTTTAACTAAGATTTTCTGCATCCCTTTAAGTTTTATACCCTAAATTATGGATAATTTGCCTTCTTTTTATTTGATCGTCTTTGTTTTTTAAGATCCTTTATCTATTTAGCTATTTTCCAATTTCATCAGAGCCCATTTAAGAGCCTGGCGAAACATAATAAAACTAAAATTTTGTTACACATGATTAATGTATAAACAAGTAAAATGCTTGTTAAAACCATCAAATATGAAATTAAATGAGTGGTTTTCATATGTATTGAAATGTCCGAAATTATTACAGAAAATAATTGACTGCATCACCCTCGTTGAAAAGAATCAGTATATATTTCAACTTGCGCATTAGCAAGCTTATCAAATCATATCTCTGTTTTAATATTGTAAAAACTTTAGGTTCGCCCAGAAGAAATTGGGTAACCATTTGTGAAACAATTGTACTTTTTTTTTTTTTTTTTTTTTTTTTTTTTTTTTTTTAATAATAAATGTTAGGTGGGGCTTGTTGAGCTCAAGCCATATGGTAGGCCTCCCCACCTATCTGAATCTGAATCTGAATCTGAGTGAAACAGATTAGGAATTGTCTGGTTCTGTGAATTTTTACCTTAATTATATTTTGTGATAATAATTAAAAGTATATAAAGATTTGCTCTAATGATCACAAAAGCAACGAATAGACGTACTCATAAGACTTTCTTCTTCTGTCTCATTTAAATTATCTTTTTTAATCACATTCATCTTATACAAATAGTATGTTACGTCAGAGTGACTTAATGTAGTTAAATATTTTTTCTTTATTAACAATATTAAAAAATCTTCGTTTTGTGGAAAAAAAAATATTTCATTAAATAAAAATGTATGTAGATTGCGTATTTTGGTAAAGAAAAAAAAATGGGAAAATATGTTGAAATTTAGTAAAAGGTCCCTTTCAGGTGAAGAAATGGTTGTAATTTTCTTCGGCGAACTAATTTTTGATAGGATTTTTCATGTTTGGAAGTACTTTTGAATGCAGTTCCGGAAGATTGGTCTTGTAATTTGAGTATTTTAGTGGAATAAATTGCTTCGGTTGCGTTGCATATTTTTCAGCTACTTTTGGATTACCTGGAATCTGAAATTAAAGTATTCTAAAAAGTGTACTGAAAATCGACTAGGGACACCCCAGATTTTTTTTATAATAATAAACTGAATTTTTATTCATATAAGAAAAAGGCCACGCCAGTGTCCCAAATGTTTTTCTCTCAAAGTTGATGGACGAGAGGTTCTGGTTCGAACCCAATTGCGCCTGTTGGCTTAATCATTCGGAGTTTTCCATGTTTTTCTTCGAACTTTGAATTACCATGAGTAAATACAAGTTAAGTTCCCTTAGAAATTTTCAAGGGCAACCCCCCCAATCGAACCCATATCCCTCGTGTTGAAAATTGATCATAATAACACACAACACACACACATATATATAAAAGAAATCCAACTCAATTTCTCGATATGCTTCCGGAATAATCCTCTCTAAGCAGTAAAATAATATAAATTATGCAATGTTATTGTTGAAGTTTTAAGTATTACCAGAAACACATTTCAAAAATTTAATGCTGTTAACTTAAAAGCACTACAGCTTTTATGCAGAAAAGTGAATTTATTCGCATACAAAATGTCCCGCCACATTTTCTCTCAAATCAAACTTTATGAATATGGACAAACAAGAAATCCCGGTGATGGACCTTCGCATAGATATTTCCCCCATTACTTTCAATACTGTCTCCTAGGAATCGTAGTGGACGAGTCAGCTTGCATTCTGGGCTTTCAAGTAGACCCTCAAGAGAAAATGTTCGGAGAGTATAAAAATAAAGAAATGCACTCAGACCATCTTTTTATTTGCTTATTTATTTTTCTTTCCCTTCAAATAAAGCCATATATTATATAAATTCAATGCAAAAACATGATTAAGAATTTTCCTTTTCTCTATAATGTTAAAGTTTTATTTCTTTCTGTAAAGTTCCTGTTAATCCTTAGCTTTGTTAATAACTAAAGTATTTTCTTAAAGAAATGGGAGGAGTGAGTACGATGTAATATCAGTTAGAAGAATCATATTTATTGTATTATGAAAATAACTAATACAGGGTGCTCTAAAAATGACAGTCAAACTTAAACGTTTAATAACCCTTTAACTATGAGAAATAAAATATTAAATAAATTACATGCTAATAAAGAAGTCAACACATTTTATAAACAGTGATGAAAAGTATTTTAATGTTTTGGAAACAAGTGGCACTTGCTGCACTTCAACCTATCAGAATGCTCAATTTAACTTCACAAACTGTATATTATTTATTTATTTATTTATTTTTATTATTTTATATCTTTTCAAAAGTAAAACAAATAAAAGCTTAAGAAATAGATTTTTTTTTCCAGATTCAAGCGTTAGTCGAATATTCTTACCAGTTAAAATTGAGAAACTTCTTCGATTGCATTTTAAACTATTTCTTAAATTGCTTTATAAATAATTTAAGTACCTTATAAACAATCCATTTACTTATTCAGTGTATTTGTTACGATGACTGAATACTTCAATTTGATAGTTCAGATTTCCTTTCCGATGCATCCTGTTTAAACTAAAAAATGAATTACAATACATAACATAAGTTATCCCTTTAACAATCGATGCAAACTAAACACTAATATATGGTCAAAATTTTTCTTTAAATATTATATGTGTAAAATATTGATACTTTTACTTTTTTAATCCAGTATTTTTACTTAACATAGCCATGTGTATAAATTAATGCATTTTCTAGTGACGTTGGAAAATGCTGAGTCATTATATTAAAAGGCCGAATCCTTTGAAACTGATAAAAAGTCTTTTTTTTAATTCATTCATATTAAAATATTTTATTAATTTAAAATATTTTAGCGAAAATTGCATGTAGTTAGTTTTAAAACAACTTGATAGTTAATATTGTTATGTATTAGCTTTATATATAAAAAAAAAACATCAAAATTTATGCTTTTTAAAATATTTACTTTCTATTCGATAGTAGGTCATTACTCAAAGGTAGGTTCAATTAGTATTACTTCTCCAAGTGTTAAAAAAAACTTTATGTGGTTTATGTCATCGAGTTATTAGAGTTTTGTATTCTGCTCGAAATGCATCATTTCTTTGAGAGCAATATACACTGTTAAAACTAATGGTGACACATTGCACCTTTTAGGGGTGAAAGGCTTGTCTCACTGGTGACACCCCTAGAGGAGCTAAAATGGCACCCTTAACTAGGGTGAAAGGATGGCACCCCTAATCCAGGGTATTTCAGGGGGTGAAAGGACGGCACCTCAGGGAAGAATAATGGCACCCCTTATCCACAGTGTTCAATAGAGTGAAACGATGGCACCACAGGGGAGAATAATCTCACCCCTTATCCAGGGTGTCCCAGGGGGTGACAAGATGGCGCCTCAGGGGAGAGTAATGGCACCCCTTATCCAGGGTGCCCCAGAGGGTAAAAGGATCGCATCTGAGGGGAGAGTAATGGCACCCCTCATCCAGGGTACCTTAAGGGGTGAAAGAATGGCATCTCAGGGGAGAATAATGATACCACTTATCAGGGTGCCCCAGAGGGTGAACGGGTGAAACACATAATCCAGTGCGCCCTGTGGCATCATACAAGAAATAGCACTCACAATCTATGGCCCACAGTTGCAATCCCCCTCCCCCACCCTGCTTGTCAAGAAATTGTATTGATTTGAATCATGAAATACAAAGTGTTTACCTATTTTTAAATTGAATTCTGCAGAGAAAATTATCATGATCAGTTAGTATTTTGAGTCTTTTTTTTTTCTTTTAGATTGATGGAATATTATATTTTTAAACTCATTATCAGGTGTCCAAAGAAAAATTGTAGCATATTTTTGTAACTCAGAGAGGGATAATATGAACTACAAAAATAATCTTAGAAGGGCAGAGAATTCAAATTGTACTTTCATTTACATGGAGAGTATTTTAAGAAAAATTCAAAATTTTAACTTTTATACAGTCTTTGGATTTCAAAATCACCAATCATAAGTCATCATTATTGCATTGTTAGTCATACCCAAAAGGTTTTGTTAGAATAAATCGCAAAATTTACACAACCTCTACACCTATTTTCTGCCTCTAAAAATCACTGCGTTAGAGTCAAATATTGTGACTTTGTCATGCAATTTGAAGCCTGATTTTCAATTTTATGTTTTGAAGTTCTTGTAAAATTAAATAAATCCTGATTTTTGACTGTCTCTAACTCATATGTTTGGATCAAACTTTTTGGGTATGTTTAAGAAAGGGCCAGTAACTATTTTAGTGATTGGGCATTTTTAGATGCAGGAACAGTATAAAAATACAATTTTTGACTCCAAAATAAGAGAAAGTACAAATTGAATTTTCTATCTTCATATGAATATTTTTATAATTTTCTTATAGTTTCAGAAGTAATCCGTGTAATCCGTAACCATCTTTTTTGACGCATAGTATATTGCTTGACATTTATTTTCATTATTTTATATACAGGGCAACTAAAAAATATGGGGACACAGAAAAATGCTATATCCTGTAAAATATATGCCATAATTTAATAATAAAAAAATAAAAGAAATAACAATATTTTAACAAATTATTCACTGGCTTGATATTTATTTTTTACACAAGTTTGAAAACGAAAGATCACTGAATTGACAGTCCACTGCAGATAATTCTAAATTAAATCATTCTATGCCTTGATAATTTCGCATCACATACAATGGAAACTGGGGATTTTCTATTTCTAGCTTTTCTACAGAAGTCAAGTGAGTTAAGATCTGATTGTTCGAAGACAATACACCTGTTATTAAATATGCACGCAGATGGGTGTTAAAGGTCAATGTTGTTTTTGCTCCATGTGAAGGCCCCAATACTGCTGGAAGTTCCATTAAAATTATTTTGCTTCCATGAGGCGAACACTTCGTTGAACATATTAGTTGCTGATCATTTTGACGGTTGTGAACTTTTCGGAGGATTAACTTTTTCATAAAATAGAAGAAATGCTACAAAATTTTAAAATAAGCATTTCTCAGATTTTAGTTGTGAAATATCAATGTCAAACAACGCACCAATATTTTTCAGCTACCCTGCTGTATCTAATTAAAAAAAAATGTAAAACACAAATTAGAAAAGAATATGTAATAAATGCTGTGTAACTTTTAAATTAGTAAGAATATTTCATATTCTTTAAAATTCTTCCAGAAAGTTAGCCATCAAGCTATGAAATGAATTATAAAAAATAAGTTCTTTTTATAGTTGTGGTAATATCACAGATGAAATTGAGTAAAAAAAAATCATTTTTACAATATACAGTGTCTCACAAAAGTGATGGGACACTTGTGCTTTATAAAAAGAAACTGCAATAAAATAAATAAACAAACATGTGCAAAAAAAATTTGGGTGTGTTTCATATTTAAAGTAAGTAACAATTATTACATAACATACATTTTGTCAAAATATTAAAATATTAATTTAGTAAAAATACAATTGTTCAGAACGAAGCAAAAAATGGCTCACATAAGTGATGGGACACTTACTTTTCCATCAAATATTTATCCAAAAATTTTACTTTTTAAAAGGTTTTAATATTTTGTTGGATTTCCTTTTACTTTTAAAACATGATTTAATCTTTTTGGGATGGATTCGACTAATTTTTTTGTGATTCCTGGAGTGATTTTACCCCATTCTTCTTGAAGCACCGATTTAAATTGTTGTTTTGAAGAAATGGTGTGTTTGCGAATTCTTGATTCCAATTCTTGCCAAATATTCTCTATGGGATTAAAGTCTGGAGATTGTGGTGGTGTTTTTATTATTTCAGGACAGTTATATAGCAGCCAGAGTCTAACGTTCAGAGCAGTGTGCTTGGGGTCATTGTCCTGGTAGAATTTAAAATCGTTATGAAGGTTCAATTTTCGTGCTGAAGATTTCAAATTTTGCTTTAAAATATCAATATACTTGTACTGATCCATTATACTGTCAATAAAAACAAGATTACCAACTCCAGCGGACGACATACACCCCCCATACCATAACTCCTCCTCCACCATGTTTTACTGTTGGTACCAAGTTCTGTTTGCGAAATTCTTCCCTGGGTTTTCTCCACACCAAGATTCTACCGTCAGAACCAAATATATTAAATTTACTCTCATCAGCAAAATAACTTTATTCCAGTAATCAGAATTCTTATTTATGTTGGATTTTGCGAAAGCTAGTCTGAGTTTTCTATTCTTTTCACTTACGAAGAATTTTTTCCTGGCTACTCTACCCTGATATCCAGCAGATCGAATTACCCTTCTAATAGTCTCAGGATTAACAATTATTCCATATAATGCTTGTAAATCAGCAGCAACTTTTGAAGCACTATTTCTTGGATTTTTTTTAATATTTCGAACGATAATTCGCTTTATTCCATTGGATAGCTTTGATGGTCGGCCAGGTCTTCTTTTATCCTGAATCATATGATTCATTTTATATCGTTTAATGATATTGAAAACTGTTGAACGACTCAAGTTAACTGTTTCAGCAGTTTTTCTAATAGATTTTCCACGTTCAAAATGCAAATTAATAACTAATTTTCGAATTTCAGGCGAAGTTTTTTTTCGTTTAGTATTCATGGCTACACAGAGCTAAAAAACACAAAAATTCCAAAACAAACTGGAGAGAAATACTGCAGACGATTTTATAAATTATTGCCAATTGCTTTTAAGTAAAAATAAAACCTCAAAAAATATTTTTATTGCTTATTTCAGACGATTTTTGTTGCATATATAATGGTGTCCCATCACTTATGTGAGCTATTTTTTGCTCCGTTCTAAACATTTGTATTTTTATTAAATTAATATTTTAATATTTTGACAAAATGTATGTTATGTAATAATCTTTACTAAATTTAAGTATGAAACACACCCACAAAAAAATGTGTACGTGTTTTTTTAATTTATTTGATTAGTTTCCTTTTGTAAAGCACAAGTGTCCCATCATTTATGTGAGACACTGTATGTAGTACTTACCTTTATAGTGAACTTATGCAAATCCATATTTTATAACATATATCCACACAGGATTAGAAATTAAAAACTGTATGTAAGGTGTCAAAATAATGCCTACAATTTTTTTTCGATGTGCCAACTGCATTTCATATTTTCTTATTTCTTTTCAAAACCATGTTAATAGTAATAATATTGCATTGCATATATAATTTTAATGTATTGAAGGGAAGTGGGGAGGAAACTTTATATATTAAACACCTTTTCTTACTAAACAAAATAAAAACTGATTTTCCATAAGTATGAAACCTGATTAAACTACAATATTTGGATTCTGGAAAAACTTATTCTTTTTATAAAGCTAATATGCATACAAAACAGTTAATCAAGCAAATATGTCCACAGAGAGAAAATACGAGCTTTAGATACAACTAGGGATAAGCTAATTTTTAAAAAATCTGAGACTAACAGTACGTCAGAAAATAAAAAGTTAGCAAATAAATGAATCTTTTATGGTGTGGCATTTAAAACATTTCCAAATCACACATATTTTTTTGTTTGTTTGAGGAAGGGATTACAAAAATTTTAAAACAATTTTAATACAATTTTTTTATTTTAGGAACATATAAGGATGCAGAAATATCTCATAATAAAAGAAAATCTTTTTTACAGGGGTGTAATATCCAAGTGTGTCCTGTAATATCCAATGACCAGTTTTATCAGTCATTGGTGAAAGTGAAGTTACCTTAGAGGTTATTGAAAGGTTCAAAATTCTTAAGACACGTGCTGATGTCATGGTGCAGAGGGGGGGGGTGTATGCTAAAATACAAATGAAAGCATTTGCTAAACAAAAATTAAAGTTAAAGAAAGCTAGCTATCAAGATTTGACGACTAGGAATAATTTTTCTATAATTTAGTTTCATTTGACGAGTAACGACTGCTGATTTCTAGTCCTGTATTCACATCAAAACACTTTCTGCTAAATTGTTTTTTTGTTTTGACTTATTGCATCTGAAATTTTAATCGAAAGAGTAATTATAATGAAAGGAATAAAACACTGAATTAAAAAAAACAAACTTTTAGTTCAAATAATCTTTTTATTGTAAACACCAAGAATGTATTAAATATTATTAAACAAAGACGTAACACTATGTGGAACTGATGGCACTGAGAAAAGTTTGAAGACATAAGTATCTAATAAAAATGACAAAAATGTAAATTGGCTTTCGCTATAGTTAACGTTAAACAACCAAAATAATGCATATCACAAAGTAACTAAGCTTATAAAATTATCAGTTTTTGTAATTAACTGTTTATATAAAATTAATACATAGCATGAGTAATTTAACAAAATGCTTGAGTTGCGGAGCTAAGTAACAGGTTGAAACACAGAAATTTCTGTACCTTCTTCATGATAAAGAGTCGGAAACTTTTTTTGTATCAAGCATGGTAATGTAAGTACTATAAATGTAAGTTCACTATCTGAAATAATAATAATAACACATTAAGGTAAACACACAACAAGACAGTCCAATTAAAATGTATCATCAAAGTACAGCAAAAATGGTAGATGAACAAAAGAAGAAAGAATAAAATTTAAATAAAATTTAAATTATAGCTTACAAGGCTGTCAAAGCCTGACAGCTAATGTGCCCGCAGGTTCTGTATGTAAAGTGATAACTCTTTATATAAATATCAGATTTCCTTCAAATTTTATATGTAGGTTCATTCTGATAAGGTTCTTCACTGATTGGCATTGGAGATTCATTGGTTAAATATGAAGGGGGGAGAAGAGAGTGCTACCCTCCTTAATTTATATAAATATGCAGAAATCATGCAGAATTATCACATTTTCTTCAAATGTTGTTAATAGGTTCACTCTGATAAGGCACCTCCCTGATTAGTTTTAGGGGCTCATTGGTTAAGTATAAAGAGGGATGGCAGTTAATCCACTGTCCAATAACTTACAGTTGATTTCTTTTATTTTTGGAAGGGCATTATTCTTTGAAATAAGAGTATAATATACAGTTGTATGTATAGCCTGCGAGCTCAATGCGATCAGTTTAACTGGGCACTTTCCTCTTTATTGCCTATTTTCGGACAGCACGAGAAAATTACATGACCAACTCATACTTGTCATTCAGATATTCTTTTCCTGTATTATCATTAAGAGTTACAAACTATTTACATTATTAACCATATTTACAAAACATATCTTGCAACAAAGTGTCTATTCCAGATTAGCAACGAATTTCCCTAACATGTACAGGTATTCCATACCAGTAAAAATAATAAAAAAATGAGGAATTTTATTCAAATTTATTAGTATACCCCTATTATGTATCCTATATTGACACTAATCAATGAATATATGGATACAACCCCTCGTGTTTTTCCTTCATTTTGGGAATAACGAATTTTCAACGTATTCTATTGACGATTATTTTCAAAATTTTCAAGATGTGATTTTGCGACTTTCAAAAAAGTTGCTTTATACATTTGGCTAACATAATATGCAAATGAAATTTCGATATCTTTGACGCATGCGCAGCGAAAAATTATTTAGTAAACCTACTCAATATTCGAATAATTTTTATTATTTTTTTAATTCTGATTACAGGGTATTGTGTGCAATGTTGTTTGTCACATTTTCTGAAAAGAATGTTACTTTATATTAAGAACTCTTCAAATTATAAGCAAAAATCTTGGGTAATTTTGAGACTGTTTTTCGGATTCGTAGAAAACCTTAATTTTTCTATGAGTATACATGCTATCGACATAAAAATGGACACAGTTTATTACAATAAGCCACTTAATCACAATCTACAGTTTGAGCGCTTTTGATGCATTAGTTTTAACAGGGTTATCCAAAAGATATTCATGTATTTTTTAATTTGTTGGCGGTCCCCTATAAAGTTTCTGGAAAAAAATCTTCACGGAAATAGATGACCTGTACTATATTGTTTATACACTGAGAGTTTCAGGATAATTCCTCATGTATTTTTCTAGATATTTTGCAAAATGTCTAAAATCGCGAGTGGACGATAATCAATGGTCAGGTAATGTACTACATTTATACACTAAGATTTTCAGGATAATTCCGCATACATTTTTCTAGATATTTAACAAAATGTCTAAAATCGCAAGTGGACGGTCATCTCTGGCCATATAGTGTATATCAGGAGCTTTAGGGAACTGGCTAATTCTATATTTCCGCTTTTGCTATATGGAGGAAAGTCGGGTGGAATGGGACCGTAGGTTTTTCTTTTTGTGCATTATTCTAAACATTTCATCGATCGCATACAAGATGAAGCAGTGGTAATCCATTCTTCAGTTTACAAAAAATATTGATATGCATAGACTTGCAAATGTATGAAAGAAAAAATTATTTCAAAAATTCAATTTAGATTTGATTTATTTGCTCTCAATATATTAAAGGCTTGTTTATGTATAAATGTAATAGTTTCCCTATTTATGGAACATTATACTGTATATTATCCATAATTTAAACTAAGCCTAAAGCAGCATTTTTGTTTGAACAAGAAGTTTAACACAAACAAGGAAGTGGCGAGGAATGGGACATGCCAGAAAAGGGATGAATGGGACACGCCCAGTTCTTTTTTTTTAATTAATAATAAATCGAATTTCTAACATGCAAATTTTTCAGAGGATAATATATTAATTATAACATTGATAATATATGCATTCCTACTTCAAAATGTAAATAAATTGATGATTATTTAAGGCGCAACGCTAGGCACAGAAAAAGACCCGGATGATAATGCAAAGTCTATGGGGGCGTTCTTTTCAAATATTTCGCCGAAATTTTAATATTTTTATGTGATTGTTTTGCACAAGATTGCTGAGGGCGATCCGCAACCGGCGTAGTTTTTACTTTTTCAGTTTTGGTTTCAGATTTTAAAAAAAAAAATTACTTTAACTTACGAAATTGGTTTAAACCGGTTCTCAAATTGAAACTATCGTTATACAAAAAATATAAAAGCAAAATCGAAAAAATAAAAACTAGGCCGGTTATGGATCATCCTCAGCTGTCTTGTTCAAAAGAATCATGTAAAAATATTAAAATTTGAGTTAGGTATTTCAAAAGAACGCTCCTATAAACTTTTACATTATCATCTTTACATTCTAAGTCTAGTGTGGGGCTTTAATGACACCTATGACAGAGAATCCTGAATTTTCATTCCAGTCATGAAGATACTGGAATTTTATATTGTGGCATATACATTATCAACTTACAACCTTTGTTTGATTGTTTATCTTACCGACACTATAGGTTATTTTGTGCCTTATAGCTTTTTTTTTATTATTGCTGTCCCATAACTCTTAATGAGGAGGTATGAGACACATTTTGAAACTTACGTTCTGTTTAAAATAAAATAGTATTTGCATGTTATGTTTCTATATTGTTCAGGGGGATTAAAAAGTGTTTTACCTTGCATGCTATAAATTGATTTTTTTCTTTTTGTATATATGTATATTAAAAAAAATCTTATTTTTGTAAAAAAAGTCCCACACCACCCCACTCTCCCCTATATAGATGTTATATATTAATACACCAATTACATGAAAATAGAATTTTTATCAATAGTATTAAAATACAGTTTAAGGGCTAACAGTTTATTGTACACCCTTAGTTTTTACCACCTTCTCCCCAGGTTTTTACCGGTAAAAAGCCAACCCTGTTTATTGGTCTTGTTTCAGAACGGGTGGAATGAAAGATTGTTAAAAATTATGTCATTAGAAAAATGTTTAAGATTTATAAAAGACAGTGCAAAAATCGCCTTTATAACACGAGATCTTCATCACCTGCGGAAAATTTTCACATTTGTGTAAAATTACGATATAAGTTTTTATTCATTGTTATATTTTTTGAACACACACTATTTCTGTAAACTATTCTGAAAGTTTAGTGGAGTAAATACAGATTGTTTTCCTTTTATAATTTGAATGTTCATGACTACAAATTTGTCATATCGTTTGTTGATGTTGATCACATTATTGATGTTGATGATTGAGAAGGGGGGGGGGGACTGATTACGGTCTAATCAAACTTAAATTACTATTATTGAAAAAAAATATTTTATTTTATTTAACAATAAAATTCTGCTACTAAATAAGGTTTAATGCGAAAGAATACTTTCGGAAAAAAATGGGTGTAAATCTGCATAGCCGATAATCAGATCATAAGGTTTCTTCAATTCAATACCCTAACATTTTCTCACCTTTTTAAAAGAAAATGAAACCAAAAGTATGAAAATATGAAGAATTGGGAGTGAGAAAACATAATGGTAAACCCAAGATTCCGCTAAATTCGGGTTTTTAGGCATTTCCCACTAAGGTATGACTTGGCTTAATAATAACGTTTTAATATGCAAATCGAGGTTTTATCCGTGATTTTTATCCTTAAATGAAACTAAATGATTGTCCGTGCTACCGCCTCCCGATCTAATCTTATTATGAAGATTATTTTGGAAATAACGGTGGTTAATAAGGAAAATGCTAATAATGAAAACCCTGTAGATAAGTTTTGTTTGCTTTAAGATTCGCAAGTGTTCAATTGTCTTAAATGAAAAAGTTACCCCCCCCCTCAAATAAAGACAAATCAGGTATACTGAAACAATATTAGAGAAGTTACGCGAGGCTGCAATATGGTGTGAATTAGCCTTTACAGGAGGGGTTCGGATAGCATCTATCCGACAATATATGCAAAGCCGGCCAGATGCTGTCCGAGATCCCGTGTAAAGGTTAAAATTAAAACTTCGCGAATAAAATTAATTGCTTTTAACTGTATATAGGCGCAAAAACATATTTTAACCTTAACTGCTCTGACAAAAATTGTTACATAACTACTATGAGCTGTCTGTCAGACCATTTAATTTGAAGATGAATAAAATGTGACATTAATTCTCAGAATAATATTTATGTATTAAACTTTATGTACAAGAATATTATAAATCAAATTCAGCTATTCAAAAGTATTTAGAGGTAGTAATAAGACTCCAAACTAAAAAAAATTGACCAGTATCTATAGCTAACTAAAAATTACAAGTTAAACTGGGAAACATGAAAAACGCACGGTGTCTGAAACTACTAACAGCAGTTAAGGGTTAAATCCAAGCAGTTGAGTTTAAACACAAGGTAAAATGGTCATAGAATATTCCGATTGCAACAAGATTCGTCTATAATAACTGATTTGTAATGAAAAAATATATAAATATTTTTACAATCTTTCATTTCGCTCTTTCTAATTGTGCGCCCTTAGGATTCTCGTGCCTAGTGCAGTTTGCTCCAATTGCTCCTCGGTAGCTAAGGCCTCGATAAATCATTTAAAAATATTGACATGTAAACGAGAAATTATAAAATAACTACCTCACAAGTTTAACATTAGCAAGCGGGTATTTTGGTGCGAGTGTAGCTTGTAGCTTCACATAATAAATTTAACAATCAACCATACTAACAAAAAAATCTAATTTACTGTTTTTTATGACATTACTTATAGGGATGTACGATAAATTAACGTAACAATAAAATAAAATAAAATAAAGTTAAATCTTACCTTTAATCAGACTTTGCCCGGTTCACTGGTCGCGCAAATCGGATCGTTAAGTCCTCATTGTTGTTTCATTGTAGCTCAGTGGTTAGTCCTCAATTAATATCGCCAATTTACACACTGCCATGTTTTGATTTGCTCACACACGTAAACTTTACTTGCCGACACCGAAAGCAGAAAGACACGCGTCATAGCGCATGCGCAAGTTGCCAGTCACCCGATGAGGTGGTTACGAAGTGCATGGCACCCTATTTAGCTCCCATCATCCAGTAACAGATCTGTCGTCACCCCAACCGCATATTCAAGCTCCTATGACACCCTAGGGTTCCAAATGACACCGCCTTTTCACCTCCGGGTCCCAAATGGCACCGGTTTGTCACCTTTATTTTTAACAGTGTACACCATATGGCCAAAAGTGACCTGCCACTTGCGATTTTTGACGTTTTTTTAAATAACTAGAAAAATACATGAGGAATTATTCTGAAAGCACAAATGCGAAAACAGAATAATACAGGTGATATATTTCTGCGAATTTTTTTCCCCAAAATCTCATCGAGGATCGTCAACAAATTAAAAATGGACTAAGATCCTTTGGATAACACTGTCAAAAATAATGTAGAAAAAAGCTTTCAAACAGCAGATTATGATTAAGTGACTTATTGTAATAAACTCTGTTAATTTTTATGAATATAGTATGTATACTAGTAGAGAAATTAAGATTTTTATAAAAACAGTCCCAAGTTTTGCCAAGTTTTTTTTGTTTTTGTTTGGCAGAGTTCTTAATATATATATATATATATATATATATATATTTCAGAAAATACGAAAAAAAAGTATATTGTACACACTACCCTGTAATCAGAATTAAAAAATAATAAAAATTTATGAAAAATGAGCAGGTTCTCTAAATAATGTTTCATTGCGCATGCGTGAAAGTAATCAAAATGAAATGTGTGTACCGTGTTAGCTAAATGTATAGAACAACTTCGTTGAAGGTCTGAAAAACATAGCTTGAAAATTCTGAAAATAATCGTCCATTATTTTATCGACGATTCCAGTTATGGACGAGCTCAAAATCCGTTATTCCCAAAATGAAGCAAAAATATAAATAGGGTTTGTATCCAACTATACACTGTAAAAAAAAAGGGTCGATCTACTAAAAAAACTTTAGTGATCCTTGTAATTACTAAAAAATTTTTAGTCGGTTACAAGAAAATCTGTAAGAACTACTAGAAAAAAAGTTAGCAACGAAGAGAGTTAATAGTTTTATATTTTTAATAACTATTACTAAAACTCACTTGGTGTGGCCTTGATAGCATAGTGGTTATAGTAACGGACTCCAGACTAAAAGGTCCCGGGTTCGATACTGGCCACCGCCAATTACGCCCCGAATGTATGTAGTGTAAGTACTCGTTAGTAAAGGGAATATGAAAATCCTCTCAGAGCAGTTAGCAATGTTTGGTGTTGCCATCTATTGCAGTTTTGCCGAAAATCTTCCGCTTCAGAAGTCTGGTTGCAGCTCGAAGGAACCTCCACGTAATGGTTATTAAAAATAATTTTGGAGCTATTACTAAAATTTGCTTGGTGGCTCATACTAAAAATTTTTAAGTTAGTTATACAAAAAATTCTTTTGTTCAGTTTACAAAAGAAATGCTTGTTTCACTTGCAAAAAAAAAAAAAGTTTGTAATGGTTACTAAAAAATTCTGTGGAATACAAATTTACTAAAAAATTTTTAGTAACCTCTTGAATTTTTTTTTACAGTGTAGTACGTGCAATATTGTGTATGCTATATTGACACTAATTAATGGATTTATGGATAAAGCCCCTCATATTTTTTCTCTTTTCTCATTGCTTCTCTTATAACTCCAGGAGATTTGACATTTCAGCAGGACAACGCTTCCGCTCATGTTTCGAAGTACATTAAATCTTGGCTGGAAGCTAATCACGTGAAATACCTTTAATGGGCAGCTCGTAGCCCCGATCTGAATGTATAACATAAAATCTATGGGAAATTTTAGTCTGAAATATTTACAAAAAATGATGATAATTCAATTCAAAATTAGATTTAAAGAATGCTATTAAAAATTGCTGGAACAATATTGATGCAAGTACTTTGTGTGGTCTGATAGATTCAATGAACAAGAGACTAGTCAAAGTCATTGAAAGAGAGAGGTCTCACATCAATTATTGATAAAATACATATATCGACTTTATAATTGTTTCCAACTTTCTTTGTACAAAAAATTTCCTTATGTCTACTAACCTCTTATTAATGGATTTATGTTCTTCTTTATTTCCTTGTAACGTATAGTATATACAGGGTGTCCTAGAAGTAATCGCTCAAATCCAGGTGTATTTGAGCGAATCTGCCAACCCATGGTTCAGCGGTGTAATACATGCATCGCTAGCAATGGCGGAAACTTTGAACATCTTTTGTAACATTTTCGCATGTCATCTACCACAGTAAATGTAATATCGTTGAACAATAAATTATTTCAGATGATCTCAGTCTTGTGTTTCTTCGTCCCTTGTACCTGTCATACTACCTTCCCATGACGTTTCCGACCATGGGTTGCTATGAAATTATGAATCCTTGTGATGTCCCCTATCTCCCCATAAAGTTTGTCCCATTACTTTTGAGACAGCCTGTATGTATGAAATTTCATAAATGTTTTATCTTTTCTTTTTTAATTACATTTTATCTTCAAGTAGTTTTACAATTTTTTCTACTATTGCATAGGTTTAAAATTTCGTACAAGAAAATCAAATTTTAAAACGCAATCATTAAGACAAGCTTTGAAACGCTCGCTAAATTTTAGCGTTATAAGATCTCTTATTGCCTAACTAAAAAGATGTGCTTTATTACTTATAAGCATAATGATGAGTTATATAAACTTTTTAATTTCTACAATATCTATTTGAAATATAAACATTTATCTTAAACATAAAAGTGAAATATCATTGTTAGAATGTATTTTAAATGTATTCTAAAAATCCTCAACTAACCTATAGACAATATAAATATATTTTTTTATTCTGCTTTGATGATAGCCAGACAAAAAGAATTCAGATATACATTTTGGACTTTCTTCTAGTTCAAAAAAATACGACAAAAAGTTCTGAACTACTTCCGGTCTTGCTCAAACCTTTACATCGTGGAGAGTGCCCCATGCGTATTGAGGTCCAGTATGTCAACACCAATCAGTTCTTTCAGATAACCATGAGAATTCTGACGGAAATTCCTTTTTCTCGGTTTGAGTAGAAACTAGTAGAACTGTAGATATTTATTTTTGAATTAAATACAAAAGTTTCTCAAGTAACTGTTACAGAATATTTTTATCGTTTATAGACTGGCGAAAGGGATTTCATAAATATCATAGGATTTTTTTTCTTCTTAGAAGCTTTAATGCATAATTTTTGTTAAAATCTGTTTTTAAATGCAAATTCCAATTAAAAACTATTAGAATAAAAATAAAGTTAAAAAAATAGAAAACTAAAAATATATATATAATAATAATACATTAATTGCAAAAAGTTTTGAAACCTCGCCTTCTTTTTCTGACTAATCAATAATCATATAGTCTGTCTCAAAAGTTTAAGCACTCTCCAAATCTCGTTTAAAATAATTGAAGAAGAAAATATTTTATACTAATTTACAATAAATACTCGACATTTAATCAAAATAAAATAAAATAAGCCATTTTGGGTAGTTAAAATTAAAAAATATATTTATTTTCATTTATTTTTTCTTTTTTTTCTTGAAGAAACGCTGTCTCAGAAGTTTAAGCACTTTATGCAATTTTTTTTTAGAAACACGGGATTGGTATTGTGTAATGACGTTGTATGACATCATATTGCACTTTTATACAAGTATAAAATGTGGAGAAATTATTTCCTTATGTTTTAAACATGACAAAGGTTAAAGAATTCAGAAAATGTGAGATTTTGAAAGATTTTAAATTGAAATCTCAAAATAAAACTGTTTCTGAAATTGCAAAAGCTTTAAATTGATCAAAGCTATGTATTTGTCAAGTACTTTCTAGAAATGATAATTTTAAGCGGAAACCAAGATGCAGACGACCACGTATGACGACTGTTCAGATTGATCGGAAAATACGGAGATTGGTATTTAGAGAAAATATGTCCCCATACGGCAAATTAAAAATAATTTCAGAGTACAGATGTCCAAAGACACTGTAAATCAACGTATTAAAGCGTGTGATTACATCATGTAAAATAAATTGGCTCGCAAACCGTCTCTTAAATTACATCACAAACAGGTAAGAATGAATTGGGCTAAAAAACACATGACCTACGGGCACAAATGGCTTACTGTTTTATTCAGCGATGAGAAAAAGTGGAACTTAGATGGCCCTGATGGTTTGAAGGCGTATTGGCATGAGTTACGCAAGAAACGAAGGACATTTTTCAGCAGGCAGCCAGGCGGTAAATCCGTTATGGTTTAGGGGGCATTTGGGACATTTGCCAGCCTTCGCTAGCTTTTCTAAAAGGAAGAGAAGGATAAAAAAAGTTTCAAAAGACCCTAAACCACCATTTGCTTCCATTCGGGTGGTTTTCTTCGAACCTTGCGTAAATACGGGTTAGGTTCCCTTAGAAAGACCCCCACGGAGGGCAACCCACCCCATAGGGCCTATATAAGTCCAGACTTAAACCCGATTGAGAATGTCTGGAATACTTTAACCCGCCAAGTTTAGGCAATGGAAAGCAGTATGACTCTATTGAAGAACTCCAAAAGGCTATTGAGAAAGCATGGTATTCTGTGCCACCAGAAACCCCACAAAAACTAATAATTTCGACGAAAGCACGTTTATTTGAATTAATCCGAAAACATGGAAAAAAAAATTGTTACTAAAAGTTCTGTAAAAATTATAAATATGGTTGTTTTTGACATTGTGCATAAACTTTTGAGACAGTTTTTTTATAACATTTTTTTAATTGTATTTTTTAAAATTATGTAATTTATTTTTTTCTATTTTTTAAATCGTTTATTTAAATAATATTGCGAAATATGTAAATAAAAAATTTTTATTAATTCTAACTTTTTATATTTCATTAAAAATCGATATTTTATGCTTGTGCTTAAACTTTTGAGACAGACTATATCACCGTGACATTTAATGCACATTTATTTCTAATTTGGATTTGTTTGGAAGCTAATCAGATGAAATATCTTCAATGGCTACCTCGTAAACTCGATCTGAATATATTATAAAATCTTTGGGGAATTTTAGCCCGAAGTGTTTACAAAAATGGACAACAATTCAACCCAAAGTTTTATCTCATGAGTTCTATTAAAAATTTCTAGAGCATTATTGATGCAAGAATTTTGTGTAGTCTGATTCATTCAATGATCGAGTCAAAGTCATTGAAAAAAAGGGGTCTCACATCGATTATTGAATCGAATTTATAATTGTTTCCAACTTTTTCATACAGAGAATTTTCTTAAGTCTATAGCCTTTTATTAATTTTGTTATAAAAAATGTATTTTCTTCCTTTACTTTCTTGTATCATACACTATAAACGTATGGAATTTCATAAATGTTACTTTTTTGTTTTTTAATTATATCATATTTTCAAGTGGTTTTATAATTTTTTCCACCACTATATAGCTTTAAAATTTCGTACAAGGAAGTCAAATATGTAAAAAAAATCTTTAACGTAAGCTTTAAAACGCTCGCTAAATTTTAGTATTTTAAAGGTCTCTGATTTCTTAAATAAAGAGATATGATTTAGTTCTTATAAGTATAATAATGAGTTGCCTAAACTCTTTAATTTCGACAGCACGTATTTCAAATATATATATTGATCTTAAAAAAAAAAAGTGAAATATTATAGTCAGAATATATTTTAAACGTATCCTAAAAAGCATCAACTAACCTATGGACAGTATAAAAATACATTTTTACTCTCTTTTGATGATAGCCAGACAAAAAGAATTCAGATATGCATTTTGGACTTTCTTCCAGTTCAAAAAAATAAGACAAGTTCTGAACTATTTCCAGTGTTGCTCAAACCTTTACATCGTGGAGAGCGCCCCCTGTGTATTGAGGTCCAGTATGTCAACACCAATCAGTTCTTTCAGATAACCATGAGAATTCTGACGGAAATTCCTTTTTCTCGGTTTGAGTAGAAACTAGGAGCACTGTAGATATCTATTTTTGAAGTAGATACAAAAGTTCCTCGAGTAACTGTTACAGAATATTTTTATCGTTTATAGACTGGCTAAGCGGGTTTCATAAGTATCATAGGAATGTTTTCTTTTAGACGATTTAATGTATATTTTTTAAAATCTTTTTTTAGATGCAAATTCCAACTAAACTATTAAAATAAGAATAAAGCAAAAAAAAAAGTAACAATAATTAAAGAAAACGAAAAAATAAGAATACATTATATAATTGTAATTAATTTTTAAATTAATTATCAGCAGTGAAAGTACGCTTGAAATTATTAAATATTTTATAAGTGAATATCACATTACTAGCTAAGTGTAAAACCAACATAGTTAAAAATGTCCAAGCCAGGGATCGAACTCAGAACAGCGCTCTAAAGGCTCTGCCATTTAAACTACGAGGACGATGCCCAGCTTGGTATTTTTCTTTCATAGGGAAAAATAGTAGGCTGGGCATCGTTCACAGTGTGACAGTGTCATTTAATCCAATTTTATTACTCATTTGTTGGCATATAAGGAGATTTGACTATCTTCTTTTTTATAAAACTTTAATAAGGGATTCGGGGAAGTTTAGGCTACAAATTCAAGATCGCGGAAAAACAAGAAACTAAGAAATATATAGTTTTTGCTCTCCGATGTTTTTTAGAAATATTAAGGGACATTTCACGGAGATTTGAGATTTCACTTGCACAGAGATGTTTCAAGTTTAAGTTAATACGACTAAATCTATTAAAAAATTTTGCCATGAAAAATATTTATTTTAGATAGGCTTTCAAATGAGATTTTCATTAGAGAACATTTTTATTGGTCTTAATTGTCTTAAATTTTCAATTATACAAATTTTAATATAAATTGAAGCTAAATATCAAAACATATAGTTAAAAAAAATAGGTATTTGATTTTTATAACAAAACCACAAAAAAACAATGTGCTTCAACAGAGCTGTTTTCATCTTGGCTTCTGCGGTATTTCAGCGTTTCCATACTATAATATTCACCTAAGTTAACATCTCAAATTTAGAGTTTAAACAGATGAAAATTATTTTACAAAAATCTGATATTCAGCCTGCTCCAGGTTGTGCAGATCGTTTCTAACAGATTCTGCATAACAGATCTACCAGTTACATATCTTTCAAGATGATCGTGTGTGGTATGTTGAATATCTAATTGATTAAAAAATGTGTAGCAAAAATGCATGGCAAAAGCATAAGATAGAAGTTTAAAAACCTACTAATTTTTACAATAAGCCTAATTAAAAAAAAAAATCTATCTAATTTCGACAGTATTTTTTTCTTAATATAAATATTTCTATTAAACGAAATCAAACAAATTTTACAATTAGAATTAATGTAAAATATATTCAGGAATCTATAAACTAGTCTATGCACAAAAAGATATGTCTTTTTTTATCCTGCTTGCTGACAGAAAGAGAGAATAGCATTCAGAAATGTATTTTCGAGATTGAATTTTTTCTAACAGAACATAAAGTTCATCCTTTGCTCTCTCACTCACTTCTAATATTGTCAGGTGTTCCCTCTTAAATCGGGGCACCAAGTGCCTTGGACACCACTAATATCTTACAGTTTATTTGCCATCATTTATCGAAGATTAATCGGTCATTAGATAAGGCGAAGAAAATTAGTTTAAAAATACTGGTGTCCGAAGCATTTGGAGAATTTATTTACGTGGGACACTAGTGGTCAGTGAGAATCATCTCTAGAGTGCAAAGGATTAAATTCCGACGAATTTCTAGTCTGCGAAATTCTTCACCAGGGTGCAATATGCCACATGTGTATTGAGGTCCGTATGTCAATACCAATCAGTTCTTTTTGAAACCATAAAAATTTCTATTGGAAAATATTTTATATTGGTTCGAGTAGAAATTAGTAGTACAGTAAATATTTATTTTTGAAGTGGATTCAAAATTTTTTCAAATAACTGATACAGAATATTTTTTATCGCGTATAGACCAGTGCAGCGAAGGGGATTTTATAAACATCATAGAATTTTTTTCTCCTTAACAGCTTTAATCCACAATTTTTGTTAAAATCTCTTTTTAATATAAATTTGAATTGGACTATTTAGAATAAAAATAAAGTAAGAATAACCTAATATGAAAATTACAAAATGTTTTGAAACATCTTCTTCTTGTTTCTGCTAATTATTCCAAAGTGTCACTTAACCCTTTCGGGTGAGGTGTACTATTAATAGTACATGTCTTTTAATGGAGTATTATTTTTTTTAAGAAATACTTTTGCTATCATTTACGTGCAGTAATATTAGTATATGTCTATACATTTACTATATGATTTCATTTATGTTTAGGCATTTAGTAATGATAATAATTATTATTATTATTTGCTTAATTCTCTCAGCACTGTTTGAAATTCTTTTATTTTAAAAACATATTTCACTTTAAAAAAAAAATTACTTTTTTGAAAGATTGATGTTTAATAAAGCGCAAAAAGTATTAGAAAGTTGTAATATACGTTAAATCTTATTTTAATACAATATTTTCTAAATATCTCCAAAAGTTCTTATTTAGCCTATTTTCATATGAATATGAATTGAATAGTACGCAAAACAACAACATTTGCCAAATACTAAATAATCTATTTCGATAGCTAGTATTAATGTTAACATAAAAGTAATTTTTTCTAAAAAGTGAAAAAATTTGGACCCGAAAAGATTAAAGCACTTTTTGTTACTGTTATTATTATTATTATTGTTGATTTGGATTTCTTGGCATTTTAAAAAGTTGCAGATTATTTTTAAAAATAATTGCCATAAGAAATTCTAGCAGTCTGGGTACAAATTATATACCGGAGGGATAAACGAGAGACAAAGAAATATGTAATAGTTTCTCTCCACGCTTTAATATAGATATTGAGCAACGCTTCCCCGTGATCTGCAATTTCTCTGTGCAATGCTTTTTCGAGAGAAAAATTAATAAGACTAAATCTATTCAAAAATTATTCATCAAACACATTTTTTTATTAGAGAGACTATCCAAATGAAATATGAGAACATTTTCAATGGTCTTAAGGGGACACGGGAGCTTTAAAATTTCAAAAAGTCTGTTTTCGATTTTTGTTTTATTCTGAATATTTCAAAGTTTCCCAACAATATGCAAAAAACCAAACACAAAAATCAGCATTATTTCTTGAGTTATAATTTTTTTTTTTTTTTTTTTTTTTTTTTTTTTTTTTTTTATATATATATATAGACGGTGAGTATAATTGAACTTCCGTATATATTGAAACTTTAATAAGCTTTTTCTCAGATTAGTAAATTTAGAGTTTTCGCGCACAGTTAAACTATGTGAGCTATAGCTTAAAATAAATTAACTAAATAATAAATTTCTTTATAATATACATGCTAAAGTAAAAAAAATAATAATAAAATAAAACTATATCTAAGTTATTTACTTTTTTGCACTTGAAAAACTTAAAAAAACTTAGAAAATTTTGTCCTTTTTAAAATTTTTTACAAAAATTAAATTTTAATCAAAACGTGTTATACAGGGTGTTTCACTACCAGACCGACAAACTTTGAGGGGTGATAGTAGACATGAAGACAAACATTATTAAATAGGAAACCATGGGGGGCAAACGTCTTTTGTAGGAGTTAGGGGCCATTAAAGTTTAAGGCCCAAAACTTCAAACGATTATAAAAAACGAAAAAAAGGGTGGATTCGTTTGCGGTTTTCGATAAAATCATTCTCTACATCAAGATTTGCTTGTAAAAAAATTTTAAAGGTTACGTTCAAAAATTGTCGATAGAGGGCGCTTTAGACTTTAGAGTAACAAACAACTACTTTTTACCCTTATTTTGTGCACGGGGCTGAAATTATTCTAAAGTTTAGACTTTAACTTAAATTTTAAGCTCAAAATCGGAAACATTGTTATCGGTTAACTAGCGAAAATTGAGCTGTGAACAGAGGAGGGGATTTTGAACGCACATAAACATTTGACAAACTAATCGATTTTGTTGCAGTTTGCGTGTAGGTCATTCCCTTGGTAAATATTTTATTCAAAATGACGTACAGCATAGGTGTCCCCATTTTTTGATAGAGTGTGCTTCCGACACATCTCCGAAATTTCAATGGCATTACTCCTGTATGTTTTACTACCAGACCAACATACTACCCGGAAGTGTTAGGGATGCAAAGACGACTCGGAATCATATTATAATGCAACGTCGAAAATGCCTTTTTTACGAGTTAGGGTTAGAAGAAGCAGAGAAAAAAGCAACTTGATATTTCTACAACATGTTCTGTCGGAACTTCTGGTAAAAGCACATATTCCTCTTTCGTTGCGCTACTCTATAGCATGATGGGGTTCTTCCACATTTTACTAACGATATTCACAGACACCTCAACGTAACATATGGACAGCGGTGGATAGGTAGTGGTGGCCCAGTTCGTTGGCCTGCAAGATCGTCGCACCTACTTCATTATATCAATTACTTTTTGTTACCTACCTTTATTTTATTACTATATAATTGTTCTGTATTTTTTTAAATAACCATGCTGGGTGGGGCTAGTTGAGCTCAAACCAATTGATAGCCCCCCCTTCCCACCTGGCTCAATCTGAATCTGAATCTGTATGGACTTCTTCTGCTGGGGTCAAAGGAAAAGTTGAATGTATGAGACTCCCGTACCGTTAGTGGTAGACCTCTCAGCTCGAATTTCTGTATCTGCCAGAAAGCTATCCGAGCTATCCGAGAATCTTTGAAAGCGTGAGGAATTGCATGCGACGCTACTGTCAAACATGCCCGATTACTTTTGGTCGTAATTTCGGACACCTTTTGCAGTAAAACCCTTAACTAAATTGTTTTCTGTCCCATTAACGTGTAGCTGTTTCACTAACTGTTTCTGTTGCTTTTTTCTCTGCTTCTTTTAACCACAACTCGCTAAAAAGGCATTTTCAACGTTACATTCCTATGTGATTCCGAGTCGCTTTGCATCCCTAACACTTCCTGGAAGTATGTTGGTTTGGTAGTAAAAAACCCATGAGTAATGCCATTGAAATGTCGGAGATGTGTCGGAAGCGCCCTCTATAAAACAATGGAGACACAAGAGCTGTAAGTCATTTTGAATAAAATAATTAACAAGGGAATGACCTACACGCAAACCGCAACAAAATCGATCAGTTTGTATAATGTTAATGGGTGTTCAAAATTCTCCCCTCTGTTCACAGTTCAATTTTCACTAGTTACCCGATCCTAATGTTTCCGATTTTGGGATTAAAATTTAAGTTAAAGTCTAAACTTTAGAATAATTTCAACCCCGCGCACAAAATAAGGAAAAAAAGTAGTTGTTTGTTACTCTAAAGTCTAAAGCGCCCTCTATCGACAATTTTTGAACATAAACTTAAAAATTTTTTTACAAGCAAATCGTGATATAGAGAATGATTTTAGCGAAAACCGCAAACGAATCCACCCTTTTTCCGTTTTTTATAATCGTTTGAAGTTTTGGACCTTAAACTTTAATGCCCCCTAGCTGCTACGGAAGACGTTTGCGCCCCATGGTTTCCTATTTAATAATGTTTGTCTTCATGTCTACTATCACCCCTCAAAGTTTGTCGGTCTGGTAGCGAAACACCCTGTATATAGATTAGAAATATGTGTGTTATGATTCTATTTTGTTCTTTTATTTTTATTTTATTATTTATTTATTTATTTATTTATTTGCATAATTTAGAATTTTATCATCCACGCAGCACTAAATCCCGCATTAATCAGATGAATTTTCAAATTTAAAATTTAAATATTAGTTTTGTGAGCACAACATTTATTTTACTGGATAATGTAATTAACATTATAGACTTCAGTGAAAAAGAAAAAAAAATCTTAATTTCATAATGTTTGTGTTTTGGTACTTTGAAAAAGGATGTGTTTTTTATTACTTCGTTAAGCTCAAAGGTCCTGTGCTTCCTTAATTGTTTCCAATTTTAAAATATACAACCTTTTAAAGTAATTTTAAACTATATATTAAAATGTTAAGGGGGAAAAGTATATATATTTCATAGTTGTAGTACAAAAAAAAAAAAAAAAAAAAAAAAAAGAACAAGAACAATGTATTCTAAGACAGAAATGCGCTACTTGGGATGATGGATCAGTTTCTTTATGGTGCAATAATTAAACTTATTCAACATGTGAAATTTCGCGTTTAAATAGGTGATAATTACTGTGCAAAATATCCATATTCAGCGTGATCTATGTTGTACAGTTAAGCTCTAAGAAAGCAACATATTCTACAATATCCTTTAATTAAAAATTAATTTTTTTGGTAAAAATGTAAGATAGAGTTTATTAACCATTATTTTCTACAATACTTATTTCAAATATAAACTTTGCTACTTTAAATTTTATAATCAAACTTTATGTATATTCATCAGAAAAATAACTAGCCTAAGAGCAATAAGATTTGTCTTTTTACCCTCCTTACTGACAGAGAGAGAAAAAAAAAAATTCAGAAATGCATTTTGGAGTTTTCTTTTCATCAAATAAAACAGAAATATAAGTTATGACCTTTTCCTAGTCTTGCACAATCCTTTGCCAAAGCGGAGAGTGTCTCATGTGTATTGAGGTCCAGTATATCTATATGAATCAGTTGTTTCAGATAAGATGAAAGTTCTATCGCATTTTTTCCTCTTTTGCACGAATAGAAACTAGTAGTAGTGGGGATATTTATTTTAAATAGAGATTCAAAAGTTTCTCAAGTAATTCTTATACAATATTTTTATCTTTACTTATGCAAGTAAGATAGTGATATAAGATTCGTATAATTTTTTTTTTTTTTTTTTTTTTTTTTTTAATTAGAAGACTTAATACATACATATTTTTTAAAGTCCTTCCGGCAATGCCTGGAGGAAGAGATAGCTTTCATATACTTATTTATTTATTTTAAATTAAGTTATATTATTCAAACATACGAAACTCATATTAGTGGAACCCGATTATATAAGACTGAATACTAGTTTTTGTCAATACTGAATATTAATAGGAATTTTTAGAAATTAGTCATCTTTTATTCAACCTGGGTTTATTTTAAGAGATTTAAAGAGTCACCAAATTTCGCGATATCATGAGGTGTATGTCATTTTAAAGCAATATGATGGATAAAACAAACCAATGAGCTTGGTCGAAATCATAATTCATAAGCACATGCACACTCATTTTGAAATCGATTAATATATAATCGATTACTTGTGCTGTCGCGGCCAACTTGATTTTTAATAAAAATGTCACCCATATTAAAAATTTTAACTGTTATATCTCAGGCATTTTTTAAGGTAAAGACAAAGCAAAAAATATTCTGGAATTCATTATTAACATCAATCAGTTTAGAAAAAACCATTTTTTCAATTTCTAATTTTTTGTTTGTACATCATTATACATTCAAAAGATTTTTGACAAACTCAAATCACCGCCATTTTGAAACAATATGGCGGATAAAGTTGGCCTATGAACTCGGTCAAGACATTGGTATGTACTATGTACACACGGAGTTATATCCAAATCAGTTTATAAATATGCGTATTGTCACGTAACAAATTTCAGACCGTTTCAAAATGTCAACCACACTGCAAATTTAAAGTGCTATAACTCATCCATTTTTTAAGATATAGATGAAACAAAAAACGCTCTGGAATCTTTGTATCAAGATCAAACACGCAAAAGAAAACTGTTTTTCAATTTATCACTTTTTAACACCTAATTTTATTTATTTTTTTTTTTTTTTTTTAAGTTGAATGGCTGACATTTTGAAACAAGATGGCGTATGGAACTGGCTAACGAACTTGGTCCAGGCCTTATTATGTACCATGTACACACAAAGTTACATCCAAATCGATTCATAAATCCGCATGTTATCACGTGACAAAAATCAGATCGTTTCAAAATGAGCCATACTAGAAATTCAAAGTGCTATAACTTAGTAATTTTTTAAGATATAGACAAAACTAAAAGTGTTCTGGAATCGTTGTTTTAAGTTCTAACACATAAAAGAAAAATATTTTTCAACTAGTAATCTTTTTGCATTTAATTTTAATTTTTTTTTTAATTTAAATAGCCGCCATTTTGAAAATAGATGGCGGATGATGCTCGCCAACGAACTCGGACAAGACATTCGTATGTACTACGTACATACCAAGTTTCATTCGAATCGGTTCATAAATACGATAGTTATCGCATGACAAATATCAGATCGTTTCAAAATGTCAGCCGTACTAGAAATTCAAAGTGCTGTAACTTAGTCATTTTTTTAAGATATCGACAAAACAAAAAGTATTCTGGAATCGTTGTTTTAAGTTCTAACACATAAAAGAAAAATGTTTTTCAACTTGTAATTTTTTCGCATTTAATATTAAGTTTTAAATTTTTAAAAAAAAATTAAATGGCCGCCATTTTGAAACAAGATGGCGTATGATTCTGGCCAACGAACTCGGTCGAGACATTTGTATGTACTATGCACATACCAAGTTTCATTCAAATCAGTTCATTTATACGATAGTTATCGCATGACAAAAATCAGATATATATATCCGAAAGTGATGTTGATTTGATATTATCTAATGGTTTATCCAATATATATTGTTGCAGCATATATAGGGTTCTTTCGATCTTATGGTTAGACAACTTCAAACTCTTTTCTCTTAGAAAAGTAGAAAATAATTTATTTACAGATCTTCAGAACAACAAAGTCTTCGAAACTCACAAATATTACTAGATATTCAAAAATAACTGTTCAAATCTATCGTACAAGTGCAGATATAGGTTCCAGAGACTCTTTATACAACGTCTCAACACTAAAATCACATTCAAAATAACGTAAATAAGACTCAAGCAAACTTGCTTAAACAATACCCTAGAAGTTCACTCAATGACTGACTGGTAAATAACAACAACAGCTCGCATCGGCTCTCCTATATATAGTCTCGCCGCATGCGGTGGAAATTTCTACAACCTTCTAGAAAAATCCGGAAAACCACGGAACAACATTCAATGTATCAGTAGACCTAAGGGGGGGGAGGGTTACCATCGCCAACAATCGCCAAGTTCGTCGCCAACTTGGCGATATATCGCCAAATTTGGCGACCAAAATTAGTCGCCAAAAGTGACGCCAACTTGGCGATATCTCTAATATTTCGCAAAGGTGCCATAGACATTCACTGAAAATAATAGACAAGTTTGCTTGATAACAGAGACAATGTAACTAAAACTAATATTAGTAAAGAAATGGAGCTTAATAAGATTATTTACATTATTTTACATTACAAACGCTAACTATTTACAAAATTCGTAACACTACCCCCTCCTCAAAGACTGCACGTCCCGGGCAATGCAATCCTTGAGTTAGAGGAAAACACATAAAATAAATAACCAAATAAATAAATAATAATAATAATAAGGTTTACATAAATAAGAACTAATTACTATTTACATATTTACAAAAAGTGACTTTCATGACCATGGTCTGAAATTCAAGTTTCGAATTTCTAATCTGTTTCGCCAAAATAAGGGGCTAGCCGGTTATAATGTACGACCTTGGGCTTGGTGTGTGGCGATTTTCGTAGGCGTACGACGACGTCATTCAGCCTGTTGACGACTGTGTAAGGACCGTCCCAGTTTCTTTGTAGTTTTGGCGACAGTCCCTTACGACGTATGGGATTCCACTACCAAACTTTGTCACCTTCGTTGAACTCATGTCCAGTTGCCTTTATGTCGTACCGTGTCTTCATCTTTTCCGATGCCACTCAGATTCGGTTCCTCGCTAGACGATGAATCTCCTCAATCCGTGCCTGGAGTTTATCCACCTACTCCTCGGGCGATGAAGGAGCATCAGGAGGACGGCCAAACAAAAGATCCGCTGGTAGACGAAGATCACGACCAAAGACCATTTGAGAAGGGGAATAACCAGTAGCCTCATATGCAGCACTCCTGTAAGCAATCAGGAACAGAGGCAATTTCTTGTCCCAGTCCTGTTGATCTTTAGACACCAAGAGGGAGAGGCTATTTAGGATGGTACGATTGAACCTCTCCACCATGCCGTCTGATTGAGGATGTAGAGGTGCAGTTCGAGTTTTCTCCATGCCGAGTAGTCCACACATTTCCTTAAACACAGCCGAATCAAAGTTTCTTCCTTGATCAGAATGGATTTGAAGAGGAACTCCGTATCTGGAAACCCAGTGTTGAACCAGTATGTCTGTTACGGTTACCGCCTCTTGATTAGGAATGGCGTATGCTTCAGGCCACTTAGTGAAGTAGTCCATGACAACGAGGATGTACTTATTGCCATCAGATGTTCTAGGAAGAGGACCCAGGATGTCTAGAGCAATTCGTTCGAAAGGAACTCCTACATTATAACACTGCAATCGTCCACGGGTGCGCCTCTTTGGACTTTTACGTGCTACACAGGTGTCACAAGTTCGACACCACTTCTCTACATAACTGCGAACATTATTCCAGTAAAAACACTCTTGAACCTTTTGCAGGTTCTTCATTACACCAAAATGACCTCCTGTGGGACTACCATGCAGTTCTTGAAGGACCATAGAAATTCTCGACTTAGGGAGTAGTAGTTGCCATCTACATGTCTTTCCATCATCAGACTTCCATTTTCGGTACAAGATACCGTTCTTCAAATGTAGAGAATCCCAAAGAGTCCAATAACGTTTAGTCGTAGGATGGTAATGGGCCATGTCTTGCCAGCTGGACTTCCTGTTGGACTCCTTTTTCAGCTCTAGAATTGGCTTAGTTTCAGGATCAGCAAGTTGATCTTTACGCAGGCTCTCGTCACACCACTGATCTTGCGATGATGTAGAACCAGTTGTAACTTGTCTTACTATAGGACCTTTGACATTACATTTCTTCTCAACCCGGTCGCAGTATCTACAATTCTCTGAGCAGGGTCTTCTTGAGAGAGCATCAGCATTTCCATGTGATGAGCCTTTTCGATGTTGTATCTCCATATCGTACTCTTGAAGCTTTTGTATCCACCTAGCTATCTGGCCTTCAGGGTTCTTAAAATTCAATAGCCAAGTTAGAGAAGCATGATCAGTTCGGATCAGGAATTTTCGACCGTAAAGATAGTGATGAAAATGGTCTATGGCTTTCACTACAGCAAGGAGCTCTTTTCTTGCTACGCAGTAGTTTCGCTCTGCCTTTGATAAGCACTTTCTGAAATAGGCGATAACACGCTTCTGGCCGTCGATTTCCTGGGACAGTGCAGCACCAATGCTTTCGTTACTTGCATCCGTATCAAGTATAAACTGTTTATCAATTTGAGGATATGACAGAATTGGAGTGGATGTTAATGCCTCCTTAAGCTTTTCGAAAGCAGCATCACATTCTTCTGTCCACACAAATTTTTGATTGGTTTGTGTTAATTTATGACGTGGTCTTGCAATCATCGAGAAGCCTTTGACGAATTTTCTGTAATAGGTGCATAATCCTAGAAAACTCCGAAGCTGGTGAATATCTGCTGGACGACTCCAATTTTTCACAGCCGATATTTTCTCCGGATCAGTCCTAACTCCTTCCGCCGAAATGATGTGTCCAAGGTATGCGACTTCATTGCGAAATAAGCTGCACTTCGGAGGGCTTAACTTCAAATTAGCTTCCTTTAATTTTTGTAGCACCCGCCTGAGGTTGTTCAGATGTTCATCAAAAGATTTTCCTATGATTATATATCATCTAAATAAACAAGACATGCTTCATATGACAGCCCCCGGAGAACCGTTTCCATAAGCCGTTCGAAAGTTGCAGGTGCGTTACACAGACCAAAAGGCATTACCTTGAACTGCCATAATCCTTATCCCGTTGTAAAGGCAGTCTTCTCGCGGTCGTCCGGATGGATCTCTACCTGCCAGTAACCACTCTTCATATCCAGAGTCGAGAACCAAGTGTTGCCCGCAAGTGTGTCGAGAGTGTCGTCGATCCTTGGTAGAGGGTAACTATCCTTTTTAGTGACGTCATTCAGTCGGCGGTAGTCTACACAAAATCTTGTAGAACCATCCTTCTTTCTTACTAATACAATGGGAGACGCCCATGGACTTGTCGATGGTTCAATGGCGTCATTTTCTTCCATATCCTTAATTAAATTTTGCACCTCTTCTTTCTTGGCAAAAGGTAATCGTCTAGGGTGTTGTTTAGTAGGTGAGTGATCTCCAGTATCAATTCGGTGTTGTGCCATTTTGGTTCGTGAAAAGTCTTCAGATGTTTGGGAAAATAAACTTTGGAATTCTCTAATTAAACTTTCCGCAGCATCCCTTTGATTTGGATCTAAGTCTGTATTTTGTAACAAATCCAAAACTAAATAATATCAAAAACTAAATAATATGAAGATTTCTCAGAGTGACTGGAATTTTGACTTATGCACGTCACAGGAGCGCATGATGCTATCACCTCTCCTTTCTTGATAGTCCTCGTCTTATCACCGATGTTAGCAATTCTGACTGAAATGGTCTTCTTCGAGAGGTCCACTACAGATGAAGCCACCAATACTCCTGCTTGTTTACTATTGTCTTCGGGATAATCTATATGGCCAAATCGATAATTAGTTTCAGTGTTAATTACAGCTGGAACTAAAAATTCTGTTCTTGGATCTAGATTGATGTCTTCTTTGGCTATTACTGCTTGTTTACATTCAATTTCGTTATTTAATCCAAAAAGACTTATTTCTTCACATTTTGAGAGCATTTTGTTATTTTTGAAATCAAGTTTGAAGCCAAACTTCTTCAGAAAATCTAGCCCGATTAAGCAAGGATCTGTTATGTCAGCCACATATGCCGTATGGTAATATTTCGTTCCTCCAAAGTTGATGGTTAAATTTGCCTTTCCATTTTCTCTTCAACATTATTAACTTCATTCTGAATTTTCTCTTCTACCGAATCTATTCTTCTCTATACCGACGAGAACTTTTCTTCCAAAGTTTTCTTCATTTCTTCTTGGCTTTTATTAACTTCCTCCTTTAATTCTTCCATTCTCTCTTGGCTTCTTTTCATTTCTTCAGTCACCTCTTCTTGGCCTTTATCAATTTTATTTGTCAACTGTTCCATTTTTTCTTTGTTTTTATTCATTTTGTCCGCCAACTCTTCTTGGCCTTTATTCATTTTCTCCGCCAACTCTTCTTGGCCTTTATTCATTTTCTCCGCCAACTCTTCTTGACCTTTATCAATTTTATTGGTCAGCTCTGTTCTTAATCCGTTAATAGCTTCTAACAGTTCTTCCAGTTGTCCGTCCGTTGTTCTTGTTTTCGCCATAAGATCCCGACTCCTGACACCAAATGTTGCAGCTTATATAGGGTTCTTTCGATCTTATGGTTAGACAACTTCAAACTCTTTTCTCTTAGAAAAGTAGAAAATAATTTATTTACAGATCTTCAGAACAACAGTGTCTTCGAAACTCACAAATATTAATAGATATTCAAAAATAACTGTTCAAATCTATCGTACAAGTGCAGATATAGGTTCCAGAGACTCTTTATACAACATCTCAACACTAAAATCACATTCAAAATAACGTAAATAAGACTCAAGCAAACTTGCTTAAACAATACCCTAGAAGTTCACTCAATGACTGACTGGTAAATGATAACAACAACAGCTCGCATCGGCTCTCCTATATATAGTCTCGCCGCATGCGGTGGAAATTTCTACAACCTTCTAGAAAAATCCGGAAAACCACGGAACAACATTCAATGTATCAGTAGACGTAAGGGGGGGTTACCATGGAGAGGGAAGGGTTACCATCGCCAACAATCGCCAAGTTTGTCGCCAACTTGGCGATATATCGCCAAATTTGGCGACCAAAATTAGTCGCCAAAAGTGACGCCAACTTGGCGATATCTCTAATATTTCGCAAAGGTGCCATAGACATTCACTGAAAATAATAGACAAGTTTGCTTGATAACAGAGACAATGTAACTAAAACTAATATTAGTAAAGAAATGGAGCTTAATAAGATTATTTACATTATTTTACATTACAAACACTAACTATTTACAAAATTCGTAACACTACCCCCTCCTCAAAGACTGCACGTCCCGGGCAATGCAATCCTTGAGTTAGAGGAAAACACATAAAATAAATAAACAAATAAATAAATAATAATAATAATAAGGTTTACATAAATAAGAACTAATTACTATTTACATATTTACAAAAAGTGACTTTCATGACCATGGTCTGAAATTCAAGTTTCGAATTTCTAATCTTTTTTGCCAAAATAAGGGGCTAGCCGGTTATAATGTACGACCTTGGGCTTGGTGTGTGGCGATTTTCGTAGGCGTACGACGACGTCATTCAGCCTGTTGACGACTGTGTAAGGACCGTCCCAGTTTCTTTGTAGTTTTGGCGACAGTCCCTTACGGCGTATGGGATTCCACTACCAAACTTTGTCACCTTCGTTGAACTCATGTCCAGTTGCCTTCATGTCGTACCGTGTCTTCATCTTTTCCGATGCCACTCAGATTCGGTTCCTCGCTAGACGATGAATCTCCTCAATCCGTGCCTGGACTTTATCCACCTACTCCTCGGGCGATGAAGGAGCATCAGGAGGACGGCCAAACAAAAGATCCGCTGGTAGACGAAGATCACGACCAAAGACCATTTGAGAAGGGGAATAACCAGTAGCCTCATGTGCAGCACTCCTGTAGGCAAGCAGGAACAGAGGCAATTTCTTGTCCCAGTCCTGTTGATCTTTAGACACCAAGAGGGAGAGGCTATTTAGGATGGTACGATTGAACCTCTCCACCATGCCGTCTTATTGAGGATGTAGAGGTGCAGTTCGAGTTTTCTCCATGCCGAGTAGTCCACACATTTCCTTAAACACAGCCGAATCAAAGTTTCTTCCTTGATCAGAATGGATTTGAAGAGGAACTCCGTATCTGGAAACCCAGTGTTGAACCAGTATGTCTGTTACGGTTACCGCCTTGTGATTAGGAATGGCGTATGCTTCAGGCCACTTAGTGAAGTAGTCCATGACAACGAGGATGTACTTATTGCCATCAGATGTTCTAGGAAGAGGACCCAGGATGTCTAGAGCAATTCGTTCGAAAGGAACTCCTACATTATAACACTGCAATCGTCCACGGGTGCGCCTCTTTGGACTTTTACGTGCTACACAGGTGTCACAAGTTCGACACCACTTCTCTACATAACTGCGAACATTATTCCAGTAAAAACACTCTTGAACCTTTTGCAGGTTCTTCATTACACCAAAATGACCTCCTGTGGGACTACCATGCAGTTCTTGAAGGACCATAGAAATTCTCGACTTAGGGAGTAGTAGTTGCCATCTACATGTCTTTCCATCATCAGACTTCCATTTTCGGTACAAGATACCGTTCTTCAAATGTAGAGAATCCCAAAGAGTCCAATAACGTTTAGTCGTAGGATGGTAATAGGCCATGTCTTGCCAGCTGGACTTCCTGTTGGACTCCTTTTTCAGCTCTAGAATTGGCTTAGTTTCAGGATCAGCAAGTTGATCTTTACGCAGGCTCTCGTCACACCACTGATCTTGCGATGATGTAGAACCAGTTGTAACTTGTCTTACTATAGGACCTTTGACATTACATTTCTTCTCAACCCGGTTGCAGTATCTACAATTCTCTGAGCAGGGTCTTCTTGAGAGAGCATCTGCATTTCCATGTGATGAGCCTTTTCGATGTTGTATCTCCATATCGTACTCTTGAAGCTTTTGTATCCACCTGGCTATCTGGCCTTCAGGGTTCTTAAAATTCAATAGCCAAGTTAGAGAAGCATGATGTTCGGATCAGGAATTTTCGACCGTAAAGATAGTGATGAAAATGGTCTATGGCTTTCACTACAGCAAGGAGCTCTTTTCTTGCTACGCAGTAGTTTCGCTCTGCCTTTGATAAGCACTTTCTGAAATAGGCAATAACACGCTTCTGGCCGTCGATTTCCTGGGACAGTGCAGCGCCAATGCTTTCGTTACTTGCATCCGTATCAAGTATAAACTGTTTATCAATTTGAGGATATGACAGAATTGGAGTGGATGTTAATGCCTCCTTAAGCTTTTCGAAAGCAGCATCACATTCTTCTGTCCACACAAATTTTTGATTGGTTTGTGTTAATTTATGACGTGGTCTTGCAATCATCGAGAAGCCTTTGACGAATTTTCTGTAATAGGTGCATAATCCTAGAAAACTCCGAAGCTGGTGAATATCTGCTGGACGACTCCAATTTTTCACAGCCGATATTTTCTCCGGATCAGTCCTAACTCCTTCCGCCGAAATGATGTGTCCAAGGTATGCGACTTCATTGCGAAATAAGCTGCACTTCGGAGGGCTTAACTTCAAATTAGCTTCCTTTAATTTTTGTAGCACCCGCCTGAGGTTGTTCAGATGTTCATCAAAAGATTTTCCTATGATTATATATCATCTAAATAAACAAGACATGCTTCATATGACAGCCCCCGGAGAACCGTTTCCATAAGCCGTTCGAAAGTTGCAGGTGCGTTACACAGACCAAAAGGCATTACCTTGAACTGCCATAATCCTTATCCCGTTGTAAAGGCAGTCTTCTCGCGGTCGTCCGGATGGATCTCTACCTGCCAGTAACCACTCTTCATATCCAGAGTCGAGAACCAAGTGTTGCCCGCAAGTGTGTCGAGAGTGTCGTCGATCCTTGGTAGAGGGTAACTATCCTTTTTAGTGACGTCATTCAGTCGGCGGTAGTCTACACAAAATCATGTAGAACCATCCTTCTTTCTTACTAATACAATGGGAGACGCCCATGGACTTGTCGATGGTTCAATGGCGTCATTTTCTTCCATATCCTTAATTAAATTTTGCACCTCTTCTTTCTTGGCAAAAGGTAATCGTCTAGGGTGTTGTTTAGTAGGTGAGTGATCTCCAGTATCAATTCGGTGTTGTGCCATTTTGGTTCGTGAAAAGTCTTCAGATGTTTGGGAAAATAAACTTTGGAATTCTCTAATTAAACTTTCCGCAGCATCCCTTTGATTTGGATCTAAGTCTGTATTTTGTAACAAATCCTTGACTAAATAATATGAAGATTTCTCAGAGTGACTGGAATTTTGACTTATGCACGTCACAGGAGCGCATGATGCTATCACCTCTCCTTTCTTGATAGTCCTCGTCTTATCACCGATGTTAGCAATTCTGACTGGAATGGTCTTCTTCGAGAGGTCCACTACAGATGAAGCCACCAATACTCCTGCTTGTTTACTATTGTCTTCGGGATAATCTATATGGCCAAATCGATAATTAGTTTCAGTGTTAATTACAGCTGGAACTAAAAATTCTGTTCTTGGATCTAGATTGATGTCTTCTTTGGCTATTACTGCTTGTTTACATTCAATTTCGTTATTTAATCCAAAAAGACTTATTTCTTCACATTTTGAGAGCATTTTGTTATTTTTGAAATCAAGTTTGAAGCCAAACTTCTTCAGAAAATCTAGCCCGATTAAGCAAGGATCTGTTATGTCAGCCACATATGCCGTATGGTAATATTTCGTTCCTCCAAAGTTGATGGTTAAATTTGCCTTTGCATTTTCTCTTCAACATTATTAACTTCATTCTGAATTTTCTCTTCTACCGAATCTATTCTTCTCTATACCGACGAGAACTTTTCTTCCAAAGTTTTCTTCATTTCTTCTTGGCTTTTATTAACTTCCTCCTTTAATTCTTCCATTCTCTCTTGGCTTCTTTTCATTTCTTCAGTCACCTCTTCTTGGCCTTTATCAATTTTATTTGTCAACTGTTCCATTCTTTCTTCGTTTTTATTCATTTTGTCCGCCAACTCTTCTTGGCCTTTATTCATTTTCTCCGCCAACTCTTCTTGGCCTTTATCAATTTTATTGGTCAGCTCTGTTCTTAATCCGTTAATAGCTTCTAACAGTTCTTCCAGTTGTCCGTCCGTTGTTCTTGTTTTCTCCATAAGATCCCGACTCCTGACACCAAATGTTGCAGCGTATATAGGGTTCTTTCGATCTTATGGTTAGACAACTTCAAACTCTTTTCTCTTAGAAAAGTAGAAAATAATTTATTTACAGATCTTCAGAACAACAGTGTCTTCGAAACTTACAAATATTAATAGATATTCAAAAATAACTGTTCAAATCTATCGTACAAGTGCAGATATAGGTTCCAGAGATTCTTTATACAACGTTTCAATACTAAAATCACATTCAAAATAACGTAAATAAGACTCAAGCAAACTTGCTTAAACAATACCCTAGAAGTTCACTCAATGACTGACTGGTAAATGATAACAACAACAGCTCGCATCGGCTCTCCTATATATAGTCTCGCCGCATGCGGTGGAAATTTCTACAACCTTCTAGAAAAATCCGGAAAACCACGGAACAACATTCAATGTATCAGTAGACCTAAGGGGGGGTTACCATGGAGAGGGAAGGGTTACCATCGCCAACAATCGCCAAGTTTGTCGCCAACTTGGCGATATCTCTAATATTTAGCAAAGGTGCCATAGACATTCACTGAAAATAATAGGCAAGTTTGCTTGATAACAGAGACAATGTAACTAAAACTAATATTAGTAAAGAAATGGAGCTTAATAAGATTATTTACATTATTTTACAGTACAAACACTAACTATTTACAAAATTCGTAACAATATATATATATGTCAACATTTGAACGGAGGGTGGTTTTGGGGTCTGGGGGTCATGATCGGAGAAAATATACCAAAATTTTCCGGAAGTGCTTTCCTCCAGACAGCTGCAATAGATAGCTTTTTAACTTTTTGTAATGAAAGCTACCTAGTACTTTTAGTAATGAAAGCTACTTAAAGACCTACTCTCGCCTAAGGACCATAATTAAACTAATATAAAATTGAGTATACTAACAAACTGGGTTATATTGAATAACAATGAGTAAAAAATCATCATACATTATATTATTGTTATTATTATTATTTTATTAATTTATTTATTTTTTAATAGGATATATATATTCTTTTTTTTTTTCAAATTTCCATAACATAGTGTCATTTGATTGATTTATTTCATTCAGTTGAATATGTTTGTTTGTTTGTTTTAACCAAGGCCCCCTTATCATAATATCAAGGCCTCGCATTCAGGAGAAAATCCATTGTTGAAATTGTCCCTATAATTGCCAACTTATTATATGACTTTGTCTCGTATGTAATGCCACCTGGTGCATACTACTGCTAATAATCCCATAGGAAATAATGGGAAACATTTTAGTTTCTAACATTAGATGGCGCTACCAACGTGAAAATCATGCAGTTCAGCGCCCCCTGTACTACAGTCAAAGGAAACTTGGCGAATGACAAGCCTTGATATTATGATAAGTTAGCCTTGGTTTTGACAATAAATTTAGTAAAGTATCGTAGTTACACGCTTAATCTTAGTTTACATAAAAGGCCTTGGTCTAAGTGAAATTTAACCTTTCACTGCTTTAAGGGGATAGGTTACATTTAAACCTTCAAAATTTTGATTTCATGAACATTTCTGAACAATATGAAAAAAAAAAAAAACATTAAAAAATTTCCATTAGTTTACTAGTAATGACAGTTTTACTAGAAAGACACTTTTACTTACTACATATGTGATGTGAAATGTGATAAAAACCTTTGAGTCGTATTTATCCAAAATGATAAACTTTGACACTGCGCGCAGTGTTACTAAAAAAACTACGCATGACAATTAAAATATCAAAATGATATAAAATACAACTCAAAATTACCTTATTATTTTATAAGAAGCCCAAAAAAACTTTTGTTAAGGTGGTAATGCTTTATTATTGATCTTATTATTTTTATTTTTTAACCTACTAACTAAAATTTGTATCATTGCTAAATATAGTAAAAAACTGTTTTTTCAAGGAAATTTTTAGATTCAAGCTGTATATTTTCACAGATTTTTTTTATCCGAACAGGTGTTCTTATTTATAATTTTACAAATGAATAGTATTTTCCATTTTTCGATAAACTCAGAAATCCTTTTGGAAGATGTTGTCAAAGTTGGCATTTCGAACTGAATTTCCGGGTGTGATAGCATAAGTGAAGAAAGGATGCCATAGTGTATTAATTAAAAATGCTTTTTTATATATATTTTTTTTATTTTTGTCATTCAACGTCTATTAGATTTATTTTACTCAATTGAATATTGTCAGTGTTTAAAATGTTTAGTGTTTTTTAAGCAAGTTTAATAAGAGAGACGAAGCAAATTATTTTATAGATTTATGTTCATGTTTACTGAAAATGGGGTCTGGGACTGAGGAAATGTAAAATATGCACTTCGCTGTTTTACTAGTTAAATGCACCCGCTTATCTGAGAAACTCTACTTCTATCTGCAACCTTTTTTCACATGAGTGAATAGGGCAAAGCATGTTTTGAAAAAACTTTTGTCAAATATTTATTGTTCACAAATAAGACTTCTACATAAAAACCAGAAACATATCCGAAGGATACCTAGTGAGTGAAAAAACTTTTCATTTTCATTAGAAAATCTTTGAAACACGAATCTAAAAAATACTATCGCGTTATACAAATATAAAATAAAAATGTAATTGTGTTTGCCAAAAATGTGATAAGGTTTTATATATACTTCAAAACCTTGTCAATACATATTTTATATCAAAATACTACTCTTAAAAAATAATAACAAACATAGAAATGATTATTCTGGAAAACATAAACAAACTTATAGAAAATAGAAGTGCAACTTTTAGATTGACTCCTAACAATTAGAGAAAAAAGATTTTTAGAAACATATTTTTGATTTTTCTTTGCATTCCACAAAATTCAAAAACAAGTTCTGCTCTACAAATATTTCCGTTTAGCACAATCCTTTACCAGTGTAGAAAATGTCTTATGTGTGTTGAGATGAAGTATGTCCTCGCCGATCAGTTATTTTAGGTACAATGAGAGTTCTATAGCGATTTTCTTATCCTTGGTGCAAATAAAAACTAGTTTTAGTGTGAAAATTTATTTGTGTAGTGGATTCAAAAGTTTCTCAAACAAAAGTTAACAATATTTTTATTGTTAAAAGTAGAGAAAATTGGGCTGTTATAAAGGTTATAACAATTATTTATTCTTCTAAACATAGCTTTCGTTAAAATCTCTACTAACTGCAATCTTCCCTAGCAAAGAACCTGCTTGACTACAGTAATAGCAAAAAAATAAGAGCAACTTAGCATACGAAGGCCAATACTTAAGTTTTTAGAATCTACCAACGGAAAAACAACTACTTTCAGAGCAAACGATTTTTATCAAAATTAAAACAATTATGTAAATGTCCGCGTTTACAGAACATCAAAGGCTGTGAAATTCTATTTACTGTAATTTTCCAGAAAATCAGAAGTGGTAAATAATTATTAAGTTATATCGAGGGTACTTTATAGACGTGATTTTTTACGATTTTCGACATTATTGACAGAGAAACAATTTCTGTTTTCAGAACTTTCAGATTGGCATAAATGTTTTGCTGATTGGTTTATTCTAATTCAAAAATGTATCACGTAGCTGTAGGAGAGTATTATGAGAAGCAATAAAACATGTACTCTTGGTACAAAATTATTTTTATTATTATTATTTAAAAGCATAAGTACTACCTTACTAACCATATAATGTTTTAAAACCTAGTCTTTTAATTTATTACTCTTTATTCTAGATTGCCATTTAATTGATCTCCATTACATATTTAGATTTATGATCATATTAAATGTTTTGAATTGCTTTTCAAAATATAAGTATAATAAGAGAGATGGAGAAGTCTTATTATTAAGATCCAGATCATAGAAAGGATATAATCGAGGCTAATAAATATATACTGTATATTCTCCACTGTTTTAATAGAAAAATTAAAGCACATCTACTCAGTATTCTTGGTTTATCTATACATGACTAATGAAAATTAAAATGAATACGGTTGAATCTTACCACTATATTGTCCAGTATGTCTACAAGAATGAGATCTTTCAAATACGATGAAAGTTCTATCGGAGATTCCCCTTTTTCTTTTGTATGAGTAAAAACTAGTTATAGCGTGGATATTTATTTTTGAAATAGATTCAGAAGTTTCTCAAGCAAATTTTTCAGAATAATTTTATCTTTTCTGTCACATGGGAAACGGTGATATATAGGTTTATTTTAATTCTCTTTTAGAAATCTTTTTGCACGTATATAAAACATACAAATACATATATTTTTAAAAACTTTAATGCATAATTGGTATGTTCTTTTAACATTTTCTATACACTACATGGCCAAAGATGACCGTGCACTTGCGATTTTAGACATTTTGTTAAATATCTAGAAAAATATATGAGGAATTATTCTGAAACTCTAAGTGTATTAATATAATAATACAAGTCATACATTTCCGTGAAGATTTTTTCCGAAACTCCACAGAGGACCGTCTGGATAACCCAGTCAAAACTAATGAAGCAAAAGCGCTCAAACTGCATATTACGATTAAGTGGCTTATTATAATAAACTGTGTTAATTTTTATGTCACATGTATGCTCGTAGAAAAATTAAGGTTTTTATAAAAAACAGTCCCAAATTTTCCCAAGATTTTTGCTTATAATTTGCAGAGTTCTTAATATAAAGTAACATCCTTTTCTGAAAATATGACAAACAACATTGCACACAATATCCTGTAATCAGAATGAAAAAAATAATAAAATTTGTATGAAAAATGAGTAGGTTTACTAAATAATTTTTTACTGCGCATGCGTCAAAGATATAAAAATTTCATTTAAATATTAATTTAGCTAAATGTATAGAGCACTTTTTGTGAAAATCTCAAAATCATAGCTTGAAAATTCTGAAAATAATCGTCAATAGAATAAGTTAAAAATCCGTTATTCCCAAAATGAATCAAAAACAAGAGGGGTTGTATCCATATATTCATTGATTAATAGAATACACTATACGGGACGTACTACTACATTTTGATAAAACCCTTTTTTTATTTTTTTTTTTTGCTTCCTTTTGGGAATAAAGGAATAAAGGATTTTTAACTTATTCTATGGACGATTATTTTCAGAATTTTCAAGCTATTATTTTGAGACTTTTACAAAAGTTGCTCTATACATTTAGCTAACATAATATGCAAATGAAATTTTGATATCGTTGACGCATGCGCAGTAAAAAATTATTTAGTAAACCTACTCATTTTTCATACAAATATTACTTTTTTTAATTCTGATTACAGATTATTGTGTGCAATGTAGTTAATCATATTTTCAGAAAAGAATATTATTTTATATTAAGAACTCTGCAAATTATAAGCAAAAATTTTGGAAAAATTTGGGACTATTTTTATAAAAACCTTATTTTTTCTACGATTATACATGCTATCGACATAAAAATAAACACAGTTTAATACAATAAGCCACTTAGTCATAATCTACAGTTTGAGCTCTTTTGCTACATTAGTTTTGACAAGGTTATCCAAAAGATATTCATTCTTTTTTAATTTGTTGACGGTCCTCTATGGAGTTTCTGGAAAAAATCTTCACGGAAATGTATGACCTGTACTATTATGTTTATACACTGAGGGTTTCAGGATAATTCCTCATGTATTTTTCTAGATATTTAACAAAATATCTAAAACCGCAAGTGGACAGTCATCTTTGGCCATGTAGTGTATTTTACTATTTTCAAAGATTTACTTTTGAAGAGACATTTAAAGACGCTGCACCAACGCTGGCCATCCATCACCGATTGGAAAACAAAATACTATTTTAAACCCAATCAGTGAAATTTCATAAATAAATTTTATCTGAAATATATTTTAGGATTTTAGGAAACATACCTAGAAAACTAATCTATGGACAACGGAGGTACACCTCTTACTGATAATCATAGAAAAAGAATTCAGAAGTACATTTTGGACTTTTCTCTCCAGTCCAACAAAATAAATATAAGTTCTGACCTATCTCTAGTCTTGCGCAATTCTTTACCAATATGGAAAGTGCCCCATGTGTATTGAGGTCCAGTATGCCTAGAACAATGAGATTTTCCGAATTCGATGAAAGTTCTATCGGAAATTTCTTTTTCTTGTGTATGAGTAAAAACTAGCTATAGCGTGGATATTTATTTTTGAAATGGATTCAAATTTCTCTCAAGAAGATGTTTCAGAATAATTTTATCTTTTCTGTCACATCGGAAAGGGTGATATAGGTTTATTTTAATCCTGTTATATATATACATAAAACACATACATATAAACATTTTTTTAAAGTTTTAATGCATATTTTTTGCCAGAACTACTTTTAGGCAAAGAATCTGACTGCGTACGCAATTATAGAATACAAGTTAGATATATATACACTCCCACAGTTCTTAAAATATATTATTTTAAAACCTTCTAGCACCATAATCTTTTAGGCCCATTATCTGTTAGCACCATAATCTTTTAGTTCCAATTTTTAGATTGATAGTTAAAAATTTAAAAAATTGGACCATTTTATGTTCCATGCGCCTTAATAAAATTGTTAGTCTCTGTCTTAAGAACGTGATTTCTCTGCATAACTCTGTTCACTTGTGAAGTACATAAATATTGCTGCTTCTAGTTTAAATTTTCTTTCATAATAATCAATTTTTCTCAGAGACGCTTTCAAAATAAGAACTTAAGTCATGTTCAATCAATTCCTGTTCAAAAATTAAAATTTTATGAAATTTCAAATTCAAACAATTAAATAAAAGAAACGAGTTTACATTTTCACTCAAAAATACTTAAATACTAGCCTAACATCAAGGTAATAATTAGAAAAAATACGTGTAATTTTTTTGAAAAAATTGTGTGAGAAACAACAAATTTTTAATTTGCTACAACACATATTTGAAAACAAAATATTTTTTAAAAACCCAATCAGGGAAATTTCATTGTCAATTTTTTCTAAAATACATTTTAGGAAACATACCTAGAAAACTAATCTATAAATAACGGATATGTACCTCTTTACCCTGCTTACTGGCTATCATAGAAAAAGAATTCAGAATTATATTTTGGGCTTTTCCTTCCATACCAACAGAACAAATATAAGTTCTGACCTACCTCGTGTCTTGCGCAATCCTTTACCAATATGGAAAGTGCCCCATGTGTATTGAGGTCCAGTATGTCTAGAACAATCAGATCTTTCGAATACGATGAAAGTTCTATCGGAAATTTTCCTTTTTCTTTTGTATGAGAAAAAACTAGCTATAGCGTCGATATTTATTTTTGAAATGGATTCAGAAGTTATTCAAACAGACGTTTCAGAATAATTTTACCTTTGTTGTCACATCGAACAGTGTGATATAGGCTTATTTTAATCCTGTTTTAAATTTGTTTTCGATATACATATAAAACATGTAAATATACATATATATTAAAGCTTTAATGCATATTTTTCATCAAAACCCCTTTCAGATAAAGAATCTGGCTGCGGATACGATTATAGAAATCATTTCTGACATACTGTACTCGTTTACAAAAATTCAGTGTAAACTCATAGTTATGTGATAATCATTTTTCTTGATTTCAGAACTTTTATTGGAAGAACTAATCAGAAATCTTAGAAAACAGTTAGGCCAGCTAGGTTCTGGAATGAGCCTAAACGTCTCCAAAATTTTAAAAACAGAAAATGAATTTTTTCATGTTTAATGACAACGTTGACTTTTATAATTATCCAGTCAATCAGTCTGATAATGAATTGTGTTTGAATCTGTAAAAATGTGCATCCTTAATGAATGTGAAATTGGAATTTTTTGCTCAGAATCTAAATAAAAATTTACAAAGTTTATGAAATCTATAAATGTTTTCATTTTTCTTTATGTTGCACATCGCGTATTCATTTTAAAAAGTGCATCTAACTGATAAAATAGTGACACTATAGTTTTACAATAATTCAAAATACCTTCCAGTCGATTATCCTGGACTGGACATGCCCCAAGTGACACTAATTTTAGCTGTTGTATATTTCAATTGAATTTACAGAGAAAAGAAAATAACTCTGTCATTTTCAAAGTTACCCAACAGATGGCGCATCTGATTCGTTTACCATCTCATTTGCAGATCGCATCCTCTGTGTTGCTAGAGCTGCGGTGGTGTGGAAGGGGTGGCGCCGCTGCGGGACCTTTTCTCAAGGGTTCTCGGGTCGGTGATTCACGGCTGTCAGGAAACATCGAGATCACAAGATCCGCCAGCGGACTCCCGAAGAAAATCCGCGGAACAGATTTTAACGAGGGCCGTATACTAGATGAGGAAATATTGTTTTTAGGTCATTATGAAATTATGATGCTTCTGTCTCGGAGTTCATTACTGAGAAAAAATTAAGGGCGTATTCGAAAAAAATATTTTTCTATCATCAACAGCTCGAAATTATCTCATACATTTTTAGACTCATTTTTAAATAGAAACATGAAACTTGCTGAGATGATTTTTGAAGAGATGTATAAGATGCCGTGTGATTTCATTTTTCGCTCAATTCATTAGAATTTGATTTATAAACAATTATCTTCTCAATATGACCTTCTTTTTTTTTTTTTTTTTTTTTTTTTTTTTTCCAGATTTTCTGCTTTGGAAAATTCGAATCGAAATGCCAACTCTGACAGCATCTTTTTAAAATATTTTCTGCATTTATCAAAACATCGGCAAGCACGGCACATTGTACACTTTCTAAATGGCAGAATTTGCCAGTTTCATGCGTTTGAGAGCAAAAATGAATTTAAAAATAAACCGGAAAATAAGCACTTTGGATTGGAATACACCCTTAATGTTCATAAATAGTTTATATATTAGAAAATCTATCTGCTGAAAATTATTTCTCAATCTTTTTTTTAAATTTTTTCTGACTTTAAAAATAAACGACTTTCGTTAGCTGATCAGCCTTGTCCGTATTTTTCCAGTCATCCACATATTGTTGCTTTTTTTCAGAAATTTATTCCTGAAGTTCCGGGAATGGGATATTATGGATTTCAGGAGAATTAATTTGTACTTTAAAAATAGTTATAAATGGAAATCTTAAGAGTATCTTAGGAGACACTTGTAGGATGCAGGAGAAAATGTCTTAACCGGGTCACTCTTTTGAATTGATAATTGAATACTAAATATGTTATTAAGTTGGAATACTTATTCTTTATTTGTACAGCATTCATAGATACAGTAAAGGTTCACTTGATGAAATTCTACTTCACCGTTATCTATTGATTATTTCTTATTCAGAATATATTTAAAAATCATGTAAAAATTAATGAAGTTTTGGCGTTCTATTGGGAAACTTCTTATAAATTTAGTCTCTCAGTCTCTTTATGAGACTGTCTTGTTTTTGTATTGGATTAATTTATAAGACTATTTTTCAATAGGTAAATCCATTATAGGGGAGAGTGGGGATGAATGGGACAACAGAAATTTATATATGTTCCCCGAACATAAATAATTTGATAATTTACCTGATCGATGGCAGTACTAAGGTCATTCAACAGACATAGTTTCAAAGCAATATCCATAACTGAAGATTAGCTATTGTATAAAGTGTATTTTTCAAGAACCAAAGAAAGTTTTTCTGTTTAATCTTTTTAGTATTTAAATGATAGTTAATCTTCTCAAAACCTTATAATTTTTGTTAATGTTAAAACGATATAGTCGCTTGTTGTACTTATGATGCAAATGAACAATATTGACAGTGCTTACTAAGCCTAATCACTGTTTTATATAACCATGTGTTCATGGGGATGAATGGGACTGTGCCATTCATCCCCAGGGCTATTCCATAATAAATAAAATTACATTTTGTCAATACCTAGAAACCATATGTTAAGAGGAGAAAACGAGGCCACTATTTGGTTCTAACCGATACACCAGAAAAACAATATTTGGAAAAGGAAATTGTAAAAAAACACAAACAGAAAAGAAAAATGAATTGCCTGCCTTCCAGAAATATTTTTAGTAATGATAATTTTTAGTAATGGCGGAATGATAATTTTCATAAGTTTATTCATTGCATGACTGTAGAATTCCCAAAAGTATTCCAACATTTTACATTTATATTTAGTCCATATTTTTACTTCTGGACTCTTTATACTGCACAGTAATGCACCATGAGATTAACTTTTAAAAAATTCATCTTGAAATGTGAACAATGTTCGTGTTTAATTAGCAGTACTGTGTCGAAAGGTCAGAGATTTTCAATTATTTTTATTACTTTTTCGCCGAATTATGCCAACAACAATTACTACATTAGAAACTAACACTTTAAGCGTCCTGCAGAATTTTGCATGGAAGTTTAACGATTCATAAAATAGCTACAAGAATATATTGATATGGGAATTTGTATTTTATAAATTTAGTTATTTATTTATCTTATGCAATTCAAAAAATTAACATACCAATATCAATTTTGAGTTAAATAAGCCTTAAATCCAAAAACTATGTGACGGAAAAACTCGGTAAGGCCGCTTAAAGGGCTAGGTACTTCTTTCACCATGCACCAAACTTCTAAAACAAAAATTTCAACATAAAACATGCTTGTATATCTGTGCAAAGAAACAGCTTTCAACATTTAGTTATTACTCTCTTTGTTACTCGCAGAATTATATTTTTTCAATCAGAACTTTTTTCTTTCCTTTGATTTTGATACTATAAATAATTTTTTTAATCCAGGCAATTATTTTTAATAGAATTATAAGAGTGTTAATATTCAATTTTTGGAGCTAATTTCAGTCACAGAATTATAATTCAAACCGTGGATCATGAATCGTTCGCCGCCAGGAAACTGTAAAATTACTTTTCCAACAACAAATATGCTGAAGAGGGAAACGAGATTTTTTTAAGATTTCGAGAAATTTTTTATTATTTGTAAAATATAAATATTGTACTTTTATTTTGATATTGAATAATATTTATAATCGAGAAAAATATTTTTAATATAATTATGAGTGTTTTAATATTAAATTTTTGGAACCTATTTCAGTCGTCAGGATTATAATTCAAATCACGAATCATGAATCCTTCGCCGCTAGGAAACTGTAAAAGTACTTTTCCAACAACAAATATGCTGAAGCGTTAAAAAAGATTTTTGATATTTCAAGATATTTTTTTATTGTAAAATATAAATACTGTATTTTTATTTTGATACATAATAATATTTATAATCGAGAAAAATATTTTTAATAAAATTATGAGTGTTTTAATACTAAATTTTCGGAGCCAATTTCAGTCGTCAGGATTATAATTCAATCCGGGGATCATGAATCCTTCACTGCTAGGAAGATGTAAATGTACTTTTCCAATAACAAGTATGCTGAAGCCGGAAAAAAGATTTCTGATATTTCGAGATTTTTTTATTACTGTAATATATAAATATTGTACTTTTATTTTGACACTGCATAGCTGCCAACTTTCAACTAATCTTCCGTAATACCTGGATTAGTTACAGGATGGATACAGGTTAACGTCATTTCAAACCAGAAAATATATTTCAAAAATCTTTATTTATTTAATTTCAAGATTGTTAGCGGAACATACTTAATTTCATTTCTTTGAAAAAATTCTGGTTCGAAACTCATTAAACCAGGGTCATATTAACGCACGTATTACGACTAAACAATGTCAGGTTGGTACCTATGACACTGAATAACATTTATAATCGAAAAAAATATTTTAAATAGAATTATCCGTTTTTTAATATTAAATTTTTGGAGCGAATTTCGGCCGTCAGGATTATAATTCAAATCGCGGATCATGAAATCCTTCCCTGCAAGGAAACTGTAAAAGTACTTTTCCCACAATAAATATGCTAAAGCGGGAAAAAAGATTTTTGATATTACGAGATATATATTTTTTAATTATTTGTAAAATATAAATATTATACTTTTATTTTGATACTGAACAATATTTATAATCGAGAAAAATATTTTTATAGAATTATGAGAGTTTTAAGGCTCCTGTCCTCGCTCGAGGAAACGCTCGCGAGCTAATGCTATTTCTATGGGGAAGCATTTTTCTAATAACTCTTTCGCATTTTGATATTTTTGAATAATTTTTTTTTTCCATTGAACAGCTGAGGTGCATGCCGACAGCGCACTTTTTTTACTTTTTCGATTTTGGTTGCAGATATATTTTTTTAAAAGCACTTTCAGTTTCGAAACCGGTTTTGAAAGTGAAACTAACTTTGTAAAAAAATATCTGCAACCAAAATCGAAAAAGTAAAAAAAGTGCGCTGTCGACATGCACCTCATCTATCCAATGTAAAAAGAATTATTCAAAAATGTAAAAATGCGAAAGAGTTATTAGAAAAATGCTTCCCCATAGGAATAGCATTAGCTCGGGAGCGTTTCCTCGGTCGAGGACAGGGGCCTCAATATAAAATTTTTGGAACCAATTTCAATCGTCTGGATTATAATTCAATTCGCGGATCATGAATCCTTCCCTGCAAAGAAACTGTAAGAGTACTTTTCCAACTACAAATACACTGAAGCGGGAAAAAAGATTTTTGATATTTCAAGATACTTTTTTATTACTTGTAAAATATTTTCTAAACACATTTTTATTTTAACATTTGGTTACATAATATTTTTCTTTTTTGTTGCTGTTGCTTTCTGTTTTGTTTGTGCTAATAAGGATAATTAGAAACGATAAAAATGCAGAAAAATCTCTAAATAATCAATTCCTCGAGACCACGGTCTATTATTCACAGGTGCCCGCTTTGCGGAGTCGAAAATCTGCAAATATAGATATATGCCGTGAATTCAAAAAGTTTTCTTTAAATAAAAGTTTATTTATTTAGATTTGTATATGTAAGTTTTATTTTATTAATAAAATATTTTAAATTTTCTTTTTTGTACAATGATAAAGAAAAGTTAAAAAATTTACATGAATTTTCAAAATATATTTATGCATTATGGAATTATTATTAAAAATATTACTATTAGCATCGTCATAAATATCGAGGTCAAATTTATTTCTGAAAGTCATAATTTTCTCTGGAAATCAAAGCATATAGCCAAGTATGAAATTTGTACAAATACTTTTACAAATCTCATGCTAAAGCAAGGAAGGAATTTTTGATTCTTTACGATACTGCATTTCTCGAGACTTGATTTTTGGCTCTTTTTGATAGTTGAAATTTATGACCATAGTCCAAAAAAGTATTTAATATTTTTATATTATTATTAACAACGTTATTCATAATGCTAAATATAGAAATCCTGGAATATTTGTTTCGGCATTGTTTGAAGATGCTGTTCAATATATAAGTGTGTGTCAAATATATGCTTTAAATATATCAAATAAATATATTTTTTACATAATGCTATATAAAATATATAATTCTAATTGTATTTTAATATTCGTAACGTACATATTTTGTTTGTTTGTTCGTTTGTTTTTAGTGTGCAAATGTATAATATTCATGCACTATTCATATAAACATGCCTTTCTTCCCTTTTTTTCGATAATTTTCCAACAGAATAATCTGCTTTTTGTAATTATAAATTATATTTTAATTATATGTCAATTAATATATCATGCTGCTAGACATTAATTACTGTTGCGGAGAATAAGATCAGAATAGACCATTCTTTAAATGTCATTTTGATTATTAAACAAGTGGGTAAGTATGATCACAGATCGCAAAAGGATATCGTTTTATATTTCCTTCAGAAAAAAACTTATCCTTTAATTTTTTAAATCAAAATTTTTAATTTATAATTATTAAATTCTTACATACATGGTAGCATCGAAAAATTAAATTTTAAAGTAACTATAAAAAAAGTTATTTATTTTTATCAAATTAAGAATGTTCAAATCAAATTATTTAAATAATATCTAAAATTTCAGATTTTTCGAAAATCCAAAAAAAAAAAAAATAGTGGAAATATAAATAAAATTTTAAATTTCTAAAAAGAAATTTAAAATGCTGTATCATTAATAAATCACGATAGTTTTTAAAATGGAAAGAAAATTGAATTCCAAAAAATACTATGAATGTCAGATGAACGAAACCCTAATACTATAAATCCTTAAATTGGCAAAGAACACGAAATTTTCTCAATTAAATTAAATTTGCCCCCCATTCAGTTGAGATACCCGCAATCTCAGGCACTTTCACTCTCCGACCGTTCATCAAAATATCGTGGATTTTTTCAATCCGTTCTGATGTCGTGACCGTCCAAATTACCTCATTTCTACAACCTGGGCGTTCTTTATCAAGCATGCTTGTACGGCCGCGTTTTAATTCAGCTATCCAGAATTTTTCGATTGGTAACAAAGGCGCAGAGTCCCAATAAATGTTTTAAGTTTCCCTTTAATTTCATTAATTGTTCTCTTTTTCAAAAACAATTTTTTCTTCATTGAACAATATTCAATTTTATCCATTGTTGAAATATCACTAAAATTGCTCTATTCAAATAGCTTCCATTCACTAACTAAACCACTTCGTGACTTGACAAATTGCCATGTTTTATGCAAAACGTCACCTTTTATGATACAAATATATATATATATATTTAATTCTAGTAGCCCCATCTCTAGCCGGGGCCAGGTATTTATCATACTACCCTCGTATTTTTGGTTTTAGAAAAGTGATCATATAATTTGTGAACAGTGTATTTTTCAAACATTTCTCATATTTTTGTTAACATACTTATTTACTGCATTATTAAAAATTATTGCAAACTAATTTTAATACCTATGCTGTATTTTGATACTCCGTGTGTTTAAACTATAATTAGAACCTTTATTTACTTTATAATTTTCAAAATCAAAGTAGTTTTATAATTTATTAAAGCACTGTATATGTGAAATAGTATAGTAAAATTTTAATATAAAAACGGATTTTCTCCATGTATCATAATATAACAGCATTCTTTTGAAAAGCCCCTCTAAATCTATAATAAATGCAATGCAATTAATTTTCAATACCGAACATGCAATAATGAATTTTAGTAATATGTATCAATTACATGTAATTTGACTATATCTATTCGAGTTAGATCAAGGACAGATAGATGCCCAAAAACACCGATTTCAAAAACACATTTCAGTGATGTTGGGAAGTGTTAAAAACAAAAAAATTGGATAAAAACTAATAACTAACAAAATTTTATTCAAAAATAACAATTATGCTAATTTGATTTGTTTTGTAACAAATATTTGATTTTGTATTTGTTTGTAACAAATACAAAACAAATTTTGTTTTGTATTACTCAGAGAACAAGGGCTCTTCAAACTCATTTTTACTTTCTTCTATCTTCAATAGAAGAAAGTATTGCAATCGAAATTTTTTTTGACTTCCGGTTTTCGACGGATTTACACGTTTTAGGGGTCAGATATTCCAAAAAACATGTTTTTACTAAATGTCTGTCTGTCCGTGTGTCTGTCTGTGTGTGTGTCTGTGTGTCTGTATGTCGCCCTTCTACCATCAAAATGTGTATGAAGTTATGCATAGAATTGAACCAAATTTTTTGTGAATATTTTTGGCTGTGGCAAGCAGGTCCTCCTTCAGTTTTGAAATATTCCGCCAGCAGGAGGCGCTGCAATCGTGATTTTTGTGTCATTTTCAATATTGTACCGACCAAAAGTATATGAAGTTATGCATCGAATTGAACCAATTTTTTTGTGTATGTGTATGACTGTAGCTAGTTGGTTCTCCCTGAATTTGAAAATAATCCGCCGGAAGGGGACGCTGCAATCGCGATTTTTGTGCCATTTTCAATATTGTACCGAACAGAAGTACATGAAGTTATGCATCGAATTGAACGAAATTTTTTGTGTAAGCATATGGCTATGGCTAGTTGGATCGTCCTGAATCTGAAAAAAATCCGCCGGAAGGGGGCGCTGCAATAGCGAATTTTATACCATTTTCAATATTGCACCGCATAAAAGTGTATGAAGTTAGTTCTAGAACTGAACTAATTTTTTTTTGTATATGAGTATTTTTTGGTAAGGCAAATAGATCCTCCCTGAATTTGAAAAAGAAATCTGCGTATCATTCTATTGTCCATCAGCTCGTGCAGAGACGGAAATTCGTTTTTACTCCGATTAATTGATTGAAGCAGAAATTTAACATGAAAATCAAAGTTGGTATGGTATTGAATTAAAATTAATAAAGCATTAAAATGAGTAACTATTTTTTTTAAATATTAAAATGTACGTATGAGATAAAAGAAAGTTTTGGGATTGGCACATACAACTAGTTATTTATTTATTTATATTTTTTTCACTTTATATACAGTTTGGGGATATGTTATGCTATGCATTTATCACACAAGAAAAAAAAAGTAAAAAAGTAAAATGTTTGTTATAACATTTGTTATAAAATGTTATAACAAAAAATAACATTTTTTGTTAACAAAAATAACAAAAGTAACATATATAGAAGGCAAATAAAAACAATGAAAAACTAAAACTTGATAAAATGAAACGAAATTTTAGATATAATTCGTACTGATGAAAGATTTTTTTGTAGATTTCGGAAGAAATAACATCTATTATATTTTCTCTTACATTAGAATGTCTGAAAACAAATTTCAGATCTACGCCGATCATGACCCCTAAAACCCAATTCCATTCCCAGTTAAAAACTTTATATATCTATGCATATAGATATATACATGGTGTCCAGCAAATAAGACCCCAATTTCAAAATTAAATTTCTCAATAACACAGATTGATAGAATTGTGCGTAAACGGTTTGTTTATTAGCTAAGCTATAAAAATCTTATATAAAAGTTTTGAGCGGGAATATTTTGAAAAGATTGTGTTCTGATGATAAAGAAAGCTTAATTTGACATTTTTCTTGTTTTAGATTGTTTGTAGAGAACGTGCTTTTCAATGTACAGTGCCGTATTTTAGCGATTTTTAGAACTAAATTTTTGGAATTTCGAAATTTCAAAAATTAAAGTTCCAAAAATCGTTAAAATACAGCACTGCATGCCGAAAGTATCTTTCTCTGCAAGCAATCTAAAACAAGAAGAAGTATTCTTTACAATCAGAAAATAATATTTTCAAAATATTCAACCACCAAGAATAGAAATTTCTGTATAAAATTTTTATAGCTTACCTAATAAACATATTGTTTTCCATATATTTTATCGATCTTTCTTTCTGAGAAATTTAATTTTAAAATCGGGATCTTATTTGCTGGACACCCTCTCTCTCTATATATATATAACTCTTTTCTGAACATAATAACTTCCATTATGATTTTTTAAATTAATACAGAAAATCTTACTCAAGTTCATTGGTGGGCAAAATCGGGCCAAGGGGTAAAAATAAGGAGGAGTTTGTGCACACACACACACACAAAAAGAAAAAAAACATAACTTCTTAATTATAACGCATATCAAATCACTTTAAAATTACTACGACCAATGGAAGAAGAGGCAAAAATTTATATATGACAAATTTTTGATAAAATTAAAAATGGTCTCAATAGAAGAAAGAATATGGGTTTAGAGAGAAAAAAAATCATAACTTCGTCAACCTACAAGATATCAATTATAATTAATTTTATTATAAATCTTCTTATATTATCTACATCTATTGTATTAATAAGTTTTTGAAGGATTTTTACCACAAAAATTAAAAACGAAAACAAAAAGGGGAGAAGCTGAAAAGAAAGAAAAAGTTATAACATCGTCAATTCACAAGATATCGAATTACTTAAATTTATTAAAAATCTTCATAATATTATCTATAACTTTTATACTGATAAGCTTTTAATAGGTCAAATTCTCACAGCAAAAACAAATTAAAATTACACAGGGATTGAAGAAAAAAATTATCCTATTAACATAATTATGATAAATCAGCTATTAAAGAAAAAATAAAATTAAAAACTAACTAAAAGAGTGCGGATAAAATTTCTAAACTCGATTTGAGTTTGGACGTGGTTTATCTCAAATCTTGATTTAATTTTTATTGGTGAAATTAGTACTTAATTTTGGAATTTATCTACCTCTGTAGGCTGAACCGGCAGATATTTTTTTAATAGATCATGGGGAGTTGATTTATTTAGATAGATTCTTTTAGCTTATTCTTCAAAGTAGTGATTGGAATTGAGTATTTTCCAGCATATTTTCTTAGTCTTAATACATGTTGTAAAACATATACCATTTTTGCAGCTTTTCAACAAGATATAACTTTTACAATTATAACTACCTACGAGATATTTATACATACAAAATATTATTACACCAGCACATGTGAAAAAAGTAATTACATGCTAGTTCAACATTTTAAAAATGCAGAAAATACATGCTTTTATATTTATAATTTCAGAAAAATTAAATATAAAAAATAAACTAAATTTATGGTGACTTTGACGCGAGACAATCTCAACCTAAATTGGTATTCAAACTGCTGTAACTCAATGCAAAATATGAAATTAATATATATATATAAAGCTCATCGATTGTAAAGAAAATGTATTATTAAAATAACAAAAATGTATTTACTATTTAACAGCATCAAATACAAATAACTTTTTTAATCAGAAATTTCGTCCTGTAATACAGGGTGTTCCTAAATAAATATCGGTATTTTAATGCTTGGTGGTGTTTATTACATAAAATTTAAAATTATATTCAATACATAAAATGAAAGAGCAACTCAAACAATTTTACCTACAAGCTTGCAAGTGTTCAGTGTGAGCAACTTTCGACACACGGTACACATCAAATCGATAGGTCAGTTCTTCCCAAACATTGATTAAAATTGTGGGGTCATTGTTGTAACTGCTGCAATGATCAGCTGGCAGTAGAGGCACATACACATGTCCTTTATCACCCCCCCCCCCCCCCAGGTAGAAATCGTATAACGTCAGATCAGGTGAGGTTGAGCGTCTGAACAGAACTTCTTCGCTAATCAATGTTTATGAAGAACTGAGCTATCGACTTCATGTGCTCCATGTGGCGAAAGGTGCTCACATTGAACACCTGTAAGTCTGCAGGAAAAACTGTTTGAGTTGCTCTGTCATGTTATGTATTAATTATAATTTTATGTTTTATGCAATACATACTACCAAGCGTTAAAATCCCAATTTTCATTTAGAAGCATCCCGTACAATGCTAAAAAAATATAATGATAATCACTGAATTTATGCCGAATTCTATTTTTAAAATGCTGCATTAAATAATTCATGTTTAATCTGCCATTACAATTTATCAGAATTCGGGACAACTAATTAGTTTTATTGTAACAAATTTTATTTATTAGACTTTTTGTTTTTATCCACGGGATGGGACAGTCACCGCGGTGTGGGCAGAGTCACCACTGGTTGACGGTACTATATATTTTGTTTTGTATTACTCAGGGAACAAGGGCTTTTCAAACTAATTTTTATTTATTTATTTATTTATTTTTCACTTTATATACAATTTGAGGATATGTTATGCTATGCATTTATCACCCAAGGAAAAAAAAGTAAAACATTTTTGGGAGAGAAATAACGAATTTTTCTAAATATTTTAAGCATTGTGAAAATCTTTTTCAAAATTTCTCATGCGCATTCCACGCATACCATGCATATCAGTTAACACCCCAATATTTTTTATCCAAGTTTATTGTATACATACTATTAAAACTGTGCATCGAATTTTATATATTTTAATATATAGATAAAAAATATAAAGTCTCTAACTTATATGAAATTTGTAAAATTTTTAGATCATATTTTTATAATTAACTACCTTTAACTTTGCTATTTATATTTAGTTTTAAAAACGACGCCCAGTTTTACGACCTTTATAATAACAAACAGCTATAAAACAAGTTGGAAATTGCACGTTAAGCGTCGCAAATGAAGTGCGTTCGTCTGATAACAAAGTTTTAAAATATCACTCTCATATATCAATCTCATAAAATTGTAAATAGTTAATTACAATTAAAATGCGCGCCAAATAATGTTCTCCCTATACCATTATGTAATGGAATACTTTTGTGTGGCTTTGTAAATCAATAACAAATGTTCTTTGCACCACAGATTGTGCAAAATGTATATATAATATGTACTTTATAAGATACATATGCATTTTATTATGTTCGAATGAGTGTCTTGGATAATGGACTGGACGACATCATTAAAATGCATTTGAAACAATTTCCCCCATTGACCATAATGTAACGGAATACTTTTGATTGCCCCTGTAATTGAATTACGCATCCGATTTTGATAAATTTGATATAACTCGACAAAATTAGGTAATAATTATGTATTTTAAATTTGAAACGATTAGAATGCATTTGAAACTTTTTTCCCCATTGACCGTAATGTAACATAATACTTTTGATTGTCCCTGTAATTGATCTATGCATCCGATTTTCATAAAACTTGAAATTACTCGACAAAATTATGTAATAATTATGTATTTTAAATTTCAAACGATTCGGTTGGATAGTTTTTGCGTTGTTATATGCGGACAGACAGATAGACGGACAGACAGATAGACGGACAGACAGACGGACAGACGGACGGACTGAACGACAACAATAGGTGCTACATATTTGCATAATTACGAACGCACCTAAAATGAGAATTTTAAATGATACGGAATGCCTATGGGGCATTTTGAAAAATTATTCATAACACTTATTATATTTTAAAATTAAATTTTAAATCCTTGTTTTTTATTCATTTTTTTTTCTTCTCATAAATATAGGATATACTGTGCCCTCGAATAATATTTATTTTGTAGTTAATAAAATAAATAAATAAATAAAAATAAAAAATAAATGAGTTTCAAAGTCCCTTTTTTGCTTAACTGTTGTATTATATTATAAACACGAATATTGTATTTTATATAGTATTTCTGCTGATGACTGGATTACGAGTTAGTTTTATTGTAACAAATTTTATTTATTAGACTTTTGTCTTAATCCACGGGATGGGACAGTCTAGAGATCTGCACGGGCCGGGCCTCGGCCCGAAGCCCGAGCCCAGCCCGGCCCGCGGGCCGGTTAGAGTCGATTTTCAATAATGACATTCGGGCCGGGCCGGGCCGGGCTAGGGCATTACTTCTGAAGACTCGGGCCGGGCCGGACGTAGTCACTAATCTTTTTGGGCCGAACCAGATTCGGGCCTTAATTTTTTTGCTGGAGTATCGGGCCGGGCCTAACTTTTTTTTTTCCCGTACGAAGCCGAGACTGATTTGATTCTCCCTAGTTTTCACGGACCAAAATAATCAGTTCCTATTGAATCTTCTTATATGAAAATTAGCTCTACTCTTTATAAATCAGTAATATTTGGCTTTGTCCAAAAATTTTTGCAAAAAAGGGCATTATTCTACAATTAAACATTAGAATTTATTCTTTTTAAAGAATCGTAGGTTACTAGGCGTTTTAAAATATAATTAAACACATAAAAAAAAAAAAAAAAAAAAAAAAAAAAAAAAAAAAAAACATGATTAAGACAGAATTTTTTTTTTAAACTGAAAATTTCAAGTTCCTTTTAAAATGCTCATCCATGCAGAATGAATACAACAGTACGCGAGAAAAAAATATATTAAACATTTACATCTGTTAAGAAGGGAACGTATTTTTTTTTTTTTTTTTTTTTTTTTTTTTTTTTTTTTTTTTTTTTTCGTTCCAAAGCGATTCCGTCTTAGGAAATTTTATTTTTACCATATACCCTTTTTTAGATTTTTTGTCTTTATTACATGGAACAAGGTAGAACCCGTCGAATTTTGACGAAAGAAAATATTTAAGAAGAAGCTGTTTCATTGACTTATAATAAACCAACAAACATAAAATCAAATAAAAAATGCTCCTTTTATTGGCAAGTCTAACTGTTAAACAAATGATATTTAACCTAAAGTTAACAAAATACTATTTCTGTAAAACTCAGTCGTATGAACTGTTAAAATCAAACTTTAATCGTACAAGTAAGCTGGAAAAAATAATATAGATGTGTTATTATGATAAAGTTATCGATTAAGGCTTTTGTGCTAGTACTCCAAATTGAAAAAAAAAAAAAAGCAAAATTTATTCCATTTTGACTCGATCATAAAACTTTTTCCCGTGAAATTTAATGACATCATTTTCACCATATCAAAATTTACATGTGCAACTTATCTGCATTCACCTTAATTATTATGAATAAAAACTTGAAGCCTCGATGCTATTAGCTGAACAGATACTAAACTGTTTATATTCTTTGAAGTGTAAAAGAAACCAAAATTCAACGTGTTTTATAACAAACGATATTCTTCACAATTTTTTTTCTCTTTTAATGAGAAAATGGAAACATAAAGATACAGTAATCATTTTTTCACTATTTTCTTTAGCTTTTAATAGGGTACTTCTGTTGCCACAATTAGAAAAAAAGGTATTAAAAAAGTACGAAAAAATTAATATTTCATAAATAAATTAAGATACAGTTTTAAATTAAATTACAAAAAAGTACGAAAAAAAAATTAATATTTCATAAATAAATTAAGATACAGTTTTAAATTTAATTACAAAAAAGTTTAAAAGTACATTTTTTCCTCTATACGACGGTGTAAAAATTTAAAATGTACGTTATTTAAAAGTTTAAAACTTGCAGCAGAAAAAATTGCAAAACCGAAATTGCATTTCAAATTTTAAAGTGTTGCCATTCGCAGTATGACATATGCGTTACGCACAGATACGTTTGGCTTTTATAATATAGATAGATATGGATTAATAATACTAATGATAACTGAAACATTTACATACAGCAAACAAAGCGTTCATTGTATGTTCATTCATTCATTCAAGCGTTCATTCATTTAAAAGCCTAAATATCGCAGCCTACGGCACTTCTGCATAAATGGAGATTATCAGCACGGAAAAAAAAGACTAATATATGTTTTTTGGATCAGACCTCTTCAGTAAGAGTAAAAATCAATGTTCTGTAGAAATTCACTCGAGCCGGGCCGGGTCGGGCCAATATTTTTTTCGTTCGGCCCGGGCCAATATTTCTTTCATTCGGGCAGGGCCGGGCCCGGGCCAAAATTTTAATTTTCGGGCAGGGCTCGGGCCTGGAAATTTCGGCCCGTGCAGACCTCTAGGACAGTCACCTCGGGTTGGGCAGAGTCACCCAGTTGACGGATAATTCTGTCCTCTTTCCTCTGAATTCTTATAAACTGTGAATACTATATTCTTAATGTATGCAGTGGATTTGAGCCTATATCCAGGATTTGAACTTATACCTCTAAAACGAAAGCTTGGTTCCCATGGCGATCATCCCTCCCATCGCTCTGCTCATGTTCAATTAAATTTTTCTTACATTAACATCTACGATGTAATATTTTTTACCTTTTTTTAACTGGTAAAAACTTTATAGACGAATTTTTAACGCTTTTACAGATTTAATACAGAAAGAATTATTTTTATTATTAAAAAACAACCATTTCTACAAAAATTCCAAACTTTTTGCCCGGCTAATGAAGTTTTTCCTATATTAATGTCTGTTATATTTATTTCTGCGACATTATATTTTTACTTTTTGCTTTTCTTACGAACAGAATTTCAATAACTTTAAACGTATTTTTTATAACTTTTATACGTAGAAAGAAAGTATTATTGGCTGAAAATTATCTTTCCGAGCACACTTTTTTCTCTTCCATTTTAATTTAAAAATATGTTACAAGTGTTGTAACTTTTGAAGGTTTTCAAATAAGTGTAATTGTCGAAACTCCCCGTACAGGAATTTTATGGAATGCATACAAATTCTCTAATACAAACTCAAGTTTCCCCGTGCTCAAGTTAATTCTACGAAATGCAACATGTTTTCTTCAATATCACTTTCTCCTTTTTCCTAATCCATTAAAATTCGGTTGTAATAAGCGAATCCTTGCCCTCCAGCGACGCTTGTGCTAGACAGACAATTTAGATCGAAACTCGAAACTGACAGCGAAATTTCTCAATTTAACGCGGAACTTAATCGAAGTGCAGTGCCGTTGAAACACCGACGCGAAAATAATAAACCTGGAAAAAGTCAGAAGTTAGGAATAAAAAATAAAGAAAAGAAATTCCATTATTGCTTGATAGGTAGTGTCGTATTTTGATCCAATTCAATTTAGAAAACGCTAAAGGGGGAGGGCAGAGCCTCCGAAGGTTAATCAGAGGGTAGGTGGGTAAGGACTAAGGGATATTAGATGACAGTTGGTGTTATTTAGCGGGTTTCATAACGTGTATGATGAAAAAATTAGTATATGAGCACATTTATTTTTAATTTAATGTGCATAGATTAAAAACTTTTTTAAAGTATATAGAAAATATTAAAGACATTATATAAGATTAATTATGTAAGAATCGATTGATTATATAAGAAACGATATGATATAAATCTATTTTTCGCATTTTTTTATTAGCTTATGTATTTAAAACAATTCCTGATAGATTGCTGATAGATTCCTTACTGATTACTGATCACAACTATTGTTAACCCCTTGAGGACGAACGACCGGTATACATGTTGCATAAGGTGACCAGAAACCTTGATTATTCTTACAAGGAAATTTTTGTTATACATTTTGCCTCTTTTATTCTGGCCATTTTCACGATTCAATTAGGCAAAAATCTGTGCTTTAATATATGATAAAATGATAAGATGATAAAATATTAAAAATTCTGTAAAAAAAAAAATTGTGCATTAAAAATTCTGTGATCGAAGTACAGTGCCGTTGAAAATCAGCGCAAAAATAATAAACATGGAAAAAGTCAAAAGTCAGGAATAAAAAATAAGGAAAAGAAATTCCATTATTGCTTGATAGGTAGTGTCGTATTTTGATCCAATTCAAATTAGAAAACGCTAAAGGGGGAGGGCAGAGCCTCCGAAGGTTAATCAGAGGGTAGGTGGGTAAGGACTAAGGGATATTAGATGACAGTTGGTGTTATTTAGCGGGTTTCATAACGTGTATGATGAAAAAATTAGTATATGAGCACATTTATTTTTAATTTAATGTGCATAGATTAAAAACTTTTTTAAAGTATATAGAAAATATTAAAGACATTATATAAGATTAATTATGTAAGAATCGATTGATTATATAAGAAACGATATGATATAAATCTATTTTTCGCATTTTTTTATTAGCTTATGTATTTAAAACAATTCCTGATAGATTGCTGATAGATTCCTTACTGATTACTGATCACAACTATTGTTAACCCCTTGAGGACGAACGACCGGTATACATGTTGCATAAGGTGACCAGAAACCTTGATTATTCTTACAAGGAAATTTTTGTTATACATTTTGCCTCTTTTATTCTGGCCATTTTCACGATTCAATTAGGCAAAAATCTGTGCTTTAATATATGATAAAATGATAAGATGATAAAATATTAAAAATTCTGTAAAAAAAAAATTGTGCATTAAAAATTCTGTGATCGAAGTACAGTGCCGTTGAAAATCAGCGCAAAAATAATAAACATGGAAAAAGTCAAAAGTCAGGAATAAAAAATAAGGAAAAGAAATTCCATTATTGTTTGATAGGTAGTGTCGTATTTTGATCCAATTCAAATTAGAAAACGCTAAAGGGGGAGGGTCGAGCCTCTGAAGGTTTATTAGAGGGTAAGTGGGTAAGGTCTAAGGGATAATAGATGACAGTTGGTGTTATTTAGCGGGTTTCATAACGCGTATGATGAGAAAATTAGTATGAGTACATTTATTTTTAATTTAGCATGCATAGATTAAAAGCCTTTTTTGAAGTGTATAGAAAATATTTAAAGACATTATATGAGATTAATTGCATAAGAATCTAAAATTTTTACTATAACTTTGAAATTATAATCATTTTTCAGAGTCGACATTTTTATGAATGTGAATTGCAAACAGAAATAGAAAATGATATATTTTAGGGAGATTCAATAGTTATTGTCCTTAGTGTATATAATATATTTGTATTGCGATGTTTGTTGTGGGATATTAAAGCCAAATATCTTAGATGCTTATATCCTCAATTTTAGAATCGTAGCTGCAAAATTTGCATAGTTTTGGAGGGAGGAGTCAAACGAGGGGGAAGAAGGAACGAAATACGTTGATGTTAACTTATGGGGCTAGATTTATGACATTGGAAGAGTTGTAACTATTATCACATCGTTTGGACTCGGGATCATAGTAATGTAGTCACATCTCATTCATTGTCACAAATGTAGCTTCATAAGTTCAAAGCTAGCATTTGACCCTCACATCCTCTTTAAAAATTCCCTGAAAAATAGTTCTTTAAAACTTTACTCCTCCCATCATAAACTATGTTTATTTAACAGCTACAGTTCTAATATTGAGCATACAGGCATTTAAGAGATTTAAGGCTTCAATATTCCACATAAACCATTTGCAATACGCATATTTTGTATACACTAGGAACAATAATTATTGAACCACCCATATAAATCAATTTTTCGGATTTTTCTAATGGCCTTTGTATTTAATACAATTCACGATAGATGGAGCTTACTGACTGCTGGTCACAACTATCGTTAAACCTGTAGTTACCCTAAAAAGAATGCATATCTTCACCTCTTGGCTGATTAACTTTAAAAGGTATTCAGAAGTTAGGTATCGTATGTGTCTAATAACTAAAAAATATTACATATCCTTGTTTTAGTGGTCATATTATGAATATGATGAAAACAATAAAAAAAAATCCTGCGTAAAAAATAATGCAATTCAGTATAGATTATGAAACTCTTTCCGGAACATTCTCAGAAGAAAAAAAAACTTTACAGTATTTTAAGGTAAAAGATGTTTTTCAAATGAACAATATGGAAAACGGATAACCATAACGTATTTAAAAACCAAATTTCTGCTCTTATTACGGAAAGCTGCTCTTATTTACGCTCTTATTACCAAATTTCTGCTCTTATAACTCTTTTTTGTATTACCTTATATACAGAGCTGCCATAGGCATCTATTTTTTAATTCTTTTTATCACCAACTTTTTAAAATGAAAAACCTTTTACTTACGCTTTGACAACGTTTGCAAGAGAAATATACTAAAAATGTATTTTTTAAAAATAGTGGCGTAAACAGATCATAAGAACAGAGCCGGCGTAGTCCTGTATGTATGATCTATGAATATTATGTATACTATGTAATATGCGTTAAGTTAGTTAAATTAAACACATACATTGTTAAAACTAATGGTGACACATTGCACCTTTTAAGGGTGAAAGGCATGTCTCACTGGTGACACCCCTAAAGGAACCAAAATAGCACCTTTAATTAGGGTGAAAAGATGGCACCCTTAATCCAGAGTGCCCAATGATAAAAAATTAAAAAATATACTAACCGACTTTCGGCCCTCGATGGATTCGAACGCAGGACGTCTGATTACAAGCTCTGCGCTCTATCCACTCGGCCATCAAGCTCACCGTTAAAGTCTCCCTGAAATGTTCATATGCCTTGAAATTCAAAGGTTGCTTTATATAAAAAAGCTCGCCAAAAGTTATCCATCCGAAGTTCTAAACAAAATTGGGATAGCGTATAGCGGTGATAGTCATCGTAGGAAAAAACTGCTGTCTTGATCCACCAGTAACAGCGAGTTGAAGTGCAAGGATACACGTTACAGAGCATGCGCAAATGACTAAGGGATGAAAATCTTACAACGGTATGCATTGCGCGACACCCTAATTAGCGTGAAACACCCAATGGCACCCCAAACACATTTTCAAGCCCGCTGGTGCCAAGTGATTTAACCTTTTCACCTCTGGGCGTCAAATGCAACCGGTCCGTCACCTTTATTTTTAACTGTGTAACAGAGTTGGAAATTTACATTCAGTAATTTCCGCCAATAAACAGATCTTGTTGAGAAATTTTGTGCAACCCTGTGTATTATCCATGGAATTCATAGACATTAAGTAATAGTTAAATTAAAAAACGCATTCCACAATTGGGAATGCATTTCTAACAAGATACACTTCATAGGTACACTTAGTTGGTTGCACTTCGTAGGTTTCAGTAGTTGTACAATCTACTATACGTAACACGGTAGTAATTGTTATCGACTTTAATTTTACGATTAAATATCTTTTACTTTAACTTTAAACTTTTATAGAAAAGAATACTCACAATTAGTACATTTGCGCATTCCTGAAGTAAAATCACAACACCTGCGACGAGTTATAAACTAAATCTAAACAATAAAGACGCATATAATACAAGCTACCAGCATTTTTAATTTTCTATCTTCGAATACAAAAAAAAAAAAAAAAAAAAAGGCTGTTGCCACAAAATACATCAAAACTTGGTTTTTCTCAATTTCTTTTTAACACGAGACAATCACATACGAACGCGCAAATAAAACAAAATATTGAAATGTCAATTTAACTCAATGTTTTTTTTTCTCTTTTTCTTTTTTACACTGTTCATTGCTGATCGCGTGATTTTGAGCAAAAATAATGAATAAATAATGCTGATTCCCTAATAGTAGTCAAATTATTATTCATTTTCTTCTGTAGCCAAATTTATTTGCGTATCCCTGCAAATGAACGATAAATTCTATAAGCACTGTATTTTATAATAAGAATTTTGTAGTACAGTTCACTTATATATAAGAATTTCAATAATTTTAAAATAGTGTAAGATCACTAAATTACACCGAAATTAAAGCCTCACCAGTGGATGAGAGGTTGTGCTCTCGAAACTGGTCGACGTAGGTGTTGGGTTCGAACCCAATCGCACTCATTGGCTTAAACTTTCGGAGTTTTTCGAGGTTTTCTCCGAACCTTGGGTAACCTTGCATAAATGCCGGCTAAGTTTCCTTAGTAACAGCCTCAAGGAGGGCACTATCCCTAGAGCAAATATCTCTCATAGAGATAATCGGCCGCCATGAATAACAGTACACTACACCGAAACGATTTTTCCCCACTGCCCGCAATTAACAGAATTCTTCTGAGTGTCCCTGTAGATTAACTGTAAATGCTAACACTTCATTTTCAATACCGAACATACCATAGTAAACCCCAATAACTAACATAAATTTCATAGCAATAGCATTATATTAACAGCCATAAGAGCATAGAGCGGACAGAGAAATCGAAGTTCAAGAAAACCTTTCAAGTATGTTGGAAAGTATTAAAAATTACCATTAGCTCAACTATTTTGAATTCAGTGCACACATATAAAGAGCCTATGTTTAAAGATAATGTTGGAAATCTATATACTAAAGATAGGCGTATTAATTATAATGCCTAAAGACTTTTTTTTTTTGAGTCTTCAAAAGGAAGTGCAGATAACATTTAAACACATTTGAGAATGCAAAGAGAAATTACACGTAGTGATAAGAATAAATATCTACAAGATAACTCTATGAAATATTCATTACAGTGGGCATAATAGTTCGTGAATCTTGCAGGAATGTAAAAAAAGAAAATCGAGATATAGAGAGCTCTTAAGATATATTACAATAATGGCAGACAAAAACTAAATAAGTGAATTACCAAAATTTTGTAGAATTTTCGGAGTTTATTACTTTCTTCTATCTTTACAAGAAGAAAGTATTGGATTCATGAAAATTTTCGACTTCCGGTTTTCGACGGATTTATACGTTTTAGAAGGTCCTGAACACGTTTTGACTATTTTTAGAAAATGTCTGTCTGTGAGTCTGTGTGTCTGTCTGTGAGTCTGTCCGTCTGTCTGTGAGTCTGTCCGTCTGTCTGTGAGTCTGTCTGTCTGTATGTGACAAAAAATTTGTGGGCGCTCTATCTCAAGAACTAATGCTCGAAATTTAATAAAATTTTATATTCAGTTAGACCTTGATATGAATTAGTGCCTATTGGTTTTTGATGAAAATTGGCCTGCAGGTGGCGCTGCTATACTACGTTTTTCATGATTTTCAAGATTGCAATATCTCAAGAATTAATGCACAGAATTCCACCAAACTTCAGATTCTGTAACCCCTTGATATACATAGACGCTGATTAAGTTTTGGTGTAAATTGGCCAGTAGGTGGCGCTGCTATGCCACGTTTTTTATGATTTTCGTGATAGCTATATCTCAAGAACTAATGCACAGAATTTCCCCAAACTTCAGATTCCGCGATACCTTGAGATACATAGCCGCTGATAAGGTTTTGGTGTGAACTGCCCTATAGGTGGCGCTGCTATGCTACTTTTTGCACGATTTTTGTGATAGCTATATCTCAAGAACTAATGCAGAGAACTTCATCAAATTTTAGATTCTGTTACACTAGAATATATAACATAATTAGACGCTGATTACATCTTGGTATTAACCTTGCAATAAGTGGTGCAGCTATGCTGCATTTTGCACGATTTTTTCGATAGCTATATCTCAACAACAAACGCACAGAATTTCATCAAACTTTACATTTTGTTACAAAATGACATATAACATAATTACACGATGATTACGTTTTTTTATAAATCCTTCAACTGATGGTGATGCTGTGCTATATTTTACACGGTTTTTTTTAAACTAGCTATATCTCAAGAACTAATGCACAGAATTTCATCAAACTTCAGATTCTTTTACACCATAACATAATTAGACGCTTTTTTACGTTTTGGCATAAATTGTCCAAGATATGATGTTGCTGCGCTACGTTTTGCAAATTTTTTGTTATAACTATATCTCAAGAACTAATGGACGAAATTCCATCAAATTTCAGATTCTGTTAGGTCTTGGCATAAATAGATGCTTATTAGGTTTTAGTATAAATTACCCAACATGAGGCACTACTAAGCTCATTTTCTCAGAATATTAATTAAATTTTGCGTTTTAGGCTTTTCGGATACCAGAATCTCATTAGGCTAGATCAAATGTTCGAGGAAATTCGATAATGGGTAACTTTGGGGTTACCACGTTTTTTTTTTTTTTTTTTTTTTTTTTTTTTTTTTTTTAATATTAAAATGTACTTATGAGATAGAAGAAAGTTTTGGGATTGACACATCCAACTTTTTCTTATCTATTTGCAGCTAAATCGTATTCCGTAAGCTAAATTTATTTTTTCGACTTAATGGATAAATCAATTTTCTCGCACTGATTTATTAAATATAATTAAAAAAAATCAATCAACATTTCTAAAGAGTTGATTTCTGACACCTTTTATATGTATATTATATTTATTTATTTATTTATATTATTTATTACACTAATGTCGCTAGCACATTCAGGTGTATTTTTTGCAGCATCAACAAAAATGGCTGTTAATGTTCGCATACATCAGTTTTGAATATTAAACATCACGCAATTTTTTTCGTAAATTATTTCTTGACAAGAGAATATAGTTTTCATTTTCTCCTCACGATGAATTATTTTTAAAAATTTTATCCTCTTTGCCGCTGTCTAGCATTTGCTTCGCCTTTTAAATATTAGGTTTTGAATTTACAAACCAAAATAGAAATTTTCAGCCTAAAAATCAGATATTTGATCGCAAAATGCGACTATCGACCTCTAATTTCCAATCCTATTTAAAGAACATGTAAAAGATATACATCAAATTTCAAACTGTTAGTATGATTTTGAAATAATACTAACTCATAGATGTAGGAATACATGGATTTGGGAGGGGGGGGTGAGAGGGGTTGTAATGTCTTTAGCAAATCATAACACTGATGTGGAGAAACATTCGCGAATTTCCAGGACATTCTCAAATTTGATGGTTACGAGTTTTTGAATTTAAAGGCTTATTACATTTTAAGAGTATGTTAAATTCGTGGCATAGAAAAAAACAGGATAAAAAACTTTAAAGTTATAAATTTTGGTACTACTTGATTATCCAGTCGACCAAAAAATTCTCGTCAAACAATAATATTAAATGCCAATAATAGATTATTGTAAATATTACATTCGTTTGATATTAAACATATTACACGTGTTTGTACGGGGTGTTCTAGAAAGGACTCTCCAACTTTGAAATGACAAAACTTCGAAACAGTGAGCGATAGAAATGTGAAATAAGTTGATTGTTGGACAGATAGGTCTGGAATTTTTTATACATCAATCCCCCAAAAAAGTTTCAATAAGGAACACAAGAGGGCGCTGCAATCACAAAGTTGTGTCTTTGAAATAGTTCCTGAAAGTGAGCTATTTGAACTGAGATAAAAATCACATTACAATGGTTTCGATATGGTTATCTTTTTCAGCAACAATATGACGCAACCTAAAGGTAAAGTTCGAAATCACTTGTTGCAATACTTCTACTGAAATGGATACACATGCATTACAGATGAATTGTTCTAGCTGTTCCGACATCTGAGGATTCTTAGAATAAACAGCGTTCTTCAAGTAACCCTACACCTACAAAAAGAAGTCGCATGGATTGAGATCCGGGGAATATGGTGGCCAATCCATACCAATACCTGTCAGTTTGGGATAATTTAAAGCAATGACTTTCTCACTGAAGTATACCTCGAGGAACTCAAGCACTGCAGTAGTACGGTCCGGTCGGGCCCCATCCTGCACAAACCATGAAATCTCCGGTGCATCCTCTAGAGTTTGAAATGTTCCAATAAACTTGTAAAATTTCAATATATCGAGATGCAATAATCTTTTCTCTCCTGAAAAAGGGCCCAATGGTTCCTTTACTGGACAGTCCTGATCACACAGTAATTTTTGCTGAGTACAGTGGTTTTGAAAGACACACAAACGGGTTTTCAATGCCCCATATTCGCCAGTTTCGTTTGTTCACATATCCCTCTAAATGAAAATGGGAGTCATCGGTGAACCATATATGACAGACATCAATTTTATTTTCATCAATCATCTGCAGCAATTCATTTGCAAAATCCTCTCTTTGTTGTAGAGATATAATTGTGATCGCTTGATGGCACTGTATTTTATAGAGAAACAGCTTCAGGCCTTTTCGGATTATACTATGCGTAGTGGTGTTTGACAATCCTGCTTCAGCAGAGACTCGCCGTATAGATTTTCGAGGACAGCGTTTAACAATTTCTTCGACTACTTGCACATTTTCAGGTGTTCATGAAATATCGACTGTATCCCACATTTCCGGCCCACACTGCTCGTCCGTTCAAACTTGTTGTATAAATTGCGGATAACATTAATTTTTTTTTTTATCTTCGCTTTGTCATCATGGGACTTAGCTCGATGGTATTCAAGTACAATAAAAATTCGTTTCTCCAAGGAATACGGCAGGATATTCTTGAATTCCGAATTATTTTCTAATTCCATACAACTTTTTTACACGTGTCAGCAATGAAATAGACACACGAATGAAATTTCTATGCATCTGAGTACCATTTAAAACTCCAAGTGCTTGGGCTGCCACCTATTATCCAATATTGGAACTATTTTTTCAAATTAATGTATAACAAATTCTAGACCTATCTGTCTAATATTCAACTTGTTTCACATTTCTATCTCTCACTCTGTTTCAAGATATGCCATTTCAAAATTGGGGAGTCCTTTCTGGAACACCCTGTATGTCTTTTTAATTACGTGTTTTATTTGTATTTTTATTAATTTTTTACAAATTAATTTTTTTCTTTGTTGAAGATTATTGCGAATTTTGCTTTTGATTTTTTTTCCACAAGCCTGTAGCTAATGTTTGGATACATATTATAGTTGTATTTGTCTACGTGTTTTGACCAAATAAAGAGCAATAAGTTCCTTACAATTTTTCGACACCATTAATATTTATTGTACCTTTGAATAATTTCGATTATTAGCGTTTAAAAATATTCACATTTTATACACAGACACAATATCTTGAAAATAACTGTTTGTTTATAGTTTAGTTGAACAATTCTGCATTTAAATACGCAAACTATTAATATTCCTTTGTTCGAAATCCTCTAAATAAATCAAGTTTTATATTTTGTACGTTACTACATCATAATAGAACATCATCGTTAAAGGAATTTCATTCTTTAGTGATTTTTTTTAAATTTGAATTCATTAACATTCCTATCCTAAAATTTTAGAATGGCAACATACTTCCATTTGTACAATTGGACGAATAATTTAGCGATTTATGTAATTTGATGAATAGTTTTAGCGATTTGTATAATTTGGTGCAATTCGTCGAACAGATGATCAAGTAATGCCTAATACTTATTTCAAACTTATAAAAGTTTTTAAAAGTCACAAGATAAAATCTTCTCATGTAGTATTCTTAGTAATAGAACTCGGAGTAACGCAACTACAATCTAGTATTCGCTACTTGAGACCTGCAAACTCGGAAATTTCAAAGCGGAACTTAGAAAATTTTCTTCCCAAATATAGGGTAGATGTAACAGTAATGGGCCACCTTAAGGAATTTCTCTAAAAAATAATTTTTTATTAATAGTTATAATTATTGCATTCCAATTTTTTTCATATTAGATTAATCTTTCAACAATATTTAACTAATCCCACAGTTACATTTCTCAATAGAAATAAAAATTTCATTTTAAATAATAGAAATATGTCTAAACACCTAAATGCCCAGTAATGGGCCACCCTACAAAAAATAACAGATAATTATTTTTAGGTGCGTTCGCAATTATGTAAATAGGTAGCACCTATAATTGTCGTTCAGTCCGTCTGTCTGTCCATCTATCTGTCCGTTTGTCTGACAGTCTGTTTATCTGTCCGTCTGTCTGTCCGCATATAACAACGGAAAACTATCCAACCGAATCGTTTGAAATTTAAAATACATAATTATTACATAATTTTGTCGAGTCATTTCAAATTTTATGAAAATCGGATGGATAGATCAATTACAGGGACATTCAAAAGGATTCCGTTGCATTACGGTCAATAGGGAAAAAAGTTTTAAATGCATTTTAATCTTTTGAAATTTAAAACATATAATTATTGCGTAATTTTGTCGAGTCATTTCAAATGTTATGAAAATCGGATGCATAGATCAATTACAGGGACAATCAAAAGGATTCCGTTACATTACGGTCAATGGGGAAGAAGTTTCAAATGCATTTTAATGGTGTTACACTCATTCGAACATAATAGAATTGGCATGAATCTATGAAATATATACTAAAATATGCATTCTGTACAATCTGTGACGCAAAGAATTTTTATTATTAAAATTACAGGGCTACACAAAAGTATTCCACTATATAATGCTATACGGGGAAACATGGTTTGGTACGTGTTTTAATTATATTCAACTATTTCACATTTTATGAATAAGATATACGTTGCTGAGGTGTAATAAGAATTACTATTCCTGTATATTTACAGAATTTCAACCAATATACTGTATCCGAAGTACTATTTACTATAAAAGCAAGATCTGAATATTTTTAAAACTTCGTTATCGTACGAACGCACCTCATTTGCTACGTTCACGTGCAATTTCCAACTTGTTCTTTTTATGTCTGCGTAAGTCGCATCTTCTTCTTCCTCAGAATCCACATTATTCTCTTGTATACAAAATTCGGCCTTTTTGAAGCAATTGTAAATTGTTTTTTCTTCAATTACCCCCATTGATCCCGTTCTTATATGTATAACTATTCAATTAACACTGTTTTGAGAAGGATGTTGAAAGGTGTGTGAAAGGAGGGGGTTGATGAATTTGTTGGACTTAAGGAACAAGAAAATTCAAGCAGAGGAGTAATATAAAAAAAACTCAGCACTGAACGATAAATTAGGAATAAGAGATGGAAATTTGATTTCATGTGATTTCGAAGTATTTTTTTACAACTGAATAAAGAACATTTTATGAAAATATTCGTTATATGGAGATAGATATTTCGCTATATAGAGACTGTTTTTAATGTAATCATGGGAAAAGGGGAACATTCCTATTAAAAATTCGTTATATAGAGAAATTCGATGTATGGAGTTTCGTTATAGAGAGACTTGACTGTATTTATAAAGAAATTGTCTTTATTAAATTCTAGTAAGTAAAATTTAAGTATTAAATTTGTTTATTTAGTTTTCAGTTAAATCAAAATATTTTATCACTACTGAAATTACACTTTTAGTATTGGTCACTTGGGTGGCCCATTACTGGCAAATCACGAAATAAGCAATCCAGTAATGGACCACCCCTCCTAAAATCTTAAAAATAAATAAAATTTTGTAAATGGCCATTGGTATATTAAATTCAATGTTTTATATTGCTAACCAAACAAAAACATTCAATTTTTACGGAAAAATAAAAAAGATATAAAACTAAGTAAGTAAAGTCTGCTCTTAGCATGTTCATTAAGATTTTCAGTGAAAAACAGAAAAACTGTGAAACTTTATTTTCTGCTTCCTAATTGTTTTGACGAAAAGTGTAAAAAATTAATCCAGCTTATAAAGCATGCAAGGTAGAGTTCAGAAAAAAATAATAAAAGCTTAACTATTATTTATTATTTTTTTATAAACCAAAAAGTGCGAGGTGGCCCATTACTGGAAGGTGGCCCATTACTGGCACATCTACCCTACATAAAGAGAATGATTATATAAAGCTTTTGGTTTTCGATCAAGAACTCTAGTCACTTTCTTTGAAGACACACCTATATTTATGAAATAAAACCCAAATCATTAATAAAAAGTGAGGACGATTAATTGAGGAATAATTGATCCGGATGACAATTAATATTCAATAACGGCCGTATAATAACACACATCTAATTCTGAGTGTGATTCAAGCAGAGTGTCTAAAAGAAAAGATGAAAATGTCTTTTAATTTTTTACTTTTTGACGATACCTAGGTAATGTAAATTTCAAGCGTTTTCAAAGTAAAGCAGGAAGTGTGAAAATGTAGATAAAAAATTCCTGCCACTAATTCTAAAAAGTTGCACATTTTACTATTTTAAATTTTCATGCGATATCAATGAATCCTATGAGTTAGATTTTTAAAATCTCCGTGCTCTAACAAATACAATAGTAAAAATTCTATTCTTCTACCACAAAACTTTATTTATTTATGATATTTTGAACTATGAAATATCATAGAAAAACAAAAAAATGCGATTTTAATATCGAAAATCTCCGAAATTTCATGTTTTCAAATTTTTATAACTCTGTCAGTTTTGTCTTTAAAGAATGCAATTTTTATTATTGAACTTGTCAGTTCATGATTTTTTTTTTTAACATAATTTGTAGGATGCAAAAATTGTAAAGAAATACAAAAGTGTAATTTTTTGAAAATCAGTGTCAGGATTATTTCATAAACATGATTATAACCTTTACAGTTTACATCGCTAATTTATATTTAACAAGTAAAAAGTGAAAGTGAGCTTCAATCTTTTAGTGACATCCTGTATAAAAAGTGTAAAACAGTAAGAAACAGGACTTCTGAGTATCAGGATTATTAATTTTAAGAGGTCGTAAAACATCCTACAAAAACTATTTTTGTGTAGGAAACCAGGCTCGCAATCCACTTATTCTGTCAATAATACAGGAAAACCTTATCCAATACGAAATTGACTTTCTCCTTTCCCTTTTTTTCTTGTTATTATGATTTACTATTTATACAAGTACAGGAGTGTAAAATTAATTTCCCAGCTTTACAAGAGAATTTAAAGAAGGAAAAAGTATAACCTTGTTGTTCACCGGAGTAAGCGTTGAAAGTTTCAATTCAACACAATTATGGGTGTTCAATGTGAGCTTCTCAAAAACACGAACGATATCAAGGCGGTACGATAACTCATTCCACATTTTCCCTAATATCCTTTATTTTTCTTATTTACTTTTTTTTGTATATGTGTGTATGTGGGAGAGGGGGACATATCAAAGATAAGGATTTATACAGCTATCAGCTGACATTGACGAACTTATCATGTATATATTATATGTGCAGCCATCCAAAGCGTCTTATCGGACATGCTAAAAAAAGTGTGGGATGAATTGTCATATCGTCTCTATATCGTTAGTATTCCTTAAGAGGCTAAGACTGAACACTTATAACTGTGTTGAGTTTAAAACTTATTTTGTATTTTTGATTTTCGATGCAAAACAATGTTGTATATTTTTTTAATACCTTTGTAAAGTTTGGCATTCATTTGTGTACATTCTGAATTTTAATAGAATTTTTCATTATATACGTGATATGTTTCTCTAAACCATACAAGATGTAACGCTCGATGTATCATTAACCAGGAACACTCAATAGTAGTATTAGCAACCATAGATGACACACGGTGGAAAGCAAAAACGAATTTCCTTGAAATACTCCCCCCTCAAATCAGAGACAGCCAAAATCCTTTATAAAAACATTTATTTGCGTATCACATCATAGTAAACAATGCCATTAATACATCAGTTTAAATTTCGTATCGATGTAAGATGCCGACATAATCAAACAGAAAGATGTTATTGCCATAATACAACTTCACCTGTTAAAGAATTTAAATCCCCAGACGTCAGGGTTCTACTTAACAGTTGAGGAGAATATAGAATTCCCTTTCTCAAATCAAAGAAATTGTGTTATATACCAAAGTGTGGATGAATACAGGATTTTGCGGCAACGTTTCGCATTACCAATTAACTTTTTAGAAAGTGTGAATTTGACGAATCCAAAATTTTAAAACCTGTCAAAAAGAAATGATTCTCTGTTCCGTCGGATAAATAAATAACTTTTTTTTGGTTTTTTTTTAAGAATAAAATAAAATAAAGAAAGTGTTGATTAAAAACTATTATTTTTAACACAATCAAACTGATTGGTAAAGTTATCATACGAATTGAGTATTTCCAGCTGAGCGAAAAATTGCCCAGGCCGGTAATCGAACCCGGATACTTGGCTTACACTAACTTTGATTGGTATGATAACTTTACCAATCAGTTTGATTGTGTTAAAAAATAATAGTATATCTACGTATCCATCGTTATATGGAGTTCCATTACCTGCGGTTTATTCTGCCGAGCTGTTTCAAATAACAGACCAGATGTTATGACCAATAAGGTTATCTGAGCGAAAAATCTCAGCCGGCTATCCCCCAGATAGCTTAACAGGTAAAGCATTGGCCTTGTAAGCCAAGTATCCGGGTTCGATTCCCGGCCTGGGCAATTTTTCGCTCAGCTGGAAATATTCAATTCGTATGATAACTTTACCAATCAGTTTGATTGTGTTAAAAATAATAGTATATCTACGTATCCATCGTTATATGGAGTTCCATTACCTGCGGTTTATTCTGCCGAGCTGTTTTAAATAACAGACCAGATGTAATGACCAATAAAGTTATCTGAGCAAAAAATCCCAGCCGGCTATCGCCCAGATAGCTTAACAGGTAAAGCATTGGCCTTGTAAGCCAAGTATCCGAGTTCGATTTCGGGCCTGGGCAATTTTTCGCTCAGCTGGAAATATTCAATTCGTTGATTAAAGATATGGAATTTAAATATAATAATAATGTTAAGAATTGTTTAAAAACAGGGAAAATTTAGATATTATAATAATTTGGAAATAATTTATGGCGAAATTTTTTTACTATTACATACATATTTGGATTTGTAAGACATGCTGCATCATTATAAAATGTTAAAAGTACGCTACCATTTGTTCAGTAACACTGCAAGTAACATCAACATTTAAATATAAAATACATTTTATGTATGGAACATCTATTGAATAGATGTTCCATCAATAATGTCATCACAATTTGCAGAAAAGAAGACGAAACTTCCTCCAAAATACCTTAATTGCGGATAAAGTTAATGATAAAAAAACTGAGTTCAAATTTTATTGAGATACCCTGCATATTTGAGTCGATAAATAAATTTTGACCATAATATTCCATGCAAAAATTGCCTGTTGAAATGTACTCTACCATCTTGACCAGCACATCAGAAAATGCTTTGTTTCGATTAAAAAAAGAAAAATTTCTTTTCATAAAATATAGATAAACAATGAAGTTACTCTGAAATTTAAATAAGTTGGTTAATGTACGTCAAACATGGCAAATGAGGTGCATTCGTGATGCAACTAGTTTTATAAATGATCTTGATGCAATAGCTGTCGCACTCTTATACGAAAATCCGTGACTACGAAATGTATTACGATTATATACATTATATTCAATAATATTACTCTATTTTGAATAGGACATAATCTCTATGGCAATCTAGAATCGTTATTTATCATGGGATATCATTGAAAGAATGAAGAAAACTTTAATATATTTTTAACCTATGAATTGATTTTCATAAAATTTTAAATGACTCGACAAAATTCTGCAACTATTATGTACATTAAACTTCAAATAATTCGGTTTTGTAGTTTTTGCACTGTTATATGTGAACAGACTGATGAACAAGATGACGGCTATACATACTACGTACTTTTTAAATTAATTGCATCTAAAAATCTGATTTCGTATAGCATTGAACTACCCCATATATTTTACTGAATAGTGGAGTTTCAATCCTAATATCTTATGCAAAATTTGAAATGTGCTATACCATCTTTATCTTATATCGCAAATGCTTTTTCTTTTCAATAATAAACTTTTGTTTGCTTTTTCAACAAATATAGATAAATATTCAAGTCACTATAAAACCTAAGAAACAATGTCGCAATTTTATCCCTTCCTTAAAACAAAGTAGTTTTTTTATGATCAAGGATCATTATCGATCTTATGTAAAATTAAATAAGAAAGGATGTCATAAATCAGTCTAATGCTATGATCTGATAACACAGATGTTATAATAACTGCCAGGCCATAGGATATTATCTCTATCAATTAATGATATAAGTAATTAAATGTAGTTATGTCATGTAACAAAAAGAAAAATGTCAAAAATATCATTAATTCATTAGCCAGCATAAACCAGGAAGATGTTTTGTAAATGCAATTAAGTAATAATTTTGGAATTACACAAACTTTAAAATTACGATGTATAAGAAATGTTTTTCGAGAAATATGATTTAGCTTTAAAGTGAAATTTAAACTGAGCAAAAAATGACCAACAATAAGATTTATGTTTTTTTTTGTTAAAATTCTTTAAAATTTATAAACTTTCAATAACCACCGTATGCGTAACAGAAAAAGTGTGTTTTCATGTTTCATAATATTACGTAATAAAAAGAACAGATAATGAAATTTAAGTTCATTTTTCAAAATGTTTATGTTTCGTTAACTATGTCTTCAGAATAGTCCATGAATTTAAATTTTTCTCAATACTCTCAATGTTGAGTTCAATAGTTCTCAAAGTACTCAATACTTTAAACCTACATACAGATTACAACATACATCTGCACCTGTTTTAAAATTTTGGTGTATTAGTGTTCTTAGCTTTCTCGTCACCAAAATATTATAAAAAGAAATCTTTCTAACTTTTAATACTTCTAAAATACCACTATAAATCATGTGCAAAAAGTTTTTTTTTAATGTTGCTCCAATTAATTTTTGCTTGTTCGAGCCTAAAACCCAAAACCCAAAACATTCCACATTTTTTAAGAAATCTGCTATGTTGAAAATTAATTTGAAAGCATTCACATATTAAGGGAAGATTAAAGAATAATAAAATACTAGCAGGGGAGAACGAGCTTAGCTCGGTCAAAATTAACTTTGTGTTCAACTCGATATAGTATTTTCACTGTATCATTAACTCTGTATTATTACTGTAAAACATGTTTATAGTAGTATTATTTAGAAAAACAATCAATAAGAAAACTATGTTTTTATGCGCATGTTTATAACGAAGGGACATCGATCTAAATCACTTTTTTAGCTCGACTCTGATTGGTTTAACCATGCATCTCGAATCCTCTTAAGAATGTATAAAAAAATTCTTTACATTCTGAATGACAGTATTTTTTGCTTGATATAGCCAAATTTGGAGGCATTCTTTCATTTGGATCCAAATATCTGTTTTGGTTTTCGTAATTTTTATAGTCGATTTTTTGGCCATATGTCGCCAATATTTTGTCAAATATCACCAAGTTATTGCCTATTGCCATATTATCGTGACCCTGACCCGTATTACCCAAAATGAGCCACTAATCAAATTTGATCAAGCATGTGACATACCTCAATCGTCTTCAGGTAATCAAAAACAGTAGAATATAAAATTGAATCAAAACCGTTTAAGCCATTTTTTAGGTAAAATTAGCTTGGCAGCATTCAGCAATGAAGCGAAATGGCCCACTAATATAATTTTGTTTAACATGCGACTCAGCCCAATAGTCGTCTCGTGACAAAAAACGTTTTGTTCCAAAATTTAGGTAAAATTGATTGAGTCGGTGTTATATATAATTAGAATGACCCTAGCTCATTAAGACCCAAAATGACCCACTAATCGAATTTTCGCGAGCATGTGTCCAAGCCAAATGGTTTTCTCTTGCTCAGAAACGATATAATACAAAGTATAGTCGAAATGGTGAGTACCATTTTCTATATAAAATTAGCATGACCCATCATGACCAACAAATGACCCTTATAATCGAAATCTCTCGAACGTTGGGCCTAGCTCATTAGTTTTAGCATGCCGAAAAACATTAGATACAAAATTTAGATAAAATCGATTCAGCCGTTTTTTAGATATAGTTAGTTTGACCCTGACCCCTTATGATCCAAAATGACCCATTGATCGAATTTTCTTAAACATCTGTCATAACCCAATGATTTTCTTGTGCCCGAAAACGATAAAATACAAAATTTAGTCAAATTTGCGCGAGACATTGTCTAGATAAAATTAGAATAACCCAAAAGTGACCCACTGATCGAAATTTCTCGAACATGTGACATAGCCCAGTGATTTTCTCGTGCCAAAAATATGCTGTATACAAAATTTCGTTAAAATCGATCCACACCCGTTCTTTAGATATAGCTTGACCATGACCCATCATGACCCACAAATGACCCTTATAATCGAAAGCTCTCTAATATGTGACTTAGTCCATTAGTTTTCTCGTTTCTAAAAATTGTTACATACAGAATTTCGTTAAAATTGATCCTGCCGTTCTTTAATTATATATAGCTTGACCCAGACCCTTTATGATCCAAAATGACCCATTAATCGAAATTTTTCGAACATATAACCTAGTCCAATGATTTTATCGTGCCAAAAAAATGTTGCATACAAAGTTTCGTTAAAATCGATCCACCTGTTCTTTAGATATAGCTTGACCATGACCCATCATGACCCACAAATGACCCTCATAGTCAAAATCTCTCAAACATGATTTAGCCCATTAGTTTTCTCATGTGAAAAAACTGTTACATACAAAATTTCGTTATAATCCATCACGCCGTTCTTTAAATATAAATAGCTTGACCCAGACTCTTAATGACCCAAAATGACCCATTAATCGAAATTTTTCGAACATGTAACCTAGTCCAATGATTTTATAGTCCCAAAAAAATGTTGCATACAAAATTTCGTTAAAATCGATCCACCTGTTCTTTAGATATAGCTTGACCATGACCCATTATGACCCATCATGATCCACAAATGACCCACATAGTCGAAATCTCTCAAACATGTGATTTAGCCCATTAGTTTTCTCATGTCAAAAAACTGTTACATACAAAATTTCGTTATAATCGATCACGCCGTTCTTTAAATATAAATAGTTTGACCCAGACCCTTAATGACCCAATATGACCCATTAAATTTTTTTCTCGAACATGTAACCTAGGCCAATGTTTTTCTCATGCCCGAAAACCATAGAATGCAATTTTTAGTCAAAATTGCGTCAGAAGATCTCTAGATAAAAATAGCATGACCCACAATGACCCCAAAAATGACCCACTAACCGAATTTTCTCGAACATGTTACCTAACCCAATGGTCTTCTTGTAATCCAAAGCGATACAATATAAAATTTGGTCAAAATCGTTAGAGCCGTTTTTTAGATAAAAATGGCTTGACCCATAATGACCCCAAAATGACCCACTAATCGAACTTTTTCGAACATGTGACCCCGCCCAATAGCTTTCTCGTGCCAAAAAACGATTGGATACAAAATTGCCTTAAAATCCATCCAGCCGTTCTCTAGATATAAATAGCTTGATCCTGACCCATTGTGACCCAAAATGACCCAGTAATCGAATTTTCCCGAACATGGGACCTAGCCCAATGGTCTTCTCGTGCCCGAAAATGGTAAAATCCAAATTTTTGCGAAAATCGTTAGAGCCGTTTTTGAGATAAAATTTACCCACACACACACACACACAATTTTTGCTCGCATTATAGTATAAGATTTTTTACCTCGCAAAAAATTAAGCAACTCGAAAATGAAACAGTTCAAAAAATTAGTTCATTTCTCTTCAAAAACAACTAAGCAACAATTGTAAATAATGCTAGAAATTAACTAGTACTGACATCTATTAGCACAATTAATGCAACTATTTAGAAGCCTCCAATGTATTCTAAATGATTTAATGGTATTACTAAGGGAGAAAGAAAAAAAACGTCTTTTATTCTTTCAAATATTGCACTTCGAAGTAGGAGCGTCATATAAGGCTCAGGGTGACGAGAGGGTTAAATTAGTGTTAGAAAATTTTTTTAACTGTTCATTTTTGACGAAAGTTCAGTTTTGTTAAAGTATATTACCGTTACTGTTTTTAAATAAATGTCTATCGGATTTGAAAAATTGGATGAATACTGTTTTTGAAAAGGAGATTCCAAATAATAAATTGAAAGAAATGAATAAAATATTACAAAATTTGGAATACAAGGTGAATTTCGAATAATTTTAAATTAAAACTAATAATAGATTTAGTTTGCTTTTCAAATTTTCAGTGAATATTTTTTAACTAAAAGTACTAAAGATATTTGTGATTAATTTCCTGTTAGCATTTTGTAAATAATGGAAAATAATTTTAAAAACCAACACTCCAATAACGATAAAATAATAAGAATCTTAAAATAATTGGAATCTCAAATGCAAAAATATGCAGTATTATGAGCCACAGTTTTATTATCTTGAGAGCTTGAGAAAGCTCTCTCTCTAAGAAATACTGTGAGGCTTGCGAGGACTGTCAGTTGAGACGGAAAATTAGAGTGAACGATAGGGCACCTATTCAACTAGTAGCTCGTCCCGAGTTACCGTTTCAGGTGATGAATGCTGATTTAATTGGACCCATTGAGCCAATTTCCGCTCGAGGGCACCGCTATCTGTGGTAGATCAATACAGCAGATGGCCAGAAGCAATTCCGATATGATCTCTATATGCTAAGGCGACATGCCAAGCACTTCTTCACATTTTTGTGCGAACAGGTATTCCCCAAATTTTAGCGATGGATCAGGGACGGAACTTCGCAGCTGAGTTGACCTCAGAGTTTTTAAAACACATGGTGACGGCTCCTAGATTAAGCACTCCTGAGTATCCTTTAAGTAATTGATTGGTGGAACGTTTTAATGGATCAGTAAAGAATATGTTGCACCGTTCAGTAAGAAAACATGGGAAGAATTGGAATCAGATACTGCCATTATTATTAGGGGCTATGAGAGAAGTTCCGAATGAAACGACGGGGGTTTCACCATTTCAACTAATATATGGGAGGTTACCAAATGGTCCACTGTCAGTTTTGAAGACTGGCTGGGAAGGGGAAACGGTAATACCAGAAGGGGTTGGA